>CM040746.1:823730-1131230 GCA_022829145.1 Albula goreensis
CAATGGGAAAGCTAAAAGTTTACCAAGAGCTCATGCCAGCCTAATCCAGTTCTATGGGGAAGGGGGACTAATGAGCCAACCTGATTCCAGCTCTACAGTGGGACAGGGGGTATAATGAGCCAGCCTGGTTCCAGCACTACAGTGGGAAAGGGGGTATAATGAGCCAGCCTGGTTCCAGCTCTACAGCGGGAAAGGGGGTATAATGAGCCAGCCTGGTTCCAGCTCTACAGTGGGAAAGGGGGTATAATGAGCCAGCCTGGTTCCAGCACTACAGTGGGAAAGGGGGTATAATGAGCTTGCCTGGTTCCAGCTCTACTGTGGGAAAGGGGGTATAATGAGCCAGCCTGGTTCCAGCTCTACAGTGGGAAAGGGGGTATAATGAGCCAGCCTGGTTCCAGCACTACAGTGGGAAAGGGGGTATAATGAGCCAGCCTGGTTCCAGCACTACAGTGGGAAAGGGGGTATAATGAGCCAGCCTGGTTCCAGCTCTACAGTGGGACAGGGGGTATAATGAGCCAGCCTGGTTCTACCTCGACAGTTAGAAAGGGGTACAATTAGCTAGCCTAATTCCAGCTCCACAGTGAAAAAGGGGTGTAATGAACCAGCCTGGTTGTAGCTCTACAGTGGGAAAGCTGAATAATGAGCAAGACCGGTTCCAGAACAACTATAATGAATAAAGGATAAAATGTGATTAGAGTGATATTTTGAGGAAATTACACTGTAGCTTCATACCTGCCAGTAAAAATATTCTCATCACTTTACTTTTTAAGTAAAAATAAATAAATAAATTAGAGTGAATGTTTGAAAACCTATCTGCAGCCCGTGTTTCTGTTGGAGTGTGCTTGGAGTGCAGGTCAATCAACAAGTCCTCTGTGGAAAGACTTCCACAGAGAGAGTCGGGGTTCATCACTCTCCAAATCTAATGGCACTGCACAAATTCATGTATGTGTGTGTGTGAGTGAGTGTGTATGAGGCTGAGTGTGTGTGTGTGAGTGTGTATGTGGTGTGTGTGTGTGAGGCTTAGTGTTTTTGTGTGGTGTGAGAGAGTGCTTGCGTGAGTGTGTATGAGGCTGAGTATGTGTGTGTGTGTGTATGTGTGTATGAGGCTGTGTGTGTGTGTTTGTGTGAGTGTGTATGAGGCTTAGTGTGTGTGTGTGTGTGTGAGTGTGTTTGAGTATTTGTGTGTATGAGGCTGAGTGTGTGTGTGCGTGTGTGTGTGAGTGTGTATGAGGCTGATGTGTGTGTGTGTGTGTGTATGTGTGAGGTGTGTGTGTGAGTGTGTATGAGGCTGAGTGTGTTTGAGTGTGTTTGAGTGTGTGTGAGGTGTGTGTGTGTTTGAGTGTGTTTGTGTGTGTGTGTGTGTGTGTATGTGTGTGTGTGTGTGAGTGTATGAGGCTGAGTGTGTGTGTGCGTGTGTGTGAGTGTGTATGAGGCTGTGTGTGTGAGTGTGTGTGTGTGAGTGTATTTGAGTGTCAGAGCAGAAGAGTAAATGCTGAGGTCCTGTTTCCTGGTTGATTCTTGATAAAAAGATGAACAGGACAAACAACACATGTGGGATACTGCTGACTGGGTTTGAGGCCAAATAACCCAGGAGTCTGTTCTTTCTGTACTGTGACAAAACTGATTATAGACTGCACACAGTCTCTTACAGAGGAAAGATTACAGACAGCACACAGTCTCTTACAGAGGAAAGATTATAGACTGCACACAGTCTCTTACAGAGGAAAGATTACAGACTGCACACAGTCTCTTACAGAGGAAAGATTACAGACTGCACACAGTCTCTTATAGAGGAAAGATTACAGACTGCACACAGTCTCTTACAGAGGAAAGATTACAGACTGCACACAGTCTCTTACAGAGGAAAGATTATAGACTGCACACAGTCTCTTACAGAGGAAACATTATAGACTGCACACAGTCTCTTATAGAGGAAAGATTACAGACTGCACACAGTCTCTTACAGAGGAAAGATTACAGACTGCACACAGTCTCTTATAGAGGAAAGATTATAGACTGCACACAGTCTCTTACAGAGGAAACATTATAGACTGCACACAGTCTCTTACAGAGGAAAGATTACAGACTGCACACAGTCTCTTACAGAGGAAAGATTATAGACTGCACACAGTCTCTTATAGAGGAAACATTATAGACTGCACACAGTCTCTTAAAGAGGAAACATTATAGACTGCACACAGTCTCTTACAGAGGAAAGATTACAGACTACACAGTCTCTTACAGAGGAAAGATTACAGACTGCACACAGTCTCTTATAGAGGAAAGATTATAGACTGCACACAGTCTCTTATAGAGGAAAGATTATAGACTGCACACAGTCTCTTACAGAGGAAACATTATAGACTGCACACAGTCTCTTACAGAGGAAAGATTACAGACTGCACACAGTCTCTTACAGAGGAAAGATTACAGACTGCACACAGTCTCTTAAAGAGGAAACATTATAGACTATTCACAGTCTGTTCATAGTCTCTTATAAGGGATAGTTATAGACTACACATTCTTTAATTGGGTAAAAACTACAGACCACAGTTTCTAATAGGGGAATGATTACAGACTGCACTTTCTCTTATCAAAGAATGATTACAGACCGCACTTTCTCTTATCAAAGAATGATTACAGACTGTCTCTTCTAGAAGCTGCCGGCTGGGACCTCTTGCACTTCACATATTCAGTTGTGCAGCGGCATACTTCCTGATGCAGTTGAGAGGAGCTTGTCACTATACTTTGCTGAAGGGTGTAACGTAGGGGGTCAACCTATAGCTATACAAATTTTGGGAATTTTATTCCTCAAATGATGTGGTATGGTACCGTCCAGAAGAATAGCAGTAAGAAATTATTCTTTAGCCCATAAAGTCTGTATCTAGTAACAATTTTATGAGGGATTTTATCACGAAATAAAGTCTTATATATGGCCATTATATACACACAATATCCCTTGGAACTGAATCCTAATAAATTAATATCTTAAACACAACTCATATGTGTTAAATAAAAAGTATAGCTGTGTGTGTTTTTCCAGCAAATTCAGTAAATTATCTTTACAAAAGAAAAAAAATCCTATATGCTGAATGAAAAATTAACCATCACATTCTGCTTCTGGGCTGTTAGTCTGTGTCGTAGTGGTCAGTTATTTTTCTCCTCCATCCGGGGGTGGATGGAATGGAAGCTCTGTTGAAGCTCTGTTATCAAACCCCTGATCTTGAGCAGGCTGATAAATATTTCAGCTGGCAGGACAGCTGCTGGAGAAACACACTGCGAGTGCCCCTAAGGGGGGCCAGGGGTGGGGTGGGGGGTTATTTATGGTCACAGGCCTGTGTGGGGGTCAAGAGTGTGTCGGCCAGCATCTGAAAAAAAGAGCTGACCCCCGAGCCGTGTGTGTTTGCTTTGGACAGTCCAAAGCCACGGTTCTGAAGCGAAGGCCGCTTATCCACGAAAGTTTATTTGACCTCCTGCCTCCCTGTAGCCCATGGTGTCTCCGTCCGCACAATAGATGCTTCAGTCCTGCCCCCCACCCAAATCTGCTTTCAGGTGTGGCTGTGCTCCCAGGTGTCTCGTATCTCCATTCAGCCTCGTGTCAGTGCGGTTGGACCTGAACCGGCTGCTGATCGCAAGAAAACCGCAAAAACCTGCAGCCACTGTGGCCGTCTGAGCAAGCCAGTCATATATTCAAATGAACAGAAGATAAAGCATGTATTGTAATTGGATTCTTTGTTACTGGATTAATTGTACTGAATGGTGTGCAGAGAACATATTGTAATGAATTGTGTGTAATGAGTCTGTGCTTCAGCTGGAACTGCAGGATCTGTGCCAGTAGCATAGCCGGGAGCGCTAGAGGGTTTTAATTAGGGCAGAAAGTGGGGTGGGTTGTACTTCTACCACTTTATTAAATCTTTGGTTTATTCAATATTAGGATCCTTTACAAGCGTTAGCAAGTTCCTGAGGCTAAGCAAACACCCCGTAGACCATCTCAGCCAAACGGGCAGGCCTCTCTTTGATGTAAAACGATCTCTCAAACAAGAGATCCATTTTCAGCTAAATGTCTGTAATTTTCTTGTACCTATCCCAAGGAAAAGAGTGAGCATAACATTGGGCAGTGGAGGGGTTTTGGGGGGGGTGGCTGTAAAAGCGGGGTGTCGCCACACGGCAGTCTGGGGGCTTAGTTGCACCCCACTCCAAGTTCTGCAGCTCAGCAATTTGCTGACTGGGCCAAAAGATTATCACTATTTTCTGAGCCAGAAAGGACTGAATGTGTTCTCACAGTGAATGTGTGGCTCATTTTAAATGATTATGTGATAAAGGTCTACTTGGTGCTTGGTTGTTAATGCTCCGTATTAGAACTGTGCTGTGAAAGGACAGTTGGAGCTCCGAATTAATCATTTACCCCTGGATTTAATCAAAGCCAGCCAAGTTATATAAAGTAATAATAAACAAATTGGCTCCGAGATTTAATCAAAACCACAGACAAGACATCGGTAAAGAAATCTTTTTTGCTGTGATCAGCCATATAATGTCAATACAAGGCTCCTATAAGGTGACAGGCAAGTTTTCATCCATCTTGTAGCACTTTGTTAAATTGCGTTTTTTGCATCACACCTGCATTAGTGTGTTTCCAGACAAGATTCAAAGCGGTTTTCACCTGGTCTAGCCAGCTGGCTGAGAGCAGGAAATGCTATTGCTGTGGTTTCACAACCTAAAATTCACCTCTTCACCTCGTGCTTATCCAAAGACTGTAGAGCGACATGAAAGTCACATGTCACCTGTGTGTCATCTGTGTAGCCCTTAGTTTATTACAATGTTAGGCTGAGGTTTGTTGGAAATGAAAACAAGTTAAGCCAACATTTTTTTTGAAAAGCCACAGTATTGCAGGTTAAACTTGTGGAACACATCTAAGCCATCTGACAGCCTGTGATATTAGTGTATCTATATTGCCTCCCCAACATCCTGAGAACTTGTGGTCTGATTTCATTTGTTGTATTACAGTTCATTCAAATTGTTATTTTTGCTGAGGTTACCATATAATCTTTCTAAATGTTTAGCACAGTGTCCAATAGGAATGGAGGGAGGGTAACTGAGGCTAACAGCACAATTTCTGTTTAAGAGCCATAGTACTGGTTGCAGTTGGGGCTCAGGGTTATTGGGGTACAGGTTGTTGGGGTGCAGTGGGGAGGGTGGGACAGGGTTATTGGAGAGCAGTTGGGGGGGGAGCGCTGGGATAATGGGGTGGAGTGGGAACTCACCCCTGACAAAGACGTAGACGCTGGCGGCAGTGGTGCCATCGATGATGGCTTTTATGTCACGGTAGAAGCAGCGGTAGTGTCCAGTATCGTTCCCGCAGGCGCCGGTGAGCTGCAGGGTCTTGCAGTACGGCCGGCCGGGCTCACCTTGGCAGTCCTTCACCCACAAGGCGCGTTGCCCTGGCAACTCTGCCACCTGCGACCGCTCCTGCCGCTCTGCCACTTCGTGCCGCTCCACAGCCACTTCCTGCCTGCTCAGCGAGCGCTCAGGCCACGCCCAGTCCAGAGTGCGCTGTCCCCTAGGCAAAAGGACCCAGACACACACACAGACGATGTCAACACAGCCCAGAAACACAGCCTCTCCAGGCATAAGAAACAGTCACCCGAAGGGCTGGATCTCTGATATCTATGGTCAACACAGGACTACAGAAAGCTGACAGGCTATCTTTCACAGCCTGTTTTCTCTCTCTGTCTTTCCCTTGCTACCTCTCTCCCCAGCTACACTGTGATATGGAAATGGGATCTTGGACAGACTTTGAATAACACTTCTGTCAAGGTCTCCCAAGGCTTGGTGTTATCAATGAAATGACTTAACACTGTTGGCACTGACCAAACCATTCTGTGCAGTCACCATGAACAGGGCTGGTTGAGGCTGATCTGGGTACAGACAGCAGACAACTCTTCCCCATATGCCCTCTAGCGTGAGTCCAGGCACAGCAACCAGCTTTGGCTCTGACCCAAAGCCGGTCTGCTCCTAGTGACGGACGGTCTCCTCAGGTAACAATTAGGAAGTTTGTTGTTCCACAGTGTTCAGGAAGCTGCAACCCCAAGTGGATCTCTGTTGCACACTCTCATGACTTGAACCACAGCACAAACTCTGAAATCACTCATTCCAAAACTCCAGCGGGAAGAGAAAATTCCTACATTCCCCAATATTTTCTCCTGTGTGAAAGCCCTATCTATCAGATCACACTTGGCACAGAGCAGAATGAGGAAAATGAGACTGATTTCCTCAATAACCAGGTTTCTGAACCACAATGACACCCCGAACATGAGCCATGGGGTTTTTCAAATGCATAATCGTTTTCATGAACGACTGTGGGACCAGCAGCCAAAAACATTATTTTTCTTCCAAAAGGCATGTACTTGCTACTGCTACAAAACTATTTATCCCCAGGATTCCTGGCAAGGCCGACCGGGGAGGTTTCAATGGGACCCGAGACAAATAAAGTTACGTTCACCTTTTAATCCCCAACCTTCAAAATACGTCGTTAGCACTTCATTTGGTGACGGCTCTTGCTTTATCGTATCGTATCCTTGTCAAAACCTTACGGGACTTTCACGCGGAGCCCCGCTGTGGGTGCCATATTAAGTCAGATTTCTGTTATTTCTCTAAACTGTAGCTGTACATTATAATCCTGCTGAACATTCATTTCCATTTCATATGGAATCCAGAATTCCATCAGATAATTTGTAAAAGCAGAGATTTCCCCAAACCTGCATGTAATGGTCAGTGTGTCATTGGCGTTAATCACAAGGTCTCCTGTTGGGCTGTCAAGGGTGGGCGGAGACATAGAATATCCAATCACCAGACCTGCAGGGAGAGAAAAAGGATGCATTCAGTGGAGAATGAGGAGGAGAGAGAAAGACATAGAAATAGAAAAAGAGAGAGAGAGGAGGAGAGAGGGAGAGAAAAGGAAGAGAGAAACAGAGAGATGTGTTGCTCATATGCATTTTTCCTCAGGTAAGTTGGCATTTCCTGATTAGGGGAACACACCCTGAGGTAAACACTATTCTTTTTACTTGGGGGAGAGGGGGCGTGTCTCACATCTGTGCTGCAGTTTAGACCTCGGGTCACAGCTCATCCATTGCCGCTGTGCTGACTTGCTTCACCCCCTCCCACTCCCAACCCCCCCCCCCCCCCCCCTCCCTGACTCAACACGGCATAATTACCCCCATTCAGACCCCCCTGGGTGTTATTAGGCTGCGAGAGCTGCGCCCTGGAGTTTATAAAAATGTCAGCCTGAGTTATGCCACACCTGGAGATCATTAGCACTGGAAACACGGCAGCGGGGCGAGGGGAGCCTGGGCGCTCGCGGGCGGGCAGGCGGGCGGGCGGGCGCGGAAGACCGAGAGGGGTCGCGCAGCCCTCGTTTATTTAACATGCGAAAATGAGCGATGGCGCAGGGTTTAAACGCGGGTCGAGCAGCAGCCACACGTGCAAGCGATCCCCAACCCCCAACCCCCAACCCCCCCGGCCTGCCTCCCATCCTGATCCTGTTATAACAGTGTTAATAAAAACCAAGCCAGGATCTACTGAGGAGAGCACCCCACCACTGTACCAAAACTCATAAAGGTTTTGTCTTGTTTTAGGCTGTGTGAAAACAAACCTCAAGAGGGCCGTTTTTAATTGTGTGAGTGATCACAGCACAGTCACACAGCAGTACAGGGGTGTGAATTTCAATTCATACAATGCTCATACACTACATGGCTCTGAAGACCCAACAGCTAACCCCTGAATCTCACCCAGAGCTCAGTATGGAACTGCAGCTCTCTCTGTCTCAGTAAACAGTTACAGTCGGCAGATCGCTTGCAGACTGCCAGATTGACCAGTATTAAACAACTTACTGTACACACCGCCTCTTGCACTTCATTTCATGTACATTCTTTGAAAGAATAACTTGAATGTGTAATTTTTGAATGTATTAATATGTGTTCAAATCCTCATGCGTAAGCGACTCAGTGATGATGTGGCTGTGATCTCACATTCAGCATCCTGATGTCACATCTCAATGACTGCCTGGATATCTGAGTACTGCCTGGTGACCATAATCCCATTGCATGGCTGTGTGAGTTACCTCTGCTCTGTTCTGTGGAAGGTGGGTATAGAAGTAACCCTGCTCAAGGTACAGGTGTGTATAGAGGTGGTCCAGCTCCAGACACAGATAGGGGTGGAAGGATAACCCTACTCTACACACAGGTACGTATAGATGTGACCCTGCCTTCCGCAGGCTTCCACTCAGCATATGCAACACCTGCTTTGGCCCTCACTGGCTGACACATAGGCGCACAGCAGTTAAAGAACCAGACTTGTAACCTGAAATGTTTCAGACATGCATCCCAGGTCAGGTGCTACCATGGTTACTATGGTCGAAATACTATTGGGTAAAAATCCAACTACTACTCATTCAAGTCCAATCAAAACAGATTGCAGATTATTAAAATAATAATAATGTACAGATTTGTTTTTATATGCATCATAGCTGCCATTTTAGAATAATCCATGATTAGACTAATAGAGATACTCTACGTGTGTGAGTGTAATTGTTTTACATATTTTACATATGTCAAATAATACAAAAAATATGTGGTTAATCCTATAATGTTCGGAAAATAAGATGTATAAACTATTATAGAAGACACAGCAAAAAGCTGGTTTGTCGACAGGAAGTGATGTCATTAACCCCTCCTCTTCCTCGGGCCTGATTGACCCCATTGCTCCATGACATGGCGGTGTTGGGCCATGCTGACTGAGATGTCGCTGGAGCAACCCGCCTGCCCCAGAAAGAACAGTACGTTTCCCAAGGACGATTTGACAGCAGCCGAGCGTGACTCAACCCGATCCAACTGCGCCGTGTGTAGCCGTCAGTCACGCCCGGAAGGCCTTGGGCCACCGCGTTCCAGATCCTTCAGACACTTCCTGCTGGCACACGCACAATAGAACACGCTCACGCTTCTGTAAATATTTGGTGCTCGGCTACAGACCCTAGGCCTCTCTGTCTATAGAGGAGGCTGGTCTGAGACGGGGGGCAGAGAACTGCTTTTCTCTAATGCCAGATTGCTAATCCACCGAGGTAACCTCTACGACTCACTCTCTTCTGCCTCCGATTCAGCTTCTTGTTTTCTTTCTTAAGCTTATTCAAATGGCCATTACATTTACTGGAAGACAGAGCCTCAAACTGGTAAAAATGTAGTGTGGAGGAGTAACAGAGTCATTTTTGGCTCTTCTGCTGGACTCTTAGAAAAACACACAAGCGCTTCCCAAGAGACGAACATTCAAAATAGATCTCTTCCACAGCTCAAAGCAAGTAACATCACGATTCTCATTACATAAATACCTTACATAATGATTTCACATAAAATCCCAGTTATTCTCTTGATTTATATTCACCTTTCCTGGATTTCCATTTTAAACATGGCCTCCTGTATACACACCAAAAACAATCATTATTAACCTGAAAATGATTAATGCCAATTTCAAAAAAGTTTGATAAAATCATTGAAAATATTATTATAAAGCAGAGAAAGTCATCACTGGGGAAGAATGTATGAGGTACCAGCTATCTGTGTTGCCCTGACTACAGAATTTGGATGCTGTACGGACAGCATCATCACTAACCCACCACCCTCCTGTACCCTGACTAATTTTGGTAGCTGATTCTGTTGCTGCCCTCTTTAAAACATTTCCAGAGCAGGACTGTTATTTGGAGTTCCAGAACCCCTCTGTGTCTGCATATAGACAGGATACAGACAGGGACAAGGCCACAGTCTTCAGGTGCCATGCACGACACCAGGCCAGGGAAACGGCTTTGCTCCAAGCTCATATCTCTCCCTCTCTTTCTGTCTCTCCCTCTCTGTCCCTCTCTCTAGCTCTCCTGCTTTCTCTCTCCTTCTCATTGTTTATGTCCCTCTCTCTGCAAATCTGGAATCATGTTTTGGCCAAAATACTGAGGTCTGCATTAAACCCAGTCATTTTTCTGTCCTCATTCACATACAAGAGCCAAGCCAATACATCATCCTTTAAATTAAGTGGTTTATTTAAAAGATGATGTATTTGACCATTTTTAAAAAGTTAATTAGACGAGTGACATGTGTGCTTGTTCAGGAATGCCACAAGTTTCTTGGCAGGAGCGGAGAGATTATTTTGTCTGTCGCAGCTTGATTAACACTTTAGGGCTTTTCTGGGCACAAGATCCAAAACAAAACAAACAAAAAATCTGATAGTTCAGAACAAATAATTTAGAAAACCAAAGGCCAACTACATATGTGTGCACACAGACATACATACACACAGGCACACAGACATACATGCACACACACACACACACACACACACACACACACACACACACACACACACACACACACACACACACACAATGCTTTGGGTGAATGACAATATCTTGGGTCCCCTGCTTGTCTGAGGACAGAAAACAAACACAACCCTGCGCAGGATAATGGCCGCTCGGCCCTGAGTGTTTATAGCAGGGTCCCAGCAGGGGTTAGGAGGGGTGACCTCCCATTTACAGACACCGCTGGCTGTCTGGGCTGCGCCCCCCGATGAGGGGGAAGGAGCGGCTCCTTTTGCCGGACAGTGAGGCAGGAAATCCCCCCGAAGGATGCATCACACCTCGTCTATTTCAGGAATGATAGATTTCCTACCCTCCCTGCACAGGACGGAGAGGGAAGCAGCAGCATTCCTCCGAGAGTGCCAGAGTGAGAGCACCTTCCCCCCCTCGGACCCCTCAAGTCCCCTACCCCGCCCCCGTCCCTGATTTCACTGTTACACCTTCCAACCGCCCATGGGTACAAACACACGCTGTACCCACTGCTATCAAGTCATACTGCAGCCACTCTGCAATCAGGCTGCCATTTGTATGAGAGATACTACCTATTGTTACTTGTTACTTCACACATTTGTTTCTGAAGCCCAGAAATTCTCAGAATTTGTTCAGTTTTCATATTGACAGCTAGGTAACTAAAACTGGGAAAGCAGCTCCTTGCCTAGTTTAAGGAAAAGCTAAAATTGAGCTGAAATTACGATAGGTAAAGGTATATGAGCTAAAGGTGAGCTAGCTAAAAGTACACTGGCTGCAGGCGAGGTAGCTAAAGTTAAGGTTGGTGATGGTAACGGTATAAGATGAGTTTGCAGCAGGAAGATTAGCCAAAGATGAGTTAGATATAAGGTGACTATAGGTGAGCTAGAAAGTTACCTAAAATAAGATAGCTGAAAGTGGGCTAGCTAAAGGTAAGCTAGCTGAAAGTTAGCTAAAAGTAAGATAGCTGAAGGTGAGCTAGCTAAAGGTAAGGTAGCTGAAAGTCAGCTAAAAAGTAAGGTAGCTGAAGGTGAGCTAGCTAAAAAGTAGCTGAAGGTGAACCAGCTAAAGCTAAAAGCTGAAGGGGCCATGGATGAAAGTGGGCCTAAAGGTAAGGTAAGGGAATTCAGCAGAGTGGCACAGCAGACAGATGAAAGTGGGAAATCTCAGATGACAAAACAAAAGAGGAGTGCAAGCTGAAAGGGGAGAGCAGGATCTTGTTTGATGAGGTCGGGGAACAGGAGAACGGAATTCGGCATTAAGTGGGGCAAAGAGTGAGTGATGATTTCGTGGTAGCAGAGGCCTGGCTGATTGATGTGCTCAAACAGCCGAATCGTGCTGCTGGATCTGGCTTTCATTAGAGAGGCTGCAGGGCCCAGTCACCCCAAAAACCACCGTGAGAACACACCCCCCAACATAGAGTGGAGCTGCCTCCATTAGTGATTAGCCTCGCCTTTCTGTCTGTGGGCCATGGGGTTGGGGTGGGGGGCAGTGGTGCTTTCAGTTTTCAGTTCTCCCCACAAACGTGGTATGAAATCTCCCCTGATTTACAACAAATGACCAGGAGCCACAGACATGTAACACCAAGCTGTCAAACTAAAACCAGGCAATCTCTCCACATCTCTGTGCTGTCAGCCCCCTCATTTAAGATACTCCAAAGCTTTGGGCTGGGGTTTGGATGCACTTTCTCCCTGTGGCATGATACCAGGTTTGGGCGAAGCCCACTCAAGCACAAATGACTGGGTGAGATTGAATCATTAAAATCAGAGCCGACTCTTCAGCATTTGGGGATCTCATTACCACTCAAATCTTTCTAACAGAACAAACAAACAAGTGCAATGAAACCCTCAGGAATGGCTAAGCCAGTGTAGGACTGCTGGACAGGGTTAGGGTTACAGAATAGAGAAAAATAAAACATACTCTACCAACCTCCCATAATTCAACAGCAACACAGACACCATTAGAGTCTGCCACAGCCTGCCTGGGTTGGGATCATTCGGCCCGGTTAATCACTATCAGCAAAATTGGGAGTCATGATAAAGTTAGAATTGAGGAGATTCACATTTCAGAACCCCTGAAACAGAGTGGACTCAGTGTGGACAAACAACTCTCAGACCCTTTCTACTGTAAAAAGATGAATTTAGAAGATGCTGTTCTGTACGTTCATGTGTACTGGTTTTCACACCAACCTTGTAAATGATTCTTCTCTATTGACACATTTCAGGGAGGCTTTGAGTCAGAAATGCAACAGAGAGTGACACACACACTCAAGTCACACACACTTCCAGGAAGCTCCAGGACCTGGAGTCACAACCTGGCCAGCTCTCTGTATAGGCAGCCTGGAGATTCTCACTGACCAAGAATGTGAGGCTTGTTGACGGCCAGAGAGATAGGCCCTGTTTCCCTCCTGCAGCCTCAGCTAGAGATCCTAAGTCAGCAGGACCCAGTTTTTACTCTTCCTCTGCTGTGATACTGCAGTGAAGTGACTTCACTCTCTCTATTGTTTGTGCTGCATGACTCACACGTGTCCCCAGAATCTCAGCCCCAGCTTGGCTCCTGCAGGGGTGCGGCTTCCTGGAGAGGGGCAAGGGGTGACCCCTTCCTGAGACCCCATGCTGAGTCCCCCAATGTCACTGCCTGACCACCCAAATTCGCAGACCGATGTCTCAAATTCACTATCTAACCTCCAGATTCAGTCAGCCAACCCAAACTCCTTATTCTCTCTGCAACCCGTTGTTGAAACAGTGTTTAAACAGAAGGTGAAGAAATGATGCTTTTCAACAACCCTTCACTTACTCAACTAAACCATGACAATCCAGGCAGGTGTATCAGCCTGGCCATGAAACCCTGTATATCCCTGCATCTCCGTCCGTCTCATCTGCATGAGCAAGCGTATCCCTCAAAACGGTAGGGTCAAAGGTCATCAGGCATCCACAACTTGTTTACGGCACTGTCTGAGCATGCTGACTGCTTAAGGTCAAACAGGTGAAACTCTGCATATTACAGTCCTGAATACAGATTAAGACGGAATGAAAATACCTCCCTAGTGCATATTAACCACTGCCACTGAGTGAGGTTTTTATTGGATGAATCGGCCTCCCTTGGGACTGAGCTGAGCAGCTGTCTGGCTGTATCACTGCAGTGTCACACCTAGATTCTCTAGCAGTGCTCTGCTGCCAGTATGCGGAGCCAAAATGAAATCCTGCTCTCATGCAGTCATGAAATTTTCATTAGTTTCAATATACTTACTTTGTGGGGTGCATCGATATTCTATTAGTGGCTATCTTCTAAGACAGACTCATGACCCACCTCTTCAGACTGCATCATGGCACGACCTCCATCCCTGCCATTTCATACTTGCTAATTCGATGTCATGGATAGGTTTTTTTTACTATTATGGTTAAATATACTACTGCTTTAGTGCTTTTGTACCTTTGCACTCTTTGCTCTGGGAGCACTGTTAGCCCGTACCACTATTGCTCCTCTTGTGGTTGCCAGAGTTTTATGTTGGGAGTTACTCTGGACAATTTCTTTAATGCGGTGCAGTGATATGTACTGGATTAGCAGTTGACATTAATGTTGTGAGCATAGATTGTAACTAATTTTCACCAGTAACTATTCCAGTTCTCTGTTCAGGAGCGTGAAATTGTGGCAGAAACAAAAACCCTCTAGATATTACACAAAGGTTATACTCATCTCTGGAACCAGTCAGATTGCATCCTCCACAGAATTACACCCATTTACTGTATAAAGTATGTAACAGAATATTAATTTGGTGTCACAACATATTAAAGTGAATTAAGGATATGACTACACAACAGAATGGCCCTTCAACTCTTAAGAACTATAATAACCCACTGGAGATAACATACACCTAGCAGCGAACAAGACTTCCCATCCCTAGCAACCACTCAGCTGTTTTTTTTTCTTCAGAGAAAAGGCAAAGATTGATTATTATGGGCGGACCGTCACTGGTGCATGTGACGATGGCGGGTTTACACAGCTCAGGCAAGGTGTGGTTTATGGGTCTTCTGGCTCCACACGCCACGCATGCTATTAAAGAACAACCTTCCCTTCCATATTCGATAACTATAATGAGAAAAGAGGTGTAATTCAGGTGTCTAAAACGATCTAAAGGCAGTGTGTTCCCACCTATGCTGCCACAGCATGAAGAAGGGTCGTGACAGTTGGTTTCAGGCCCGCACTCCAAGCCTTAAACACCGAGCCTCCAGCTGATCTCATGCAATCCCACACTGGCATAGATCACGGCCAATCCCGCTGACCCATACATTAGCTGATCTGCACCATTTACTTCCTTGGGAGAATTAAAATTCTTAAGATGCGTGTCCGCACTCATTCACTCGCCAAGCCACACCCTGCTAGCTCTCAAAGTCAGGATGATTCATGCTCTGCAGAATTGTATTTCTTTGTTTTATTATTTCTTTTTTTTCTGCTTTTCTTCTTTTGCTTCTGAATGTGTCAATCTTGGAGGGGCCATGGAGGAGAGCTCATCTGGGGCTCTTCTGGAAAAAATAACAGGGCAGGGAGGGAAGACGACACTACACAAACCTCAAGGAGCCACTTAAGGCCCCGAGCCAAACGTCCACAGTCAGAAAAGAGAGGTGAGGGAAGTTTGGGGGTAATAGTCTGGCTTCAGGTGACGGGCTTGTATAATGACTGCCTTTGAGATCTTTCCTGTCTTTTGAATTTTTTTAAAAACTTTTTTCGTTTAATTTTTTTTAAGCGTGAAGTGAAATGTATGACAGCTCTGGGAGAGAGGTCTGCCAGATATCAACATTTTCCATATGGATACATGATTATGGAACTGACTAGAGCTGTGTGTTGGGGGGCACGTTATGGTAAGTGAGATATATTGCGGCCCACTGGGAATCTACTCATCCAACTTCCATCAGACCGTCAGCCCGTGTGTTACCAATTAGCCATCATTCCCTGAGCTCACAGAGGGACACACTGCTGCCGAGTGCAACTAACATGCGATTAGCTACGCTCTGATTGGTTCCGCTCTGTGAAGTTTGTTACTGTTTAGGAGGAGCAGTCCTTACAAACTGCGAGCTGGGGCTCTTCACGTTCCGTTGTGGACCAAAGCTTACACGTTACGCTCACACTCCAAGGAGGGAGAGATTCTCTTTCATCTCTGATGTTCCTCCTTCATGGACAAAGTGTTTTTTTTATCAGTTTTTTTCAGTGACAGACAGATTAGAAATGGAACTTGGGCAAATGTCAATGCATAACAAACAAAAACACCGTCAACATGTTGCACCCTCCATACCACCATGTAACATCCTACTGCCAACATGCCTGGGAGAGGAGAAGATGTTGGCGGCGGGATTCGGAGGGGAGACAAAACGTTTGAACAACGGAACATGCACTGAATTCACATCTCAGGTCATTTTATTCCGTGATCCAGTCTCAGCTTCCCATCATTCCCGCTGCTGCTCCGAGCTCCAGACCTCAAGTTCTCCCACTAACAGACAGCGTTGCCGTGGGCCTTAACATGCATCACACATGTGCTGGGGGCGGAACCATCGGCGCGGTGCGTCCCTGATCAGGACAGCATGGGCTCAGGAAGCCGAGGTTTCGCGTTCATATGGGTAAGATCTGGCATGCATATGGTGAGAACCTCACTAAAGCTAAAGATTAAAATAAACACTGGTGGTCTCAGTGTATAAATGAATTACTATGAGACTAGGAAGGGGCAGCTCCTCCCATATGTGTTGAGGCACTGAGGAAGATGAATGACAGCAAACCCGAGGTTACCCTCTAGCCAAGGTGGCCCCCTATTTTGTGGCTCCTGTATAGTGACCAAGGCAACCCCCTTCAGCTCCTCCATATTCTCACATAAATCTGCTACCAGCATCTCATTTGATACCGCCACACCAGCTAAAGTTCACATATCTGAAAGGCCAAGTATGTGCTTGTAAAGAATGCAAGAGCCTGACTCTCCCTTACCAGGAGCTTTTCAGTTTCTCTCTCTTTCTTTCAATCTCACTCTGTCACTTTCAATCATTCTTTTCCTCTCTTTTTGTCTCCCTCCATTTTTGTCTGTCTCTCTTTCTCTCCCTCATCTTTCTCTCTCTTTCCTTCAGTTTGTCTCCTCCATATCATTCTCTCTCTCCTCCTCTCGGTTTCGCTCTCTCTCTCTCTCTCTCTCTCACTCTTTTTCTCTCAATTTCCATGGTTCAGGGACTCAAGCGGACAGTTTTACAAGCATGACAGGAATAATCAAGTTTTGCAAAACCAACCTCTCAGTGTCTCTCTGTTTTGAATCTCTCTCTCCTTTTTCCTCTCTCTCTCCCACCTCACTGTGTTTATGTGTGTCAGTCTCTCTCTCCTTTTGTCTTTTTTGGTTTGAATGTGATTTTTTGTTTGCATTGTCAAGCTTGTAATATTACAGTTTGGCGCTATCTCTATCTCTTTGCCTCTAATTCATGGCTTCAGTAATTCCTGCTCGATTTTCACTCAGTCAAGCACATCCAACCTCTATAAATTCTATGTGCACAAACCCACAACCTGTCTGGTCATACTCACAGCCTGTGTGTGCATACTCACAACCTGCCTGTTCATACTAACAGCATGTGTATGCATACTCACAACCTGTGTGCGCATACTTACAGCATGTGTGTGCATACTCACAACCTGTGTGCACATACTCACAGCCTGTCTGTGCAGACCTACAGCCTGAGTGTGCATATCCACAGCCTGTCTGCACATACCAATAACCTGTCTGCGCATACTCACAGCCTGTCTGCACATAATCACAACCTGTCTGCACATACTTACAACCTGTCTGTGCATATACCCAGCCTGTCTACACATACCCACAGTCTGTCTACACATACTCAATCCTGTCTACACATACTTACAACCTGTCTGTGCATATCATTCAGTCTACAGCCTGTCCCTCCATTATGCTTAGGATAAAGACACATTTTTTTATGTTATGCTCCTGGTCCAGGCCCTTGTTCTCTCACCTCTGGATTACTGTAACTTCCTTCTCATTCCTCCTGTATGCCCCTAAAAAGCCTTTCTCTAAGTCAGAATTCTGCTGCAAGAATTTGTTCTCAACCTTCAAAGTGTGTTCAATTTACCACTAGTTCAATTAACCACTTTACCACTTACAAAATGTACACACCACTCCTTGTCTCTCTTCACTGGTTACCTGTTATAGCTCACATTAAGGTTAAACACAGAGCAGTGAATTGAACGACTCAGCCATAATCCTAGGTAATTTTGAAGGCCTTTACCGCACAGGTCTCACCAATCTGCTAATACTTAACGGCTAACAGCCCCCTCTCTGCGTAGCCACATCATCCAGTCTTGGTATATCTGTGCAAAGACCCCCCAGTGGTGGAATAAACTCCTCACTGATCTCAGCACAGCCATATTATTGCCTGTATTCTGACACAGGGTGCACCTTAATCCCATTTGAGATTTGTCATCTATGGTTTTGAGTCTTTGTTATGTTTTATTTAATATACTAGTGGTATTTACGGGTTGTGTTATAACTTAGACTAGCACAGTCAATTTGTACAGTAGCTTAGCAATGCTACTTATGTACTTAATGGTTTAGAAAAGTGGTTAGCTAAGGTTTGGCACTATTAATTAGATGGCTGTTCTCCTGCATTATAAGTCACTCTGGATAAGAGCATCTGTAAATGAAGGTAACATAATGCAACGTCTGTGCACACCTACAGTATGACTGTGCATACCCATAGCCTGTCTGTTCAAACCTATAGTCTGTCTGCACATACTCACAGTCTGTCTGCCCATACCAAAAGCCTCCATGTGGAGTAGTTGGCGCAATCATGCCTTTACAAAAAAAAAACAAAAAAACAACCTAATAGAAACCCCGTGTTCGTTTTCTTGTTACTGAGTTATACCCAGACCCACCTTACTTTTATTTACTTTACTCTTTTGTTTCCAATATTCAGTGTGAAGGAATTTCACCGGAGTTATGGCCAGTGGTGTAAAGACCAAAGCCACTTCCCTCATCTCACAGAGACCTGCTCCCTAATTACCCTACAGCAGTGCCAATTGTGGCACTGTCCCAATTCAAACTGCAACATCAGAATCCACCTCAAAAAGCAAACTGGATCAAACTGGATCAAACCGGATCAATACTGAGCTGCAGACCAGGAATTTTCAAACTATATGACATGTAAAAGGAAGTGTGTGGAAGAGTGCAGACAGCTGTGATGTTGCCCTTGTTTCTGGCCTTGACTGTAACTGCAAAGTTGTGCCCTATACACACACACACACACACACACATGCAAACACACACTCATCTAATACAAACACACACACAAGCAAACACACACTCATCTAATACAAACACACACACGCTCACATACACACATACACTCATCCGTCTTCACAGCAGGGTGAATGTCCGATGTCAGAGCACGGTATCAAACGATTGCAAACAGAGATGAAAGCCCACACTGCTCCCTGGCCCCAAGGTCTCCCCATCGGCTTACCAGCCTGCAGCCCAAATAGGATCCCCTGTTGCCCTGTCCACCGCATTTGACCTTAAACCGCAGGATGTTATTTTGAAGCTGTTATGATACCCCCAGAGCCGGGAAGTTCATTGGAGGCTCTTACTGTTAAGATAGGCACGCCGCAGACACATACTCATTTTGTTTACATTTTTGGTCCGATGGCACGTACGGTGTCATTCACAATTCCCAACAGTCCCTCCGTCATTGATACGTTTTTTTTTTTTTGGTATTTTATTTGATAGTGATAGTAGAGGACAGGAAGGGCAGGGAAGGAGAGGGGGATGACTTGCAGGAAAGGGCCAGGGTCGGATTCGAACCCAGGCCGCTGCTGTTGGGCCTTGGTCTTACGTGGCATGCACTCTACCGGGTGAGCTGCCGGGGTGCGCCTAATTGAAACGTTTTAAAAAAAAACCACCTAACTTTTTTTTTTTGCTTCACAACAATATTTCGAAAGCCTGAACGTTTACAATAACAACTAGTTGAACAAAGAGAAAGAAACGACACCGGCCCAGAGGGCTGAAGGCAGCGCTGGCCCACCACGTCATGACACATCTTCCTCATCACCAGTAAGTGGGAGAGCTGTCTCAGTACATGTGCCATCTTTTTTTCCCTCCTCTTTTTCCCTTTCATGTGGGCCAGTCCCACGTTAAACAGGTATATAGAACAAGGATGAGGGCTCAGAGCTTTAGAAGGGAATTTTTAGCTGAGCTTGTTGGGTCTAGTTCTCAGGTTATCTGCTAGATAGGTGGTAGGCTAGGCATACTCTGTGCAAGTAACATTGCGAAGGTTGTTCTAAAGGTAACTGAGAGTCCTCACATGTTTCATGTACAAGCTTCCTATACAATTTTGAAACCATTTACAGGCATCTCTTGTGCTGAGATGATTATTTCAATAAAAACACTGCTTGGTATTACATGGTGATGAGCTGTGGTCCTGATGTCCTGCCAAGCATTCAGACAAGATTACGTTTCACCCATGCTCTACTTCTCAAAAATGAGAACTGAAAAAAAAAAAACGATTTTCATGTCTGAGGTAGATGATAATTCAGAAATGGTCTTAACAGCCAGTAAATGTCATAATATACTGACAACTTAGAATTCAGCAGGGTGGGTGGGGATACATACACTGGAGAAACAGAGATGTGTCCTCACCCAAATTAAGCTCTCCAACATAAATACACACACTGAAAATTTATCAGCCAGTAATTTTCATCTGTACATACCGTCTGTTACAATTATTAGAGAACTGTCATTCTGGAAGAATATACAAATAATAAGAATAATCCAGTTCTTTTGACTATGTTTGCAGTTTGTGTAAACGGGATATGCTGGTGAAAGGGGTTAATCATGTAAAGGACAGTTTAGTTTAAAGGGAGGTGTAATTGTAAAGTGGAAGTGTAATTGTAATGGGGAAGTCTGGTGTAGAGGGGAAGTTTGTGTAAAGTGGAAGTGTAGTTGTAATGGAAAAGTCTGGTGTGGGGGAAGTTTAGTGTAAAGTGGAAGTGTAATTGTAATGGAAAAGTCTGGAGTAGAGGGGAAGTTTAGTGTAAAGTGGAAGTGTAATTGTAATGGAAAAGTCTGGAGTAGAGGGGAAGTTTAGTGTAAAGTGGAAATGTAGTTGTAATGGGGAAGTCTGGTGTAGAGGGGAAATTTTTTGTAAGGTGGAAGTGTAGTTGTAATGGAGAAGTCTGGTGTAGAGAAAATTTTGTGTAAAGGGAAAGTGCAGGTGTAAAAGGCCATTTGGGATCAGCTGGTGCCTTAGCAGTAGCCGCTCACATTATGCAGGGAGACACATCCCTCAACCTGGTACTCCCTGGCCCCAGAGCCCCTGGGTCAGCAGAGTCAACAGAGCAGGTGTGGGGAGAGCCTTGTCAAGAACCGCTGGAAAAGGGGAGCCCTGGAGCCCCTCCAAATTCCAGCACCAAGATAAGGCCGACGCCAGCACTCCCAGCCCTGGCAGATATGCACCCTTACCAAAGGGTTGGTGCAGTGTTGCAGGAATGTTCCTGGACGGTTTGCACTGGCTGGGGGCTGTCGGAAGAGCAGATAAATTAAGCATGTTTAGAGCAGGTTAGGGCCTGGCTGCAGTTATCGGAGCTCGACTGAAGTGTTTGAAGTGGAGTCCTTAAAGGCCGTTTCCTGAAAATACACGAAATACGCAGTCCTCTACATGCTCTGCACGGCCACTCAAGCCACAGCAAGGCCACTGTGTGACTGGAGCACTAGAAATGAGCCTGCTCTGTAATTGGAGCAGTGCAAACGAGCCTCTCCTGTGATTGGAGTGCTGAAAATGATGTCACTGTGACTGCATAATTGAGAGATCCACTGCCCTGTAATTTGATGACATCACTGGCAAGGGTCTAAGCTGCCAGTGGAAAAAGGGCCTTTCTCCGGTGTTTTGGTTGTTGTCATGTCTTGGTCATTTAGAGTGTCTCCTACGCTCAGTGAGTAATCAGAAAGGACACACAGGGTGTATTTTGAAAAAGCCATATTATACACTGCGAGCAAAACAAAGGGTATTGTATTGCAAAGACAGTATGTGGCGTGGAAATGGATTTGGCATGGCTGAGCACAGCTAGAGCTTGGTTGCGTGCTCTATTATTGATCCTCGGCAGATTAACCGCTAACTCCGCTCTGCTTGTCTTTCATTTCATAAGACCCCACTGTCCCACCCGCCCCTTCCGCAGAACGGACTCCAAAACCTCGGCCCAGAGGAATCTCTCCTCTGACTCAGCCCCCACGCAGCACAACAGACACATAAGACCATAATTACGTTACCTCATCATATCGAATATCAAGACTAAATCGTCTCAGACAGTTTGTGTTTCTTGGGAGCAGTTTTATAGCAGATTAGAGATAAATTATACCGTTCATCACTGTGAAATCAGCTGCAATCAGCTGGTTAAATCAGTCAGAGCTCAATGACTCAGATTTGCACAGTAACAGGAGTCAAGGTTGAACAGTGTACCATTCTCATCCTCCTGATATAGACCTGGTTATACATACATAAAGTATTTAAAAGGCTGAATACTGGGTTTTTCTATCCAGGCAGCAAAAACCTATGATCCATTATCTGAGCCCAACCATCTGTATTCATGGTAAAAAGGTGAATTTGGAGGATATGGTGTAACATGGCCCATATCCTGCTGTTTTAATCCGTTTTGCTTTTTGCGGCTTGCAGTTCCATCAAAGACAGTCCAGCCACAATATTGTGGCCCACCATTGAGACTCCAGATTTCTGAGAAACTTTAAGAACACCCCAAAAATACAGTCAACACCCAGCTTGTCATGAGCGTAAACAGACAACAGAACCATTTGAACTTCTTCTAAACCAACCACTAATATTTCTCAATTTTTCATAGATCAGCCTAAAAAACTAACAAAATTCAAATAAGTATTTGACTTCTTAAATGTAAAATGAGGTTTCATCAACCCCATAATGGGATTAAATAGAGATGACTTATTTCATTACACATTTTACTCTCCACAGCCAAACACAATCATTAATTTAATTTAGCCATTTTCTCGAAGCATGGGTAGGTGTTATGAAACCTCATTTTACCATGGCTAACATGAGGCACTTCCTCCTTACCCATCCTGCCTTGCAGGAGCAGTCATAAACTGTAAGGTATGAGACTGGAAGCTTTGATTGGCTTCCTGTGGGTCTCTCTGACAGGTATCGGCAATCTACCTGTTATAACCCCCTTTAAAGCCATCAGGGTCGCCGCCCAAGTGCGACCTAACAAGAGGAATGCATCATAATTAAATAATCAAGATCCGATCAACATCAGGTCAGGCTTATGCTTTCTTAGCTCTCAGTGAGTGGTTCATAAATATGAATCTAGTTTGAATCCTGACCTGAATATAAAGAATAAAGTTTGCTCATGACCCATAACTTCAGACTTCTTTTTGGCTTTCCTAACATTCTACCCCTTAGCACTTGCTGATCTATAGGGGTATATCAATTTATGCTATCTGTGGCCAGTTCTATTGAATCTATAAGATGGAATGAACTACTTTTTTGGAACTAGTATGATTTCGTATTTGGTGCAACGGAGTGTCACACGGCTCATTAAACGATATTCTGCCATTGTGGCCCTTCCACAGTCAGTGTCGTATAATGGCTGTGCCAAGTGCCCGCTGTGGTTAGAGGCCAAACAGCTATTTGTAGCATCGTAGCCAAGGGTGGGGATCATCTGCCAGGGTCGTTCCCATCCCAGTTCCCTCAGTTGCAAAGGAATCCATTTTCTTGCCAGCTGTTTTTCATTTAAAACAATGCTAACTGACCATTTGCATTGTTCCCCAAGATCTTTCAGCACTTAGCTATTAGTTTGACTACACCTTTTTTCGTTTTCAATGTAGTTTGTAGACCATGCCTTGTCAAATAAGCGGTTTCAAGTTGATGGAAGACCTAATGCAACCTCTTACAACGTGCATGCTAATCTTATTTCCTGAGGGGTGATGATGCTGTACAGTGCCTGAGTTATGGGATTCAGAGCCAGCTCTGATGTCTTGTCATGGTTAATGTGGAATGCTGGACTGTAATCTGTGAGGACAGAGCACACCGCATCCATCTCTGTCAGGTCCAAAGGTATTTTTATTTTATATAAATAACAGATATGTGATGCCAGATCCAGACCTTACTCAAAATCTGGCACTTTAGCCAAATGGAGGCTCATGAAGACAAACACGGTATCTCCCTATGGGGGAGAAATGTTTACTCAGCGCATAAGAGAGCCCGGAGCCCCAAGCAGAATCTCATTTGCTCTGGAATGTAGAGTCCAGATGAGAGGGATGAGGCGGTGAGACATGGATCTTCGGGGCCGTTGGGGTTTTGGATGCGATGGCACCTTCCTTAACCTCAGAAAGAGCACAGCTGGGGTTTTTTGGCCCGAAATCAGCAACGGCTCAAAGACGGGTGGGTGGGTGGGTGGGAAGGTGGGATGATTCCCCTAGCATAATGGACCCAGGAACTTCAGGCTGGTGGGGAACCAAGCCACATGGTCAGTAATAGTTTTGGCATGGAACTCTGATTAGACATGGTTAATATTAAAGGTGTAAAGCTACTTGGTGAATAATTTTTAAAAACCCCAGATTTGTGTGAGGGTACAGATTTCGCACTGTATAACCTTTACACATAACTCTGTGTACATGTCATAAACTTGACATCAGTTTCGCAAAGTGAATAAACTCTATTTTGACTGTTGAAAATGAATATGGACTGTTAAAACTGAGCCCAATCTTACTTTCAAAGCATCTTGTCAAAACTAGGCTACAGGAGTGTTTTATAGCGAGTGTTATGGCTGTACATGTTTGGACACAAAAGTACAGCGAGAGACATTTGATGCTTCCATAATGTTTGTCCAATACATCAGCAGGTAAAGCTGGTTATGGCACAATTAACTTTTAACAATTATTCATGGATTAGCATTGTTGCGGGTACATGTGTCTCTGGTCTAAGAGTGCTAACCGGGCCTATTTGAGGTGTGGTTATTAAATAAAGAGACTGGGCTTATGCATGCACGAACAAAGTGGTGTACATTGACCAATGGGCAAGCATAAACAACCCCTGAAAGTTTCAAT
Organism: Albula goreensis; assembly: GCA_022829145.1. Classification (NCBI taxonomy): domain Eukaryota; kingdom Metazoa; phylum Chordata; class Actinopteri; order Albuliformes; family Albulidae; genus Albula; species Albula goreensis. The sequence goes on from CM040746.1 coordinate 848,186, forward strand.
CCGCTCACGTCTTCGGTTCGCTGTTACGCATCGCTTGAGGTAGATGTTTTTCTGTTTTTCTGACATGCCGTAAAAATGGTCAGTCCAAAAATCGAGCAACGCATCAATCTGAAGTTTTGGTGAAATTGAACACAACGGCTACCGAATATTTACCGAATCTGAGACAGCATTGGTCTCAATATGTAATAGCCACACGGCTGCGGCTCATATAATATAGATATGCTTCTGTTCCTTCACATCTCACTGGAGGGTGAACTGAACGAGTGAAATGTAATGAAGTGTTAAGTAATGATTCCAATAGTTTTTTCTAATGTAAGTCATAGATTTGAGCTCTGACGGCTGATGGTGCACCATAGTATGCAATGGCAAGATCATGGTTTTAGCAGGGTCGTCATGTCCAGGCAGAGAGCTCCATCAATTCTCATTTCCCATCTGCAATGGCAGGTTTCTCCCGGGTTCAGCACGGCCACAGTCAGCTTGGATATGCATGAAACCCCTGGGCGGAACGGGCCTGATGAAGTTCTGAAACGTTCATGAAGCCGCGAAGCCATTGGCTGCTCTCATCATGCAGCGCACACGTGGTTTGAGATGGATTCTGTGCGCTGAGACAGCTAAGCTGTCGATTTGTCATAGTCAAAGACAGCCAAAGTCCAGCTGCCAGTACAGACCCCTGCAGACAACAGATTATTTACCTACTCGGCCAGATGACATGTTGCCGTTCTGCTCTCTGAGAACGAATGAAGAATGCATCTTGTGGATTTCCGGTCAGCTCTCTACTGTCAGAATCTCACCAACTGAACCTCACTCATTGTTTTTTAGCCTTCAGAGGAATTAAAGTAAAAAAAAAAAAAATGAAAAATAAAAAACTTGTCTTTTTGCCACAGGAAACACAGATCACCATGGTCCCAGCAAATTTCCTGCTTTCCTGTTAACCTCTCCGGCTTTTCATTTCCTCATTTCACAGACAGAAAAATGTTGTGGGAGCACTTCCTCTGTTCCCCCTGACGGGCACCCTGACAGGAAGGAGGATGCACAGCTTTGACCATAAAAAAAGAGCCAAAGAGCTCCAAACTACATCAAACACACTCATCTAAACACACTGTGCTTTGTCCTTGATTTGGAATAATACCATGTGAAAACAAGAATGGGTTTTTTTGTTATTTAATACGTGAAAATAAAAATTCTGTTACTTTTTTGTTCAGTCAGGGAATGGAAAACCTATGACTATACCAAACCTTTGTGTATTTATGGGATGAGAAAGTGGCATTTGCTTAAGTTGGACTAGGAGTGTGTTTAGATGAAACTCTACCCTCACTTGTGCGGTCTGCATTACCTGATTATCTGGCTGTGTGAGTTTTGTTCATCATTCCCTTTAGAGCTGGTGCCGAAAACACTTCAAACAAGTTATTAAAAGAAAATGAAATAAACATGTTTAATAAAACCCCCTTTACGGTTTGTTCCAACCGCTCTTTGTGGATTTTAGCTCTGAATAAAAGTTTAAAAGGTTTAATGATCTCTGAGTTATGGAGCTGTGGGGTTGTTTGTGTTATTTGAGATGTGGCTGATTTGAACACGGTTGGTGGTAGATGGGTGTCCTCTGAACCAGAATGGCCTAAGGATGAGTGTGTGTCTGTGTATACGTGCCTTAGTGTGTGAGTGTTTATGGAATACCTGTGGGTATGGGAAGGTGTGTGTGGGTCTGTGTATGAAACGAAAGTGGATGTGTTGCATGTGTGTATGTAATAACATTGTGTGTGTGCTTCTGTTTATGTGTGTGTGTGTCTGTGAGTGTGTGTGAAATAGCTATTTGCACAAATTCATGAGTGTATGTGTATGTTTTTATGTATGTCTATGCGTCTGTACATATATGTGTAACAGTATTTTGTGTGTGCATTGAGTGTCAATGTAGGTCATTCCTCAGCATGAGTGAATGGTTCTGCATATGTGTGTAATAATGTTGTGTGTATTTGTGAGCATGTCTTGTATGCGCGCGTGTGTGTAAAAGTGTTGTGGTTGTGGGTGTATGGGTGCACGTGTGTGAGCAATAGCGGAGCGTCCGGCCGGTGGCTGGGGGGTCAGCAGGTCAGGCTGCACACCTCCTCTCAGAACGCAGAGTCAGCGCCTCCTCTCCACGGGGGGGGTCCCCACTGCAGTATGTCGCACGCTCACCCCCCTCGGCCTCCCCCCTCCCTGGGACCACAGCCCCACGGAGTCTGCCTGGCTTTGATGCTCTCCGTCTCTCTCTCCTGGTTCCGGGAGCTCTGTCATTCCCTGCACTCTTTCCTTCTCTTCCTCTTTCCTCTCTAAGCGCACGGTGAGGATATGGCTGGCACCATCTGTGCTGAGTTTCCTATGTGCCCCCCCAAACACCAAGCACCCCCAATACCCCGCCGCCCCCAAATCTACAAGCTTCCTGTTCCTGCTCTCACCTCGCCGGCCCAAATCGCTTCCCCTCGCCAGTCATGGCCAGCGACCCACCATGGTGACAGTTCCCGCTCAGGAGGGTCAGAGGTTACTGTTCTTATGTGCTGTGCGACTGCCAGGCCGTAGCGCGGTGAGTAACAGCGAATGACCTTGAGCCACACCGAAGGTGACAACGGCCGCTGGAGATGAGCCTGGACGTGTAGGCGCCAGGGGCCCTCTCTGCGGCTATTTAAAACCCGCCCCGCAGCGCCGACCATGAGCACTGCTATTAAAAGCCTGTTTCTGTACATAGGCGAATATCACTCAGCAAAAACTGTGAGCGATACACGGGCACTTGGGCAGCTGACGTCTCCTGTGAATGCAAACATGCATTTGTCCAAATGTACATAAAATTATTATGCAGTTAAAGCTAGTATTCAATTATTAAATGATTGACTATTTTTTCAAGTGTTTCAGGTACTCCCTCTAAGACTGTAAATGAAAAATATGAAGCAGGACACTCTTATTACATTATGTTTTCCATATGTATTTCTCCCCAAGTCGAAGTAATCATCAGTAGACCATCTCAGGAGTTTCATCATTCTTTAAATCTCCTGTGGTTTAGCCCTGGCTCATTCTTTAATCACCTTTCCTTGTTTAAATCTTGGAGAAAGTTGCCTTCAACAGAGTAAGAATGGCCTTTCGCATCACAATGCAGAAACTGCCCAAACATAGAAACTGATCTGTTAATTGTGACTCAAATTATTATTCCATTTTAATTCTTATAGATGCCAGTTCAGTGTTTGATATTGTTCACTATGTTGACAATCTTAATCAATTGGCTGCTTGCTTGATGGGTCTTTTTGAAAATGTACTGAGATGGTTCAGTTCTCATTTCTCTTTTAGCCACTTATTGGTGTAAAATTGTTATTTTCTTTCCTCTACTTTCCTTTTAGCTGAGAGGTTCCTCAAGGGTCCATATCGGGGGAACTTATTATCTGTATCTAAAACTGCATCCAGACTAGGAGCATTACATTTTTTCACTTTTACACAGATTATACCCTGTTGTACTTATCTACCTGTTGTACATATCTGGTGAAATATGTATTCTGTAAGATTATCTTAATATTAAAAAATGATGCAGAATCTCCTCGAATTAAACACAGAAAAATGAGTTCTGTTTAGTTAAACTAAATCAGATAAATGGGCTCATATATTTTAGTTTAGCATCTCTACAATGGCTACCACCTGTTTCAAGAAACCATTTTGAGATGTTATTGATTACTTTTAAAGCTTTTAAATGCACTATCCCCTGAAAACATTTCTAAATGACCTATCCATGAAACTGGGTCAACAGAAAAGGGATTCCATTGTAAGAAAGCCAGACTATTTACACAGTATGTTTACACAGTACTACAGGAGAGCCAGTAACTACATTATATACTTACAGGCCACACACAGTACTACAGGAGAGCCAGTAACTACATTATATACTTACAGGCCACACACAGTACTACAGGAGAGCCAGTAACTACATTATATACTTACAGGCCACACACAGTACTACAGGAGAGCCAGTGACAGCTTTACAACCTACAGGCCACACATAGTACTTCAGGAGAGCCAATGACTATTTTACATCCTACAGGCCACACACAGTACTACAGGAAAATCATTTAGGAGTTACTTTTGGAGGAACTATTGCTACAGCCAATTCCGCACTCCTGTAGGCAGCACTGGCAGGATTCCATCCCTTCGCTAGGAGCAAAGTAAAGATCAGCTTGTATATCGGTTGGTTGAATAGATTAATGTAACGTTATTAACCAAGCTACTGTTCGCAGTATACCCCATACCACAAGTGCGGGATTCCGAGGATGAGGAATGTTTTGGCACAATCCGTTATTATACACAATGCCTTTATAGGTGGTCCCTGACAGTAAGCACACAGTCATGAATGAATGAACTGGTGAGCATCTGGGAGTGACACTGGCGAGGGTGGCGGAGATTGCGGCAGGTTTTCCAGAGAGCTAAATAAAGCAGGGGGTGGGGAGGGGGTTGTTGTGTCCGCTGTACACTGCATAAGGAGGTCAGTTGGAGGGGCAGATGGGGGGGAAACGAGCAATTTCCGTCGCATTTTCCAGCCCTCACTTTCCCATGAACCCACACTGACACACGCCCCTGCCCCCCAGCACCAGTCTTCTGCACCACCCAGGGGTGCTAAGCCTAACCCAGCCTAGCTACTGACACTATTCCATCAACACTACTACATCAGTCTTATACTCTCCTCAATGCCATACAAAACTTGCACAAACACTCACCTCCTCACACACTCAATGCTACGAAAAACACACACACACACACACACACACTCACCTCCCCAAACGCATATGCACACTCACGCTCAGCTCCAAGCACCGACAGAGAAATAAACAGCAGCGAAAGCAGTATGTTTACAATATGGTTTAAATAAGAAAGAGGGGCAGGGAACGGTTTGATTTTCTTTCTGTGCGGATTGTGTTTCAGGCCTGTGCCAGTCTGTAACGATATGGGGCTGGGAGCTGAGCTGCAGGCCTCAGCTGCTCCTGCTCCACCTGAGTGAGAATCCTCTGAGGACGGCCAGGGCTGGAGAGGCCTTCTGACCCCGCTCGCAGGGACCACCCCAATGCCCATTCCCCCAGCCCTGCCTCACTGCACAGGGGCCGCCTCCCACAGCGGGCCTCCAGGATGAAAAGCGGCCTACCGCTCTCTCACTGCGGAGATGTGTAACCCAAGCCCTCAAAACCAGGGTAATTACACGCAATATATGCCACTATTTGCTGATAATTTAGGATTCTTGTGTACGGATGAAGAGAGGTGGTATTTTACCCGTCGCAGAGCTGTTTTATGGTTCGCTGTGGAATATCGCTTCTGGTCACACATTGGTCAAGTCTGAAAACTTGTATTTTTAATATTTTTAAAGACTCTTTTTTAATATACATCCTTTCATGAACTAACGGCTTGCTCATAAAGAACTGCTGTAAGATTGGAGTGCACACTCGCACCCCCCCGCCTCCCCATGTCCCCCCTTCAAGCAACCCCATGTGTGCACATGCTCAATACTGCAGTGGTTTAGCACTGTCATTTCAGTTGGCTTGTGGGTAGGGTCTGTGTTGCCATGGTGCTGGAGATAAAACACATCCCTGAGTTCTGTTGTCTAACCTGCATCGTCTAGGACATCACACAGGTGGACAAGAATTACAAGTCACAGTATCCAATATTCCTGTCAGGTTAATTTAGTATTTGTAATCAGTTTAAAATGTTTTTCATTTTTCAGTTTGACAGAACATTTCAAACATGTTCTAGCCACAGAGCTTCGTTATTTACATTTTTTTCTGAAACTACTAGTCTTCAAAGTGCAACAGAATATTTAGAACTTGTATACAATTCTTCGCCATTTCAACTCATCGTGGTAAAACTTTGGTGACATGCTAATCTCAGGAATGATAATGCGTTTGTCTAATGCGGCAATGCAGTGTAATGGTTAGGGACCTGGGATAACACGTTTGATTAACTGTGGGGCATTGCTGTTGCCACTTTGAGTGAAAGAACTTCACCTGAATTGCTTCAGTAAACATCCAGCTGTCAGTAGGTCATACGTAAAAAAAAAAAAAAAAAAAAACATAAACACTGAAAATCTCTCTGGACCCTCATCACTCTGCTCAGTCAGCAGTTTCTCAGACCCACTTTGCTCCCTGCAAGGAAGCCATACTCCATCTGAACCCAGGCGAGTGGAGTGTAGACATGAACACACACACACACGCACAAACACACTCACCCTATTTTCTGTCCTGGCAATGAGCCTATAACTCAAACTGGCAGCTCAATGCTCCCGGGTCTGCTAAATCCCCTTCTTATGACACATACACACACACACACACACACAAACACCTGAGCCACAGGTGTGCAGCGGAATGCTGTTATTCAGAACAGTGTTACCATGGTGATTATATGGTGAGAGCAGTCATTTTGGCATGATGAAAGATGAATTTTTCCAGAGACGCTGTACCAGGTTTGCAGTGTGTGGGTGTCTCTTCGTATTTACTCTGTTTTTATAGTTCATGGGGAAACCTGTGTTGACTCTTCTGGTCCAGTGGAAAAGCACATGTCACCGTCCTGCAGGTCTGGGCAATGGGCAGGGTTTTACCATGGCTTGTGGGGTGGTTTTGACTTTGATGGCGGCGCAATGATGTCATTTCAGCTTACATGTGCTAATCGCTCTCAGCCTGGAGCCAAAGCTGCTCAAAGAGCACTGAGAAGAGGGGGGTGGGCGGGCGGGGGGTATAGTACCGAGGAATGGTAGGCACCATTACTACTAATGTCTGAATACTACACCACCACCACTAGAGCCTGAATACTACACTACTGCTACTAATTCATGAATACTATAGGCTACCACTGCTACTAAAGCCTAGATACTACACCACTGCTTTGATGCCTGAATACTACACCACTACCATTAATGCCTGAATACTACACCACTGCCACTAATGTCTGAATATTAGAAAACTGCTACTAAAGCTTGAATAATACACCATCATACTCACACTTGCCAGTCAAACGCCAACCTATCAATCAAACATAGACCTGCCAATCACATACCCAACTGCAAATCAACCATCCCCCCTACACTCAAATGCTCATCTGCCACTCAAACACATCTGCCAATGGCAGGACAGAGTGCAGTATGAGGGGTGGGAAGAAATGAGTGGGCTGAATGGGAGGGGCAGAGGGAAGTGGGCGGAGCTGAGCGGGAAGAACAGTGAGCCAGACTGAGAGGGAATCTGTTGGTGTAGAAGATGTCGGCAACAGTAACAAGCAGACTGACTTCTGAAACTCAAAATTTGCGCTGGACCGACCTCACCTGAGGTCAGTGAAGCAGTAAAAGAAGCTCCGCCCACAGCTAACACATGGACAGACTTACTGTAAATATGACCAAACCACAGTCACCTTGAGATGCAGTGGGATCACCCACAATGGCATTGCCATATTTCCATTGTCATGAATAGCATTCCAGGCTATGACACGGTATCTGCTTATTCTGGGCAGCTTCAGCCCAGCTCACTGTACCACCTGACTTACTGTACACTGAAACGCATCACTGATTTTCAGTCAGTCGTCCAACTAACAAAACCAAAATTCAGAGAGAAGCAGGAGCGGCTCCACTGAACCATATCGATGAACTATCTTTCTCTCTCTTTCTCTCCCTTTCTCCTTTTCTCTCTTTCACTCCCTAAAACTGCCTCCTCAGCCTCTAGCACCATGGCAGCCGTGTGAATTAATTACCCAAGGCACTCTTAGAATCACAGAGAATTGCACAGTCCATTTACTCAGCTGGGCAGAAGCATTTAACATTTAACAGTTTGTCTGAATACAGTGGCAGTGCCTCATCAGGGATGCAAACCTGCAACCTCTGTTTGCTCAAACTACTGTGTGTCCCAAATCCTGCAATTCGGTCACTATGCGGAGTCTAGGAATTGCTTCATTCACCAGTATCACCAGAGTATTAACCAGAGTATCCTGCAATTTGACACCTCTGTGTTCCCGTCTGTTCATATTAGATCAGGAAGACGATTCTGATTTAACTCCACCATAAATAACACATACAAAACAGGCAGAGCAATAATGATAAAACAGCGACAAAATCTTATGAATGTCTTAGTGGCATTGTGATTACACATATGAAAATTTAATTGAATGTAAGTCTGCATTACATTAACAGTATTTCAGAAACTGCAGTCTTGAAAGTCTTGCCATCTACACATATTGACATATAATGATGAAGCCAAAAGATTAATATGTGTGGCACCATTATGGTTCATCAGTCTCAAAATGTTGTTTGGTTGCTAAAACGACTGGCTCGAAAATGTCACCATGGTTACACGAGTTAACGAGAGACTGTAAATCACAGCCTGATGTTTTCTTCATAAACCTGTTAATGAGTATGTAACTCTTGGCAGCGAAAAACAAAAAACAAATGAATATTAAGTAAGCTGGTACATTTATGACGTGAATCAAGAATGACATTCTCCACTGAATCTCATTTTCATACATAAATGTCATCCTGGAATAACTGAAGCGTTTGGGACGCTGGTTTCATCAAAGAAAGGTCCTGCCTGTTCAGTAATTGATTCTGACATCACACACAGACTCATTTTTCATGATCTCCACTCTCTTCTTTGAGAGGAGGCAGTCGATTTTCCCTACAACTTTTTATCCCCATTTTCTCTTGGTTTCCAGATGTGGAATTCACAAACTTCTCCATCCATTGCACAGGGCCCTCTGAAACAGCCAGCAACTGAGTAGTCCCGCTACTGTACTCCAGCTGTGCTACAACTGTGCAGTCGCTCTGCAGTCCCACTGCTCAGCTTTGACAACGCTCCACTGTACCCCAGCTGCGCAGCCACTGCGCAGTCACACTGCAGTCCCACTGCTCAGCTATGCTACCACTCTACTGCAGCTGTGCAGACTTAACGAGACAGTTGCATATCTGGCAGTTTCAGCTGGGACAGTCAGACTGATAGTGTTCCGTCACCAGGAGTGGGAATGATATGCAGGTCTATGGATTATGTTAATACCCATAATGCACCTCACTAAAGAACACTACCAAGATTCACCTCACAGTCACACCAGGTCACACCCTGTAAGATCACAAACTTGGAGAGGATTACTGGATGGGATGTTAGTTTGAGACCCTGGTCTGACAGTTGCTGGGTGGGGTGTAGGTTTGAGACCCTGGTCTGACAGTTGCTGGGTGGGGTGTCAGTCTACGTCCCTGGTCTGGGGGTTACTGGGTGGGGTGTTGGTTTGAGACCCTAGTTTTCAGAAACCCAGATGTTCAGAAACATTCTGGCTATTAAGCCTTTACTTGACCTTACCAAGAGCAGAAAAATCTGATATCGTTTAAATGTTTGTTAAAACTGATAGAGAAACCTGATACTACTTTAATTTCTGTATTCATTCAAGAGAACAATGTATTCTGTGGAAAGAATTAGCATTCCTCTTAATGTTAACTCCTCTGAACAATTCGCCTGACTTTATTTAGCAGTTTTCAAATCTGAATGAAATTCTGCCAGGCCAAGACACTACCTAGCCTCACTCAAAAGCATCATTTCCAGACTTCTCTGGAACAAAAGAACAGAAATTAAACGAATACTGGTGGGTTTCTCAAGAAAAATTGGCTTAATAGCCAAACTAGCATCTTTTTAACAGCTTCACACTCTTTAGTGAACAACTTTAGACCTCCAGCATTTTTTTTTACAAATACATCTCTAAATACTCGGGTATGTTGATAGCATTATAACATATCTAAAAGTAAAATTTCCAGGATCAGCGAAGTCCGTACGTTGGACCCAACCAAATTTCCACTTAAGAACGGCATTGGACGGGTGCCCAACGCACAGATAATTACCGAGCGGTTGTAGTTGGGGGGAAAGAAAATGTTACAACAGATGGCTGCTCCCTGAATGCGAATCTCACACGTCTTTACTTCCTAATTTTAATTATCCTTCATGTGAGGGAAGCAATTAGCAGGGATTAGCGCCGAGTCAACCTAATTTATCATTACTGGGTACAATTTGGTTTTACAGCTTCTGAAACGAATAATATAATTTTCGGGAAAAAACACGAATCTCAGCCACATGACCGAGGGACCAAGGGACAGTTTCCCACACAGAAGCAAACAAAGGCCTTTATTCACTTTATTCTCTGCAAAGTGCAAAAAAAAAAAAAAAAAAAAATTCCAACTCACTATTTAGAATGACAAGGACAAGCCCTTCAGTCGAGCTAAACACAACGTAGAATAAGTTACAATTTTAACAATTCTTATCAGAGTGCGATTTTCCCTCCACTTCAATGAATTTATCACTATCTAACAATTTCCTTTTATGTTTCAATAAAGTGGAGGCTCCCTCTAGCGGCGGAGTATGGCCTCGACATGACCGAAAGGCGTTGCCTGCTGCACTAACGCGGTAATGTGTTCTTCTGTACCATCACGCAGCGGCCCAGAGACCCCACACCGCTACTTGGAATGGAAGAGAAGATGCACTTTTTCGTGCCTATTCCATAAAATACCATACGACATTCCCAAGCATGACTACGGAACCCTGTAGTACAAATAGTCGACATCGGACTTCAACAGAATGGAAAATATATAGGCGTAAGAGTGACAGACAAGTCACCCACTTTAGTTATGTACCCTTGGTACATTAAGATGGATAAACAACTGTCCTTGCAAACATATGGCTATATTTAAATATTCGCTAATGCCTACGGATACATTAAGCAGTACCATGCCCCTGTAATGTGTCTGACACCTTGTCATCCCACGCAAATGCTTCCGTAGCATCAAATAATTTCGGAAAGTTCTGAGCAAGCACCAGCTCCAGTGGTGGTTGCGGGGGTACTCGTTTGGCTTTAATGAGGTGTTTACTAGAGGTTGTAGCCTATCCACTGCTTCCAGATTGTTAACACCTTTGCAATACCCTTGAGGTTTCGGAATGTAACTTAAGCAATAAACCTGAATGCGATCTAAGTAGAACGTCTGGTAGCTGCATGCGCATTGAGGAAGATATAGCCATGTGCGAGACATCATAAAAAGTATTCTTGTCCACTTGTCGAACCCCTTCGTTCACCGACAGATGGGCCACTGTTATATTGTGCAAAATCAAATACATAAATATGAGTAAACAGTAAAAAGCGTATAGTCGCAAACAACAAAACACATCTTAAAGTTTTATGACAAGATATTACGGGGGGAAACACAACTGCATACAGTCTTGCTCTAAAGAGTTAAATTAACTTTAGCTGAGCGGCAAGCCATATTCCACAAAACTTCTCGTAAATTTTAAATTAAGCAGCCAGATACATTGTACAAACATTCTTTCTAACCTGAAACACACGCGATCCCAATCCAAATCCGACAGAAAAACGTAAAATCTCTCTTCATTTCCAGATTTCCAGTCCTCTGATGTTTTTAAATCGTGTATTAAACTCGTCTGTTTCTGTTAATTAATGAAGTTAGACGCGGGAAAGCAAAGGAAAAGTTAACTATCCGTGGCGGACGCCAAACTCAGGTGAGCTCCGGAGACGCGCTTCTCTGTGTTTCGGCAGGCTCGCAGAGGATGTGTGAAATGTCAACGAAAAGAAAAGCGCTTTTCCTGTGAAAAGGAAATGTTTTTTTTAAAGATCAGAATGGATTTACAATGATTTCCTTTTCCCCCTTTTTACTGGTCGTGAGTGAGGCGCACATCCACCCTTGACGTATAGACCATTCAGGGCGGATTGGGAGGACCGCCTGAAAGACCCATGTCAAACCTCCCTCCTCACCACTGAAAAAAACACACATGCCTCCCTCACTTTTGAAAAATTTAGTCAAACATATCTATGACAAGTGCCAGAATGTTCCAGATGACAATTGATGATGGACTTCAGCTGACAAAAGCAATCCATAAAAATATATGTTTTGCAATAAAGACATGCTATATTAATGCTGAAATGCTAAATTAATTTAGAAAAAATGTCAGAGGGCTGCATTGACTGAATAAAAACTTTGAGGTTTTGGTTCATAAGTGAATTAATTACAATCTGGCGTAGTTCAGTTAATACATACATCTAGAAGCTTTTTTTATAGTCAGTGTATCGTGACGAACAGGGGTGCCCGACCTCAGATCATATTAATACGTAAGTGAGTCTATAAACAATCTATTTTAGTAGTAACTCTGAACTGTGCATCCACTGAGCGCAACACAATTTGCTCACTTCATTTGTGACTCAGCTACAGTGTCAGCAATATGTGAATCAATACAACATTAGCCAACAATGGGAATTGGATATTAATGTGGCAGCGGGGTTTTGTCTTCATGTCTACGTTTACACACGTTTTATTCTTCCGAAAATTGCATACAACACATACCATGGGTCAGACAGCGCCGTGTTTGCTCACGCATTGCATCCATTTGGACCATAGTGGAAAAAGTCAAAACGCGTTTGAATGGAATGTCTCCCAAGGGAAGCCGTCATCTGTTGTCAGAACTATGTAAGAACTTATAATTAGGGGTTTTTGGACCAAACAGTTCTAGGAACTTGTTTGAGAGTAACTATCAAGTTCCTTCTGGGGAGGTTCTCCGAGAACTACCAACCTTCAAGGGGTTTTCTTCTGTTCGCATTCGCACCGCCAGGACCAAAGTGATATAAGGCAGAGGTTAATATACCAGCTGTGTGGTTGTTGTGTGTCGTGAGTTTCATAGGGTGTTTTTCAATACCAAGAACGAAGAAGAACGGTCTTGCGAGTTCGCAAGACGGAAAATGCTTTGAGATGGTTTGTGCACTTTCGTACTGGCTACTGCGTAACACCCCGAGCGCAGCCCATTTCACCCATAACAGAACGACACTGGCTGACAGGACAGTACTTGTAACATTTGGTGAAGTTACTTTTTATTGTGCTTGCATTACACTTTTCACCATGGAAATACCCAGCTGCTTGGCCCATATAGTGAAGCTTACAACGATCTCAAACCTCGTGTTTGTCATTTCACCCTAAGGACAAAATATATTTTAAATGGTGAAAAGAAATTTACAAAAAGTCCGTGATTTAAATATTTACGGTAAGATGAGTGGTAGAAGGCTTCATTCATGTGATCGATATGACATTTGTAAAGCGCAAATAACTGATAAGCTAAAAACCGCAAGTTTTCTGAAGCCTATGCTAACTTAGCTAGCTAAAACTACCGTCCCCACTGAACGGAATAACGCTAGCATAGCTAACCGGAACCAACTGCCAATTAAAGTCGTTGCAAACTTTCAAATAAACCGTTATTTAAATCGAAGGAAAGATGAACTGTTGTGCGTTGCTGTGGACTGCAGAATGAAGGGGTTCTATATCCACCCCCAACCCTTAGCCCCTCTCGCCACTTTTTCATCGGCTTTAGAAACTGGAATGAGAACCATGTGCAGACCGCGGACGCACATTTTAAAGGCCTTTGGTGTGCTCCCATCATTTCGAACTGATGTTTAAAAAAACAACAGGGCGTTTTGGAAATCAAAACCCCTTTTTGTCCGGTGGGGGTTCACTCAAGCGCAAACTCAACCAGCAGATATGTTCAAAGAGAAGCTTTGGGAAACCTGAGGATCACATCCACACCAAGCCTCGTAATTCCAGAGCTATTTGTGTGCTTTCTGAGAAAAGCCCCCCTCGGATCGTGTTTGATTTGGCCCTGGCCGCCTTGATCGGCGGAGCTGTTTTTGTGGGCAGAGGACATTCGGGGCCCGCTGAGCTCCGACAGCACGATAAACACTGACAGGACGCCACGGGCTAATTCATTAATTTGGTGTTTCCCGAAGCCGTCACAAGCCATGTTCCTCACTGACAAATTCCAAACGCTTCCACACCCCCTGTCCCGCCACAGCCAAGGTTACCCAGGTGAAAATAAAAATTTGCACTGTACAGAACTTCATTATTAATATTTCTACCAGCACTTTCAACTAATATTTCAATGGCAGCAAGGGAGTACGGACCCCATACGTGTCTATTTCAATTTAAATTTCTTAACAGCCCCGGGTGAGTTTGTTAAGCGTTACAGACGAGCAAACGGGACGGATTGAACCTCAAACCTTACATTCTGATTTCTTAATGCTTATTCCCTCACAGCGACACCAGGGGTTCGAAAAGAATATATCGGTTGAGAATTCTCAATAAAGTGAAATCGCGCTATTAGCCCAGCGGCAAGTTTCAGCTTCTCCGTGTTTTTGCAGGCGCTGCGGAAACAGCTTTCATTTCATCCAGGCACACGCACCTTGCTGCCCCGGCTCACAGCGTGTATATTAGCGATCCAATCAAAATGTTTCTTTTCTCTCTTTAAAATGCTGGATTAAAAATACCAGCTACATGGAGGATAAATACAATCCCACCAATGTTCTGGGTTATCATAACCCAACCCTCAGGCTGGGGTATGACATTTCGTTTTTGGTGAATCCGGGGCAGTAGGCCCGGTTTTGGGGGACGGAGTCGCCGCAGCATCGCGTTGCTGCTGCTGGGCGGAGTCCGGCTGTAATGTGTTTCCTGACCCCAGAACCTGCCGGATGGAGCAGCACCGGTTCAGGGCCTCGTCCTTGAGCCGACTCTCACTGGGGAATAAACTACCCCCTTTCATGTACTAGTGGTGAGTGATTTATTATTATTATTATTATTATGAATACAATAATAATAACAATAATAATAATAATTACACATGCCCAGTAATAGTATGATTATTATAAGGGGAAAGGTCTAAGTACAAAAGAGACGAAAACAAGGGCAAGGGAGCTTCCATGATCCAGACCGGGAATAAGAGAGCCTCTTAGCAGCTAAGCTGTGGGTCAGTCAGCCAGGGCATCTGCCCAGAGCCTTTACTCTTTGCAACATTTTATTTGGAGTCGGGATAGTTTACGGGCATAAAAACAAATGAAATGAAACGAGAGTGCAGGCATTCATGAGCGATCCGGTCAGTGTGCAAATTACAACAGATGAAGAGAGCTGACAGACCACCACTGAACGAATCGCCTGTTGTGTCATTCATCTCTCTCCGGGGACCTCGTTAATAAAACTTTGCTTACTTTTGTAACTAAGAAGTTCCGTACGCCAAAACCTACGAGTTTACATAAGCAAAAAAAATCGGATTTATAAAACTTGTGTACCCCTTGCGTACAAAAAGAAAAAAAAAAAGAAACTTCTTGGAGTGCGAAATTGAAGCTTTAGTTTCTTAAATCGAGATGAGAAAAAATATTATTTCAGGCGGCAACGGCACCGGGGTCACACACACAAAAAAACCTTGCATGTTTACCACGGCTGTCAATTCCTCAGGTATAGAGAACCACATACGAAGACTGAAATCAAGAAAAAACATGTGTGACATCAAGGTTGAGGCAAAAATGTGTGTGTAGGAGCAACGGGCGGCGGTATAGGGATGCCACGACTGAGTTCCTTCGATAAGCGGGTGACCGCGACTATCGGCGTGGATCTGCAACTGTTCATCATTATAAGCGAATCATGACATGACCCTTGCCATCGCGCAGCCACATTTGTCAGTGTCATTTGTGCGTCGCAAATCAGTTGCACGTTTATAGAATGGAAATGGCTAATTAAATTACTTATATTCTTTAACATATTCATTCATTCATCCATCCACGGCGCCCGTATTACAACGTGAGTGCAGTCGATTTCACCGGTTACAAAAGGAAAACCGGTCATCGCTGCAAATTGCTTTTTAATGTTTGCCAGCTGTATAGGGGAATCTGATGCACTTCTAGCGCAGACGAATGATGCCATCCAACACTCTTGGTATAACATGACTGAGTGAGGGCTGGGTTCATGGGAGTCAGTTTGTTTTTAAAAAATGCTGGGGACAACGACGGGTTCAACTAACTAAACGGTTTAAAATAGTGGTGGGAAGAAATGGGCCACTACAAAAAGTGGTGGGGACATGTCCCCAGCGTACCCAGCGTAAATGACGCCTATGGCTGGGTTATACCCGACCGGTCCGCTATTTCCAGCTGGAAAGTCCCCGTGGCTAAAAGCCCCAGAGCTGACAGGATTTGCAGTTGGGTATTGGCTTGTTGCTACGTGTAGGGCGCTCCAGCGCCGGCCCCGATTTAGCACGGTGTTTCAAAAGCATGGCTCGTGTTATGGAAAATCGACTTGAGCCAGTCATCATCATGGACAAAAAAACCCATGGGAACGGTACCTGAAGACACCTTCCTGGTGCACCATACAACTCGCAACATCCTCTGGCAGTGCCAAGACAGCCATAAGCCTACTGTCTTGCTATTGTTATAAGTTTTATTTTTATAAAGTTTCTATTTATGTTAACAAAACTAAATGATTGATAATACACTGGTTAGCTCATATCGGTTCGTTTATTCCATCGCGTATTCATTGCCAATAACCACATTGATTAGGAATGATAATGTGATCATATTTAATCAAAGGAATAAGAAAACTAGTGCAAATTTCCTTTGGTCTCTAGGGTGTGCTATTTGCAGCAGATATGTGCCCTAAAAATGCGTACGTATGGGTCAAAGGTATCGTATTGGTACACACATCCTCACTTCATGTGGAAGTTTTATAAATCCCAAATTGTGCGTGAAAATCAGCATTACGCACGTTTTGGAGCGTTTTTGTGCGTATGCGCCGTTTATAAATGTGACGCCAGGTGAGGTTACACCTTTGTCCCCTCTGGAAAAATAAGTATCAGTGCAAAATACGAGCCCAAAAATGTGTGCTTGCAAGCATGCATATATGTGTGATTATGTGCGAGTAAACGTGTGAGAAAGAGCTATGTAGGCCATCACAGTGCCCAGCCTTTGCTCTGATCACACACAGCTCTATGGGCAGGTTGGTGGGGCTGTGTTTAGTTGGGCGTGTGGTGTGGGTGTGGCTTTAGGGGTTTCTAACAGGACGATGGAGGGCTGAGAACCAGCCGAAGCAGTGCTCTGACTCCTCCCCAAATAAGGCCTGACCCCAGGTCACTATGGTAACTACTCCTCTTAAATCTCATGCTTTTTGGATCGAAACTAAGAGATAAATGTACCTACCAAAATCGTTAAGGCTGAAGGTTACGCAAACATGTTCTATTTTGTCCAGAATCAGATTCCAGCATCATATTAGCGTTTGAGCTCCCTCCCACCATTTGACGATCCTCCCAACCTTTCTGACTCAGCAGACACACGGAAACTGTTATCAAAGCCGCTGTGCTCCGCTCTGGTGGGCTCAGGGCCGGGGAGGGGTGTGGATGGTATCATGGTTAGCGCAAAGAGGCTGGGCATTGTACTCTGCGTGCGGGGTCAGGGGGCGTACAGAGCTCCAGAGTAAGAACGAGCTTTACATCCACAGCGGTAAATACGAATATCTTCGCAATAAGCCTGTCTGATAACGTAAAGAACTACAGCTCTCACATACGTTCCTGTCGCGCGTAAGCATTTCCTACATCTTGACAAGAACTCAAATTTGTGCTTCCCTCTCCTGCGGGGAACCTTATAAAGATTACTGTCCTTATCGCTTTCGCGAATGTAAAAAAAAGGGCACCTAGCTGTAAATCTCCAAGGGATCGGCTGCAAGGTATGATTTACGTAACTTGATTTTTAACTTCAGCATAGACTACTGATACCATGCTATTTGAGTTAGCGGTGTGGTTGCTCTCCTGGAACAGTGCTGATTGACAGGCCTGCTCTGGGGGCCGCTTGTTCCTGTTCCAGCATATTTGGGTGGGTGGGTGGGTGGGGGGGGTAGTGACTGTAGGGTCGCAGCATCCTGCTCACCCCCCCTCCGGCCCCCTTTCCCAAGGGGGAGGACCAACACTGACCCCTTTTTACAATGAGGAAGGGGGGGATGACTGTGTGTGCATGAGTGTCCAATTGTGTTTGTACAAGTGTGTGTGTGCACATGTTTGTCAGTGTGTGTGTGAGTGTTTGAGGGTGTTTTTATGAGTGAGGGTCTGTGGTGTTCAGAAGGGCCTAATATCTGTGTTGCCCCAGTGTGTCTCATTCAATTAGCCCTTTTTGACACTTGGGATTTCACTGTGCTGTGTATGATTCATTTTGAAGTCTTACAGATATTTTGGAGAAATAACTGCTTGAAACCATCAATGATACTGAAAGAGTGACCTTCCAATGTGTGTGTGTGTCACTGTGAGAAGTGTATGTTTGTAAGTGTGTACAGCTCAAGAATATATGATACAATGATGCACTGCCCTGTGTGTGTGTGTGTGTGTGTGTGTGTGTGTGTGTGGATGTTGTGAGTGGTGTGTGTGTGTTTGTGTGGGAGTGGGTGTGTGTGTGTGATGTTGTGTGGATGTCCTGGGTCTTGTGTGTCGTGTGTGTGTGTGTGTGTGTGATGTTGTGTGGTGTGTGTGTGTGTGTGGATGTCCTGAGTGGTGTGTGTATGTGTGTGTATGTGTGTGTGCGTGTCCATGTATGTATGTCCTGGGTCTTGTGTGTCGTGTGTGTGTGTGTGTGTGGATGTTGTGAGTGGTGTGTGTGTGTGTTTGTGTGGATGTCCTGAGTGGTGTGTGTATGTGTGTGTGGTGTCCTGGATGCCCAGAGTGATGTGGATGTTGTGAGTGGTGTGTGTGTGTTTGTGTGGATGTCTTGAGTGGTGTGTGTATGTGTGTGTGGATGTCCTGAGTGATGTGTGTGCGTGTCCATGTATGTATATCCTGGGTCTTGTGTGTCGTGTGTGTGTGTGTGTGTGTGTGTGTGTGTGGATGTTGTGAGTGCTGAGTGTGTGTCAGTGTGTGGATGTCCTGAGTGGTGCCGTGGGGATTTCAGTGATGTGGCCGCACCCCTGCCCCTGGCCCCCAAAACCACTGTCAACAGGAAGTGTCACTGCCTGACCCTCCCCCTCCTAGAACACTACATCAGCCATTGTACAGACACCCTCACACTCACATGCATGCATACACATGCACATATACATGCAGACAGACAGACAGACACCTGCCATGCAGGACATGCACACAAACAGCCCTAACTCAGCACCCCTGCAGCTCTGTGGTTACTAAGGCAAATTGGTTTACTTGTTTCAGTTCCTTCTGTTTTTTCTTTGTCTTGACAATCAATAACTCATACAGCTGCTGCAGCTATTTGGCTTTCCATATTCAAATACTCAAAAACTTGTGTCTTCCTTCATGTTGTATTCTGTCACCACAACGGATCAGCAGCTTGCAGAGAGGAAGAAGGACCAATCAGAACACATCAGTACAGGAGCAGAAACACACATACCCATTCTGAGAGCTCTCCTGTTGCATTACCAGCAGCTAACACCAGGGAGCAGCAGAGAGAGCTTGGCCAGACACTGCTCCACAAGTTCGCTCTCTTGATAGTGCATCTGGAAAAATCATGCGTTGAATTTTTGCAATAGGCTACCTGCAAGCTGACTGGAGGCCACAGACGTCTTAGGGTGGATCTAGTTAGCCCAAAAATGCTTGCCGGTGCCCACATTTATTACAGAAGAACCTCCAGACAATTTCAAGCAAATAGCTCCTTGGTGAAATGGCGTAGAATGGGTCACAACACCACAGTTAATCATAAGGAAGAGTTTCCCAGGAACGAGCATATTTTTTTTAGCTGGAAATTACAAACGACATTGCTCCAGATCACATGTAAAGCCACACACACACATACACACACAAGCATGTTGATGCATGCAGACATACAAACACATACATTGTTTATGTCCACATTTCATAAACACATTGCAAAAGGACATACATATTTCAGGTCCATGATGTTAGGACTCGACTTGTCATATGCCCTAGATAAATATTACAGTTGCATATGCAAAACAAACGTTAAACTTCCAGTCAAAGATAGAGAAAGCAGTCTCCTCCATATGGAGCAGCTACCAGTGATAACTGAGACTGATCAGTACTTCACTAACTGCTTGGCCCTTTTCTTTGTCAGTCCCACCATTTGTAAATCTCTACCTACTAGTCTGTGAACATAATTTAGAATACCAAATATGAAAACTTGTAAACGTCACATATACGCCAATGGTGCAATTGTCTGAAACAATGGTTGATAATTCAGAATGTTTGTTAAAAAGGCTTCTTCCAGACTAGTCAAAGGTGCACCCTACTTCCAGAACACAGCCTTTTCTTTAGACATACACACACACGCACACGCACACACACACACACACAAAGTCTCAAAAATGGTTTCAAGAGAATTGTCTACAGCACCTAGTGATTAAAACACATTACAATGAAACAGCCAATTATCTAATCAAGGCTCTTCAGAGCAGAATAATAACGTATTCATGGATTTTAAAGGCTATGCAGACAGCTCAAAATAGGCCTGGAACACCGACAGGCTGTGCTGCTGCGCCTTTGCCAAAGAAACAGAGATTACTGTGTACTTGGGGCCAGGCACTGCAGCCACAGTTTAGCACAGCTTTCTATAAGGCACTGCGTTAGACACACTGCATTTAAATGCTCTAGCACAGCTTTCTATGAGCCACTGCGTTAGACACACTGCAGTTAAATGCTCTAAGCACAGCTTTCTATGAGCCACTGCGTTAGACACGCTGCAGTTAAATGCTCTAACACAGCTTTCTATGAGCCAGTGTTAGACACACTGCAGTTAAATGCTTTAAGCACAGCTTTCTATGAGCCACTGCGTTAGACACACTGCAGTTAAATGCTCTAACACAGCTTTCTATGAGCCACTGCGTTAGACACACTGCAGTTAAATGCTCTAACACAGCTTTCTATGAGCCACTGCGTTAGACACACTGCAGTTAAATGCTCTAACACAGCTTTCTATGAGCCACTGCGTTAGACAAACTGCAATTAAATGCTCTAACACAGCTTTCTATGAGCCACTACGTTAGACACACTGCAATTATATGCTCTAACACAGTTTTCTATGAGCCACTGCGTTAGACACACTGCAGTTAAATGCTCCAACACAGCTTTCTATGAGCCACTGCGTTAGACACACTGCAGTTAAATGCTCTAACACAGCTTTCTATGAGCCACTACGTTTGATGGCAGGTAGGAACTTCATTTTACTCCATCTTTAAATGCAATATGTCCCCATTTCTGCTACATCCCATTGTAATCTATTCAATAATTAGAATAACTGAGAGGCAATCATGCCTGTGTTGTCTGAGAATGGCCAGACACAGTGTGGTGAAGCTTGTGGTCAAGTCAGAACGTGCGCTTAAACTCATACTCTCTCTAAATTCAGTTCTGCTGCCCCTGCACTACCTTCTCTAAGGTGAGTATCAGCAGCAACACTTAATTTTCTCACACTCGCTCACAGTCTCAGTTCACTGCTAAATACACCAATCCACACACACAAACAAGCACACATACTTATCTTCACTGTGAGAGACTGGAGTAAAACATCACTCTCCGACAGCTATTAAGCTTCTGGTTTTTATCAGCAGTCTTTACTCCGGTGCCGGTAACTTCAAGATATTCGTCTCTTTGATAACGGAAAAAAAAAATCTCAGGGGGATTTACCTGGCAGCATTTAAAATGCTAATTTTTATGCCCCACTTTCCATGAATCTGTACCCTAAAATGTAAGGAGATCAGAGCAGAGTTCCAGCTCCCGTGGAGAACCATGTGAGCTCATTATTAATGGCGAAAGCAGTTGCTCAGAGTGAGCGTCTTCAGCCACCGGGCCAGGAAATACAAAAAAAAAACACTGCTAAACACACCATCAGGTTTTTTTCCCATTCAGGTTTTATTTTGGAAAAAGTCATTTACATGTTGAATTGTTTACCATGGCAACAGCAGTAAGCAAGTTTGCATAATATACACCTGCCTACCCCCACCCCTCCCCCAAAATGCAATTAAAACAACGTTGGCACAGAGCTCCACAGGCAGTGATGAGGACTAGATGCAGGTACGAAGCTGGTGCAAACCAAAAAGGAAAGCTTCCGGCTGCATTTGGAACTCTCTGGGGATGTGATGCTACGTGTGTGTACATGAATGTGTGTGTTTGGGGGGGAATGGGGGACGGGCAGGCAATCGCAGCCCTTAATAGGAAGAGGGGGGGTTGAGGGTGCGAAGAGTATCATGCTTATGTGGGTTATCACTTGTTGCAGGCTCTATCACAGATGGTGTTTTATCCACATACCACCATTGGAGCCACACAGTTCTGAAAACCGTTCTGCTAACTGCTCATCCACTGCTCCGGATTTCTGCTGCTCCATTCAGGAGCTTATCACACGCTCATCTCTTGATTCATTTTTTACATGTTTTCAAGAGAGATCATCAGAGTTACAGTAAAAATAACAGCAAATAAATCACATGAACCATGTGTTATCACAGACAGGGGGATGTTATATAAACCTTATTGTTTGAGCACACACCGTGCTTCCCTAGTTGAGGAATAAAAGCTTGCAGCAGCAGCGACAGGTTGTTGTTCTGTTGTTCTCTCGGAGTGAAGTCAGACTGCCGAGCAGCAAAATCTTTGGATGTTTGTTTAGCAGGGCCACACTTGACCAAAGATACAAGTGGGGTATCCTAAAATATTTATATGTACATAAAAAAAACATTTAAGTGACAGTATGACTTTAGGGGGACATTTGGACTAGAGGACACATCGAGCAAGTGTGACACCTAAGGCAGTCTGCAGCCTTATAACTTATGTGAGAGACAGAGAAGGAGAGAAAGAGAGAGGGAGAGAGAGACAGCGAGAAAGAGTTTAGTTCGCAGATATGTAATGTTGTGATCTCTATAAGTTCACAAAAATTTGTTTACTCTATTTGCATAAAAAAAACATTTTCTGTGAACGTTGGCTCATTTGCTTGACATTATTTATCACTGTGCCTTTTTCTCACAACTGTGACTCGGGGAAATTTGAGAAGCGTGTTGGCGTAGATGTGAGTAATTAACTGGGTCAGACAGGGGAACTGGAGTGTGGCTGATGGCATGCCATCTGAAGCACAGAGTTTGATGCAATACAGGGACGAGGCAGTAAGGGGAAAAGTAATGCTGTGTAATGCCATAAATTGCCAACAGGGGCAGCAGAGAGCAGCTATGTATTGACAAGGAGGGAGTCATAAAAATAATAATGGGAGGTGTTATATGGCATGGGTGAGTTATTGAGTGAACATTTTGATTGGTTCATTATGAGATTCATGAAACCTTACTTTCCCATCGATTCATCACGACAGCTTGGCGTACCACAGTGAAGTGGCACTAGGGGGCGCTCACTGTGTTCCTGTGTTACATAGTAACGCGGCACTAAAGGTGTTTTACTGCAGCTTAGGAAGTGGCAGGAGGGGGTCGTCACCGCAGTTCTGTGTCATTTGGGGGAAGTGGAAGCAGGGGCGCTCAGAGTGAGTCTAAGGGGAAATGCAGAATCCTGATTGGCTGAGGCTTGTGGCCGCGCTCACTCACACAGGGACTGAAGAATGGGAAGACACGCCCATGGGGGGCGGAGTTAAAAGTATACAACAGCTGCATACTATCTGCATTGTAGAAGCAGACACGCCGGCCCTCGCAGTCCAACAGCACCCCGATACTGCAGGGGGTGCCGTCCAAATCCAGTGGGGTCCAGGGCTGTGTGCCCGCCCAGTACCTTCCTTCCCTCAGACGCAGGGTCCAGTATCCATTCTCAGGGCTAAGTTTGGCCCGGGCATTCCGGTCCACTGACTCCAGCGCCACACCCAGGTCCCACTTCCTGCTGCCGGCCACACCCACCTCCCAGTAATGGCGGCCGGACAGGAAGCCCTGTGCTGCCAGCACGTTAACACACTGAGTGAAGCGCTTGGGGTTCCGCCGGTATGGCTGCATCTCCTGGCTCTCCACCACAACGGTCTTATCCCGGGAAAGGCACAGGCTAGGGTGTGCTGTCTCAGGGTCAAAGGTCAGGGGAACAGGTGCTAGGGACAGATAGGAGAGTAATAATATTACAATAGCAATAAAAATAATGAGCACCATCTTCAGAATACTACATATTTCTCACAGTCACTGGCAGTGTGGTCACGGCAACCCCACTGCACACTGCAAATACACCCCCCTCACACACACTCGCACAGTAATTGCACTGCACTGCAAGTATGCCCCTATCACTTCCTCACACACACTGACCACACCGCACACAAAAATGGAGTGAAAAATATCGAAAATACACGCCTGTCACACACAAACACTCACACAGTGACTGCACTGCATACTGTAAATAACTGCTGTCACTGCACAACTAATGGTGTGAGCTCCAATGTGCTATTGCTACAGTGGAAATTGGCCTGATTTTGTGTGCACTGATATTTAATGTTCTACATTCCGTAAAGATAAAAACATGAATATAGGTTACATCAGCAAAAATGACTTCTCTCCTTCCTAATAAGTGTGTTGTTTTCAGTTCCGTTGCATGACAACTGAATGACTGTTTTGACTTTGCACCTACTTTCCAACCTGACAATGATGGACATTGACCTCCACAAGCAATTTTATCGCAATGCTGTCATAGTTCCATCCAAACTTGAGCTGATCTAACCTTATTGTACGTAATATGTTTTACGTTGTGGATGCGGAACATTCTGTAAAACAATTCATACAACAATCTCATACGGTTTGTTCCAACAAGTTTATACCTTTTCCGAACAAGCTAAACTCAAAGGTGGGGCGAGGTGCTGACTGTTACAGAGCAGCGTGAAAGCAGACAAAGGCAAAACCAAATGTGATGTTCACTTTTCCGTCTTCATTTTGAATTTATTCAGTGGTAAATAAAACATCACGATAAAAAATATGATTAACTTTAGTCAAGTTTCCTCTTTTACGAGTAGCCTGGTAAGATTAGAGATGTGTAAACAAATTTGAAACAAATTATGCAGCAACATTGTGGTCTTTCATTCATTCCTGTTTTGTAGGAGGATATGCACATTGCAACTGAACGTTATTTTACTTTCATTTTGACAGCTTTGCACATGTGGTTTATAAACCGTTATGTAGGATGAGCTTTCAATCCAATTTTAGACAGAAGTTTTAGACCATGTTGTTTCTGTCAGAGCCGGAGTGCCCCACAGCCTGCACTATCTGTATATACTCAGAGATTCCTGGGTGCCTCTGTAATCATTATGCAAACAGTCAGACAGATGTGGAAACCTATCGAAAAGTTTTTCTTTGAAGCCATTCACGGAGAGATCACAGCACAGCAGAGATAATCTGCAGACCACTTGAGACCCCGCCCATTTTGACTCCTAAATACACATGGCCAATCGCTGTGGAGGGTGGGATTTGTAGTCAAATACTAAGCCATGTCCCACAAAGAAGATTTGAACCTGCAAACCATTCGTATCTAGCGCCCAAAACCACAACGCCTCTCCGCTCCCCAGAGGGACACCTGTTTGGCTGCACATGTGGTTACCTGCATAAACCATACCTGGTTTCAGTAGTTTTAGCATCTTCCTCCAGGCGATGTACTGCACAGGGCCAGTGTATCGGCTGATAAAAGCGTTCAGGTCGGCGTCCGTCTCCTTCTCCACCTGGACGGCCGGTCTGGAGACAAAACAAAAGAACTTAGCGAAGTTACTTGTGTGCTTTTCCCATAATGCACCCTGCCACTAAGACACAGCAGGCGATAAAAAGGTCAAACCAAAAAGCAGCCAACGAAAATGCCCTGTTCAGTCACCTTCTCTTTTCCCTTCTTCTGTCAGAATAAAAATAGCTCAGGGGTCGAGACTGTCTGGGCCAAAGCTTACAGTGACATTTTACATCACTCTCAGTTTTGGGTCTGGTGGCCTATCCAGTGACCAAATCATACTGAGCTACACTCTGCTCTATTTTGCAAAAATGAAATCTACAGCCTGCAAATGACTTCTAAACCTATACAGCAGTTACTGAACAGAAAGACTGAAGTGGTCTCTCTGTGTTTTGTTCAACACAATTACTGTCAAATGAGCTCTGCTTTTGGCTGCCAGCATGGAGTAAACTACGGAAATGCCTTCCATTTAATTTGGCGAATAAAGAAAGACATCCCAATTACAGAATGTGAGGGAGCCGAGAGGCAGAACTAAAGATTTTCAGAGAAAAACATCTAAACACCTAAAATCAGCCATCTTACTACAATCAGAGACCACAGAGACAGCTGACATCAGAGTCACAGCGCAAGAAAAGAGGAGCTCATTCACAGACCCACCAATAAGAATCACCTTCCCAATAACCCAGCCCTCTCCCATGGAAAACCCCCAGCTCATGTCTCACGCTTGTCAGTTCCCAACATGCTCAAGAACCTTGCTTTCATTCTCCCACTTGCTCGAACAGGATATAAAATCATCACGATTTCACACTGCTCTGAGAGAGGAAACACCCACCTTAGATTTACCTCCGGAAGCTGGAAGAAAGAAAACAAAAACAGGATCAACAAATGTTGGTACATAAATGTACATTAATGCTATATTTACAAGCATGCTGCATTATGTAACCCCAGTCTGTGCCTGCACTTGGAGTGCTACCTTATCATAAATTCATGAAGGCAAAGCTACGCCACATTTTCCCATAATGAACCGCAGCCGGTGTATGGCAGGAAACCCCAGCTTGACGTTCACTGACCCCTATGAGAAACTAAGTGCTCCCCCCAAAGCTGACGGCATGACATTTAATCTGTTAGACTGCCTTAATTTGGTAACATATTTTACAACGACATTCAGGTGATCTGTTTATCTAAACCACGGAAACCAGATGAATAAACACAATAAACACATCCAATGTCTCACACAGATTCTAGTTTCGTATTCAATATTTAATTATACTGTAGCGCTATTGACGCAATATTTTGGCATCTTTATGCAATTATGCATCCAATTAATTACATTTTTCACTTGACATTGTCAATGTAGAGCACACACATTTGTAGACAGTGACTCTATCCTCCATGGAAACAGTACACAAATGTGTCTCTGACATGCAAGAAGGCGGAGTGAAAGAGAACGTGTCAAAAGAGTGCACAGGAGGGAAAAATAAACTGCGTGAGAGGACGTGGGAGAGCATGAGAGTGTGGGGGCATGAAAGTGCGAGAGTATATGAGAGGGTTTTGGGTAAATAAGCGTGCGAGCGCACGACCAAGCACAAAGGGCACACGGCCTCTGGTCTGTCTCTGTCTGCCCCTACATCAGACCAGAAGCTCTGCCGCCACAACGCAGTCGAGAGTACGCTTCAGCAAACAAAAAATGATTAAACCCTTCAGAGGTATAAATGAGGGCCCTGTGAGTGAGGTGGGAGCTGGGATTTGCGGCTTAGCACTCCACACATCACAGAGAGCGGTAGAGTCGGAGCGAGGAGCTTTAGCCTTAACTGGAGAACAGCTTTCCTTTATGTAGCTCAGTCACCACTCATTGCTGTTTCCACACACATTCCCTACACAGACGCACAAAAACAAACACACACACAACACACACACACTACACACACACCTACATGCACAGTGTAGTAAAATTAAAGTAATGGTGAGGGAGCTGGGCTTGTAGCTCAGAGGTTACAGTGTAGTGTATAATGGTTAGGGAGCTGGGCTTGTAGCTCAGAGGTTACAGTGTTAGTGTAATGGTTAGGAGCTGGGGAGCTGGGCTTGTAGCTCAGAGGTTACAGTGTAAGTATAATGGTTGGTTAGGGAGCTGGGCTAGCTCAGAGGTTACAGTGTAGTGTAATGGTTAGGGAGCTCAGAGGTTACAGTGTAGTGTAATGGTTAATGGGGAGCTGGGCTGTGCTCAGATGCTCAGAGGTTACAGTGTAGTATAATGGTTATGGGGAGCTGGGCTTGTAGCTCAGAGGTTACAGTGTAGTGTAATGGTTCAGAGGGGAGCTGGGCTTTGCTCAGCTCAGAGGTTACAGTGTACAGTGGTGTAATGGTTAGGAGCTGGGCTTGTAGCTCAGAGGTTACAGTGTTACAGTGTAATGGTTAGGGGCTGGGCTTGTAGCTCAGAGGTTACAGTGTAGTGTAATGGCAATGGTATTTCTAGCTGTATAAATGTACAGTGTATGTAAAAATGTAACCAGCATCAGATCAACTACTCAATTCCTGAAAACGGAAAAAGCTCATGATAATACTTCCCGGGCCTGGGTCGCAGCATCAGCAGGTTAGATGGAGGTGAAGTAGAGGAAGTGGGCTAACGTAAGACAGAAACTCATCTGCTATTCGACGGTTCTCCCCGAGGCTGTCCTTCACACACACTCGATAATTCAACACAGATAACGACGCTTTCATCTCTTTACCAAAGCGCTTATGGTGTAAGTGTTCCCGCCTCTCTGGGGATCCGCACGGCTCTGAATATCAATCAGGTTTACTGTAACGTTACCGTCTGTGGTGGGGGGGGCTGGGGGAGTTAGTGTGGCGGCATACAGCATATCTCTCATACACCATGTTTGTCCTACATCTGATAAACATCTCTCTCCATACAGAGTCCCTTCACACCTGACTTATCTTTCTACCTATCAGTGATGAAAGATGTGGATATAATGGAATTTCGGGATGGAGGAAAGCAATGCAATTTCAATGTCTTCAACAAAACAGAATATAATCGAGGTTGTGATGGGACTGATTTTCATGGTGAAATATTTTCGCAAAAGGGGAAATAAACAACACCATGTAAAAGCAAAAAAAAAAAAAAAAGAATGCATCTATCAAACCAGTGAGTGAGAAAAAAAGTCAAAAAAATACAAGACCATTATAGGGACGACACTCATTTTCAACCACAATAATCCAGATGACTGGGCACACATGTGTAAAACGGTCACTGTTTCTCTCCTTTAATACTCTAATTGGTCAGTTTTGAATTATTAAAAAGAGAATGAGCATTTGAAAAATTTTTAAAAAGTCTCTTAAATGTCACCCGCTCCACACCTCCAGCACGCACTCAGCTGCATTTAAAGGATAACATGGCACCTGTAACTAAGTCAAGCCATTTAAAACTTAGATAAATCTTTAAATATGCCCAGGGTACTTTCTCCATTGGATACACATTTTTATTTAGAGTGTCCTGTATCTAATTGGAGTTTTGAATTATTTAAAAGAAAAAAAAAGTTTTCAGGAAGCCCAGGAGTAAACCTGGGTGGTTGTCTTGCTCACCTCTACCTCTATACTGGTCTCCATGGCATCGAAAGCTTGTTGTAGCACACGCATGCTTTGCTCCGCCTCCAGTACTGCCCCCCTGAGTTGCTCCAGATGATGCTCCGCCCCCTGCAGCAGCTCTGCCTCCTCCCGCCTCAGGCTTTCCAGTAGCCCCGCCTCCTCCTGCTGCAGCACCTCCCGCAAAGCCTGGAACTCTCCTCGAACCCGAGCCTGCAGCTCTGCTCCCACCCGCTAAGAGAGAAACTCAGTGTGAGACTGAATTCACATAGAGATACGAACACCAACCAGCCCCAGGACAGTGCTACAGTAGTTCAAAGAATTAGACCATACCAAATCATCACTGGAAAAAATCACTGAAAAAGAAATGCATTACTCACTGGAACCAAACCACTCAAATGCAACACAAGCCTGAAAGATACTTGGCTCAAAAAAAGGCAATACACCATGGCAGAATATCTGACCATGGTGACTGATAATAAACTGAGAAAAACACTCAGGGTACACTGCCTGGCCATACAGGCCAGCTGTCACAGGCAGACAACCTTAACAGGATGAGCTACCCAGTCCTTTAATGTATACTTAAGAACTACAAAACTGGTGACCCAATTTCATTTATTTTAAAAATGAAAAAAAAACTATTGGCTTCGTTTGGGATATGAACTACGTGCCAACATGGCAGCCTCCCGTCAGGGGGATTCAGACTGTAGCAGCAAAGCCAAACCCTAGCAACCCTTCCAACTGTGTGTTCTGGCTTCCATTCTGCGTAAACTCTCAGCTAATTAGGTCTGATTAAGTTTGAAAGGGAACGTTTAATTCAATATCAATTATTTGTGACTGAAAGGTACTTTTGCAATGGTGTTTTCTTCCATAAATATGACTTTTTGTGCACTATTGAACATATTTTGATCTGTCCTTTTACATACTTTGGGGCTGCTATCTCAGCTAAGCTTAATTAGTTGTTCAATTGCTTGCTCTAGGCCTCTGTAAACAAAAAAAGATACTCAAAGTAAAATTTAACGCTTTATTACTCATTACTTCAGGGGAGTCAAAAAGAAATACCTCATTTTGTTTTATATTAGCCACTCATAGCAAAAGATATGCTCAATAAATTCAGATTAAACGCCCCCTCCGGTCAAAATAATTTAAAACGGAATAGGTTATCCAGGTTAGCCTGACTAGTTGACATCACCTATTCAAAACCTGTGGGTCTACTATATTCCCCTTACCTCATGCAATGTGGCAAAGAAGCTAAGGCTACATCAAATCCTTAGAGGCAGCTAGGTAAGTCACAGAAAATAGACATACAATAGACTGGGGAGCTGCTCAAATGGTATTGCTAATATGGGTAATGGCTAGCTATAGCCAACATGCTAGACACTGCAGTGTAGCAATTGCTAAATCTTTCTGGTTGTCATTCAGGCAATATCTTAAACTCGTGCTACAGATCTGTTTCAAACTTAAGCTCAGGTGATCTTTAGCCAAGGTGCATCACGTTGCAACATCCCTTAGCTGTGAAAATCTTGGCTGGGACAATCATTGCTAAATTGTGTAAATGACAGACAAAAGATAGTTTGAATAGTTTATGATTTGAAAGTCAACCAGACATGCCTAATGCTGGCGGAAAAGTCCAATCAACTGTCAAATCCAATGTTCTTTTTAATTACGTTCTAAAAAAGACATTCTCCAAGGACTCTGCTTATGTTACTAAACTTTGCTCCAAAGTCTTAAAATGCTAAAAGGCTATGAAAGACTGAGGATATACGCTAAATTCAGTCTAAGTTCATAAGATAAAGGCAAAAAACTCACAGGCCGCTCAAATAAAACTGCTACTGATATTGAAAACTGCTAGATACAGCCAGCTAGCAAACTTTCCAGTCTTCACTAAGCATGTTTCTTATCTTGAATGTTTCCTGTAAATAACAGTTTCCAATAAAAATGCCAAACAACAGATAGCAGGTACCAGGTCAAATTTTACCATTAAATCTGTTAATAAAACTAACCTTTTCATCTAGTGAATATATTTCTTAGAATAAACTACATAGCAAGAACGTTTTGTGGTTAGATGCTTAATGTTTTAATTTTGGATGTACAGTACCTATAAAAAGTATTCACCCCGCTTGGCATTTTTCCTATGTTGTTGCATTATAGCATGTAATTTACATGGATTTTTATTTGGATATTATGTAATGGACCTACACAAAATAGTCCAAATTGGTGAGGTGAATTGGAAAAAAAAAAACCTGTTTTAAAAAATTCTAAAAAATAAAAAACTGAAAAATGGTGTGTGCATTTGTGTTCACGCCCTTTGCTATAAGAGCTAAAACTGGCTCAGGGCCAATGGTTTTCAGAACAATTAATGTAATACGTTGCTTGGATTAAATATGGACCAAACAGAACACTTTGCCTTACAAAATTGTTTTATCTCTTATGTTGTTCCGTGCACAAAGTGATATCAGGTCTTTTGAATGCATCTCAATGGGGTTTTCAGGTATGGAATGGATTCTGCTCCAAAAAATGTGGGTATATTTTTGAATACAAGGTTTATTCAATGATTGACGTGATCTCAAGGCCATAAGTGAGAAAAGCAGCTTGAAACACCAACCCTCCCACAACGTTGCTTTAGAATACAGAAGGTGGACCGTTCAGCAGTTTTCTTCAGCCTAATTTTACTATTACAGTAAATCCATTGAGAATATTATCTGGGAGGAACTCTCTGGAATTACATCTTCTGTACCATGGAGCATAGTGGAGGGAGAATGACGGTTTTGAGCGGCTTTGTTAGCTCATGGCTTTGGGTTCAAATGCGTTGTATTTTTAAAATTTTTATTTATTAAGCTAAAAGCAAAAACTGCTTCAACAAAGAATCACCAGATCACTAAAATGTATGACAAAAAGAAGACAAAGGAAAATTGTGATTTTTCGAGATACAGCATGTAGGCTTGACACCTAAGGTCAAAATCTAACCCATAAAAATCTATCTGCGATTTAGTCTAACATCCTTAGGTCCAGTGTTTGCCGGCCGTAACTGAAAAAGCACAACATTCCTTTGTCTTCATCCTGGACTCTTAAAAAGCCAAAAGTGATCGACCTGATGACCTAATCAGGTGATTGGTCCAATCATAGAAAGCATTGTAAGTAGTAAATAAATAATAAAATGCAAAAACCCAACCCTGTTCACAATGCATAACCAGTGCAGTGTAAGTGAAATTGGAGTAACATGTGATCTCCTGTTTATTCCCATTAACAGTCTGGGCCACTTGGAGCTGGGCCATAACTTGAGGGTTTAACCAAGTATGTAAAGAATTATTAGTATAAACACGATGATACAAATGTATGATTTTTTTTCAGTATCCTTGAACGATAAGATTGACCTAAGTTTGGTAACATCTCTAAATGATATAAAAATGTCTGACATAATTTATTTATGTGAGGACAGTCCAAGGCATATGTTTTTGGTTGCCAAACAGCCTAAAATTTTCTAGAAAACCAGTAAATTCATGAATAAATCTGAATTAAACAAAACAGTTTCATCATGGACTTTTTGTTTTCTTTTGATGAGTACACACCTTGCAAAGATTATTGATTATTTTGAAATTGACAGCGTGATAGAAATTAATGTTTCGAATTATTCTGCTGGCTAGACGTGTACACACAAAACACCTGGCAGCGAGTGGATCTAAATCACAAGCTACCACATGAAAATTTCAGATGAATAAAAACCGCAACCATAACCAAAATAGATGCAACTTGTTGTAACTACGATTTTTTTTCCAGATAAAAGCCATTTGATTTATTCACAGATTTTTTCGAATTGTAAAAAAATCACATCTGACAGGAATAGGCCTATGCAACTGCTATTTGGTTCCATTATTGGTATGGTTCTATTTTTGTACAATTACGTAAAAATTTTGGATTCATGTTTAAAATAGCTGTTGTGACAAGCAGCTGATTATGAAGATACACATCACGTGTTTTTCTTTGTATGTCTTTTTTCTTTGTCCTAAAAGAAATGAGGGTGGGGCAGCCAATCAGATGTGGTGGGCAGGTTGGCTCTTAGAATACTTTTGCAATGAACATTCTGACGATTTTGTTAAGTGAAAAAGCAGGGCTTTCATAAAGCTAATCTTAAACTGCTTCACTCATGATTTTGGTGGTAAAAAATATGACACATTATTATTGACCAGATACCAGTTTTTAAGGGGAAAATTTGAGTTTTACCCTTATTCTAAATGACTCCACTGACACATTTCCCAATGAAATGTGGGGCATGTGTTCTCTAAGGAAATACAAGTGAGGCAAAACACTCCATGATTTGAACTCCAAACTTCAACTGGCGGAAAATTTCGTAACACACTGTAAGAGCGCGTGTCACATGTGATAAAGTCGGAGAGAATGAGCCGAGCATAATCTAATCCTGAAGCTTGGCTAACATGGCCTGTGACGCGGGAGGTTGTCACACACAATTTCACACCAGTAAACGTATGTCAAATGCATTTAAAATGATGCGAAACTCATAGGCGCTTAGTATGGTGTGCTACAGTAGTCCAAAGACTCAACCACACATATTGTACAGTCAGGGGCCACAAACACCCTGCAAATGCCCCACACTGGGGCACTACGCACTCTGGGATCCCAAACATAGTGGCCCTAAACACAGCAATTCCACACACTCAAAGGCCCTACAGACTGTTTGCCCAACACATTCAGGGAACCTATTCACAGGAGTCCCACAAACTAAGACGCTGTACAGACACTGAGATCCCACAACTCAGGACCCATACACATTCAGTGGTGGCTTTTTGGAACTCACCTTCATGGTTTCCACCTTCTCCTCGTCTTGGCGGATAATGTTGAGGTACTCCTCCATCTTGGTGCGATAGGACTCAAGGGAATCCTTCAGCTGTTTCTGAAAGGAAAATTTGTATTCCATTTATCTCCACAGGCATTTAAAGGGCTATGTTAATACCTAAAATTAATGTAGCACACATACACACACATGCATGAAAAACCATTAGCTTTTATAGAAGTACTTTCACACCACACACAGGCATGTGCAGACACATATCACATGCACACAAGCATGCTCACAGACACACACACACACACAAACCACATGCACACAGGCACACACACACACACACACACACACACACACACACACAAACCACATGCACACAGGCATGCTCACAGACATACAGACACACACACACACACACACACACACACAAACCACATGCACACAGGCATGCTCAGACACACACACACACACACACACACACATACACCACAAACCACATGCACACAGGCATGCTCAGACACACACACACACACACAAACCACATGCACACAGGTACACATGCATGTGCACTCACACACAAGCACACACACTCAGATCAATTAGATCTTGCTGTTACCAGTAGGATCTGAATCACCAAAACAGGATGAATTGTTTTTGCTGTTTAAGTCACTTGAGGCGCATGCATTTGGGACAGTGATAAAGTGTGAAATGTTTCTGTTACCAGCTGCGAGATTATGATTGAATTTGGCATACACATACTAGCTCTGCACAAAAAAACAAACCATAAAATAATACCGACATCACTCCTCATCTCAGAAATCCAATTTGGTTCAGATTGAAAGTTTGACTAAAACCAGAATGGATTGAAAACCAAACTTTGGAAGTTGAAAGTAGTTAAGCCACAGTCTCTCTTAATAGTTACAATGATGTTTATTTGTTGGGTCAATAAGCCAAAAAATTACACTGACAAGATGCTACTGAGCAGTTTAAGACCAAAAATATCCTTTTCCAGATTAAATCTGGACCAGAATTATCAACCAATCAGATGAACGGAGGTGCACAAAAGTGACATATTTCGGACTCCCTAACCACCCGTATTTCATCACATTCTGACAATGCTAGTTAGAGTAATAAAGACCTGACCTGACAAACAGTCAGCCCCGGTGGTCACATGACTGCCATCACATCCTGTGGTTCCTCTGGTCATACTGAACTGTTGCATTATAACAAAGCATACATTTTCTTCTTTCTTAAAACATGGCCAATAACATGATCTGCAATATCAATACAATAACTGGGATACCTGGTCGTATGATTACATCCAACGACCTCATCTTCATAATCTCTAAGATGATTGGTGTAAGTGATGATACAACAGCTGTAGCTGTGGTTTATGGCGTGATCTGCAAGACCTACTGAATGGCTTGAGTAATCCAGTGATTAATAAGCATCTACTGCACTGCCTTTAGTGACGATGAGTAACCAGATAACGTAGTGCAACTGATTCTGTGGCTTCCTGGCTCTGCTGCGCTGCCTGTCCTTCCAAGACACTGGTCCTCCTTGTTGACCCACACTCAGACAGTTAGCGCTAATAATAATAATATGGTGTTTAACTCCAGCTGTTCAGACTGCCAAGGAGCAGATAGGCCCCTGCTATGAGCTGGGTTCTGCTCAAGGTTTCTTCCTTTTAGCCTGCGAGTTCCTTTTTGTCACTGTCACCCTAAGCCTGCTAAGTGGAGAAAAGACGCGGCGCAAATAAAATTTAATTTAACCGAACTGACACCCCTCTCTATATTTAAGAACATGTCTCCGTCCCTGACCAGGCTGAGCACTGAGCCGATTAACAGTGAGAGCTGATGGTAAATTATTGTGGATTAAATTATTACGGATTAAAAGGGTAAGTGGCTCAGATGTACGTGTCACACGCTGCTCTCGTTTATGAACACAGCCCCAAGGAAATCTGCAAGGGTCAAGCCAAAAAATTCCACATTTCACCCCAAGTGATCAGAAACTTCATGAGTCAGCTACTGGCAACTCGAACAGAAAAGGAAACTTGCTGAGCTCTGTCACATGACAGCCACTAACACTGTGAAAATGTGACTGCCAACAGCCACAAACACACATTATCAGGAATTCCCAGAAAGATTTGTCAGCAGGTTATAGGCTAACTGGCATAATATAAAACTTTTATCGATTGCACCATAAAATAATTTTGACTGAAGAAGTGAAACCAAGATGTCCAGAATCATTTCAATGTTAACCAGAAACACACTTAAAATAAGACAATTACAAGTATGTAGGCATGTGTCTGAAGTAAAGCTGTCACCCTTAACCAAACAAGGAAGATCCACAGTGCTAACCGCATCCGTTAACATTAGGCAAACCAGGCCCTAATGATCGAAACTCTCACACACGTGAACTCATTCCACGAGCGTTTAAAGTGATGCATAACTTAAAACTGTGTCGTTTTCAGTAAAATGTATTTCCCCTGTAACCTTTACCATAGTTATTGCAATACTTGTGGGAGTTTTTTTTTAACAGTCGGTATTGACTGTTCAGTGTTGTGATGTGGCAGCGGTCCTGTGGTTTAAAAGCTCAGCCACAAAATGGCTGCATCAGGACAGAGACCTGCCATGCAGCCGCACAGATGCCCAGTTTGTTCCACGGGAGGCAGATCTCAGAGACAGCCATAGTCTGAGTTCCCTACGCTGTGGACACTGTTACAGCACCGAGCTTTCCAAACTGCAGGGTTTTACCTGCCAGCCCTCATGCCGGAATTCAGGGCCAAAGTAATATTTAAAAAAATAATACATACAGGGAGTCCTCGACTTACGAACGAGTTCCGTTCCTACGACTTGTCGTAAGCCGATTTTCGACGTAAGTCGGAATTTATACCTAAATTATACCTAAATTAACACCTTAAGTCACTCACACTGTACACACAACACATGAAGGACATATAAAATACGGTAATTAAAGGAAACATTCATAAAAAATAAAAGAGAGAGAACAATTTCGTATCTTTATTTCTGTGGTCGTATTTACGAACCAAAACGCTTAGGTCGAAACTAGGTTTTTTAATTAATTTATGGGAGTGCGTCGTAACCACGAAACCGTCGTAACCCGAGGACCTCCTCTAATTAACAAGTGTACAAAAGGTTGTTACTATGTGTATTGCAACCACCAGTGGGTCGTTCTTGCTGCCACTCATTAGCTAATCTAATCACACCCAATCGGTTCAACTTGATTTAAATTTTTTTAATTTACTTTCTTTAGAGAGAATCATTGCTGTTTATTCATTTTCAGTCCATTTTTTTCTCTTGTTTGTTGTATAATTGTTTACTAAATAGAATATCAAGTTACTCCGGTGTTACTTGAGTGCCAGTTGGGGCTACACACTGCACTGGAGGTCCATGAGTACTGATCTTGCATGCTGGCCCTTAGGAACCCTTTTTGAGCCAGCAAATACCCTAAACTGCATGTATTGTTGTCGCTCTGAGCTCTACACTGAGGCAGCTGCAAACCAGAAAGAAATCACAACTTTTGCTTGCTCCTTAATTGGGCTAACTATCTCAGCAATGAATCACAACAAGAGAAACTTGACGATTTATTTCTAAATATCATATGATAACACATCCGAATATCCAGCTCAAGGGGGTTTGAAAGCACAAAAATATCATTTTAATAAAGTGGCTATTATCCTCTCTAACGGTGCTTCCATCCTCTTCAACGGTGCTGTGATCCTCTTTATAACCTTCAGAGCTACAGTAGCTCAGACTGCCGTTCACCTGGCTCAAGTCCAAGGTCGGCCAGAAAAGCAAGTGAAACCAAGTATTCAAGCTGAATTCAGAAACCTATTTGACTATTTGTCATCTGACTTACTGGAAAACAAATAGAGACACTACCAGCTACACGTCTGAGGTGGAATTATTATTATAACATTCTGTTAGTCTGCGTCTCATCAACGTTTGTGTGCAAGATTACAAACTGTTTAAAAAAATAACCCCCAAGTCTGTGCTGTGCTCTGCCCTGTCATGTCATTCACACATCAACAGTACACTGGTTTCTGTCTATGACCATAGTGATTATGAATTATTAAAATGTATATGAATATTTTCCCAAGATTTTGGACTTGTGAGTGCCTCCCATTGACTTCACTTATGGGAGAGCAAACACACACACACACACACAGTCCACACACACTGATTAACATATAAACACTAATAATATTCACATAAGTTTTAACATAGGTACAATACTGTATATATTCACGTGATTTTGTGAGGACAAAGAAGTCACACAGTTTGATCTCCCCTAACTGTTTGAGGAAGTTAACATGCTAAAACAACATTCAATAAAACCTGCAATATTATGACAGTTATTGTTGTGTAGGAGGGACAATTTGTTCACCCATATCCGAAACATATTTAGGAGTCAGATACGGACGGGGGATTTTTGAAAATTACAGCAAGGAAAAAGCACTGGAAATGTGTGTGAGTGATTAACTGTACAAAAAATATTTTAGGGGAATTACGTGGCGTGGAGAAGAAGCGGGACGTTCCGGAATGGCGCTTTGGCACTCACCTGCAGGTTCTGCCGGAACCCTTCACTAGAGCTCGCCCGTACCTTCTCCACCATAGCAGCCACCAGGTAGTTGGTCTGGAGCTGGCGGGTGGGGAATTCCTGCCGGCACTGGGGGCAGGATACGGCGCCCCGGAGACTCCGCCAGTACGTGGAGATGCATGCTCGGCAGAAGTGATGCATGCAGGCTAGCATGACCGGGTCCGTGAACAGATCGTAGCAAATAGCGCATGTCAGGTCCTCTTTGAGCGATGGCCTCTTCGGGGTATCGCTCGCCATAGCGCACACCGTGTCAGTGCCCTCTCACCTGAAAAGGGGGTGGTAAAGCCAAGCGTCGGGAATACGTGGTAGCAGCAGCAAGCAAGTGAGCTGCAGCACAGGGGAAATTGTTAATATATACAGACAAGTACCTACAATCAAGCTGCATCTGTGGTTAAAGTAAAGGACTTTTTGTGCAGTTTAATCTGGCTTCCACAGAAAACCCGACAATAACATAAAAATTTAATGCGACAGCAGCATCATACTTGGGCCACGGCTCTGGCGTACATTTACAGTGGGCTTCCTACCTAAACCTTAAGATACCAGTCAGGATGAAATTACATAACTAAGAAAGTGTCTTCAGCGTGATTTCCATGAACATCATATATATTCCGTATATAAACGGCTACGTAGGCAATTCGCTAAGTGAAGTGACCACGTTCACAGTCTTTTCCATTTCTAGTACTCACTAACAGAATATTGTATATTTAATACTAGTTAAAAGAGCACCTGCCGCTAACAAAACAAACGCAGACAAAATACGAAACGACAGCAGTAACATGTGTTGAATAAAAACGGTAACCTTGTGAGCTACTAAATCTTATAGTTAACTCTCTAAATCGGTGGATTTACGATTTATTTTGCAAATTCATTACCTTAATGTATTTAATCCCGAGGAGAAAGTTCCAGCTCCAGCACGTTACCTTGCCAATGTTTTTACTGGAGTCGTCTTTACTTCCGGAAGTCACAATCTACTTAGATTGACAAGCCTGTCTGCCAATAAGAAGCGTTGTTGACTGGCTCCCTTGTTATGATTGGACTATAGTTTATCTTCTCATTCTGTGCTGTTGAAAAAGAGTGTTTCAGTATTTGTTTTGGTTACGTAAGTCGCGCGTGGAATTCGGCGATATCCACAACAATACTTAAGCAGCTTTAGTTCAGCGACGACCACTCGTGATGATAACAGCAATACGAAAAAAATAAATAAATAAAATGAATAGCATGCACGGTACAATGTGCAAAACCAGTTATTATTATTATTATGGCCCCTATGATGATTATGTGCAGACTGCTGAATGGAAAGAAGCAACAGTCAGTAGCAGACTCAAGACACGTCAAACAGGCATGTCTGCGAGAGACACACAATTATCTGTCTGTGTGAGAGACACGTGGCTGTTTGTCTGTGGCAGACATGTGCTAGTTTGGCTGAATACTTGTTTGTCTGGGAGAAATATTCGCTTGTTTATTCTCCCCCAAATTTCTGGAGGGCATTGCAGTGATGAGAAAGATATTGCTGCTGGAGAAAAAAATGGGTAAAATTGTCTAAAAATAATTGAACAAATGATCATGAACAACTGAGCCAGCAACAAATGAAAGATGCATGAAAACAGCTTGTGCTTGCATAAAATGATTATGTGTGTATTCATGCATTTAAATGGCTGTGTACATATGTGTGTTCATGCATATTTGTGTTTGTGTGCATTCATGCATGTGTGTATGTGTATGCATGTATTCATACATGTGTATGTGTGTGTATAGCATATATTAA
The DNA here is from genome assembly GCA_022829145.1 of Albula goreensis. Classification (NCBI taxonomy): domain Eukaryota; kingdom Metazoa; phylum Chordata; class Actinopteri; order Albuliformes; family Albulidae; genus Albula; species Albula goreensis. The sequence continues at coordinate 888,366 of CM040746.1, forward strand.
TACGTGGGTGTATGTGCACTCATTTGTGAGTGCATGTATTAACATGTGTGTGTGTGCATGTGTGTATTCATATGTATGTGTATGTGTGTATTCAAGCGTGTGTACATGTGCGTATTCATGCGTGTGTGTGTGTGTGTGTGTATTCATACATCCATGTGTGCTTGTGTATGTGTGAAAACAGATTGTGCTCTTCGTCATGGTCAGTGCATCACAGTGTGGGCTCAAACACATCCTCTAAGCTCCGACACATTAAATTGCTTTCGACAATCCGTTACGTGAAGTCTCAGATGAATTGTGCTTCATTTTAAGCCCATCTGAACAGATGAAAATGTTAAGTGTTTACATTTAAAGACGCCTTCATAAATATAAATAGTTTCAATTTGGAAGTAATTACAGAACAAAGAGTGTTGAATTAAAATAACACATATGAATAACAGTCTACGATTACCGCAATGTTCCTTGTTACTTAAAAAGGAAAACTGCATTTAAGGTGCTAGACAGACATACGCGCTGGGAATATTTACCCTAAAATTCCAGGAGTGTTATGGGAACTAAAATGTGTATGTGAGTATCTGTGTGTAATCTTACATGTTCGTGTATATCCGTATTCATACAGGTGTTTATTCATGTGTGTATTCATTTGAATGTATGCATATGCATGTTTGTGTGTACATGAGTATATACTGTGGGCTCCAGAATTATTGGCCCCTCCGACTGAAAATTCTGAAAAAAAAATACAATAAAAAAATAAATAATAACATTGTAGATATAAACTCAAAATGCCAACATGTGAGAAATACTGTATGTTATTAATGTTTCAATGGAACCAACCAACATCATTTATTCATTTAATTAAATAATCTATTTCCTCCAAATTAAGGTTTCACAATTAATGGCACCCCTAAAGATTATTGTAAATAAAGTCTACGAAATTTAAACCAGGACTTGAATTCAACTTATTTAAGTTTATCTAAGCTTTAAGGAACTATACTGTATCATTACATCATTTCAGGTTTCTCTAGGATATAAAAATGAGGTAATGCAAAATCCCTTTGCCATCCAGCGCCATGAAGAAAACAAAAGACAGGCAGTTCAATAGAGACAAATGGTTGTAGACATTCATGATTTAGGTAATGGCTACAAGAAGATCCACAAAAGATTAAATGTACTACTGAGCATTGTCAGGGCAATTGTTAAAAAGTTTAACAAAACATGGAACAGTTGAAAACCTGACAGGTAGATGACGCAAGTGCATTTTGCCACCAGGATAGGGAAGAGGATGGTGAGAGAAGCCAAAAAAATCCCCAAGAATCACCATGAAGGAATTGCAGGCCTTGGTGGCATCTTGGGGTCAGCAGGTTTCAAAACACACCATCAGATGCGACCTCAACAATGACCTTTTCGAAGGGTTGAAAGAAGAAGGCCTTTTCTGATCCCAACACACAGAAGCACGTACTTGCAATTTGCCAAAAGTAATTTAAATTATGAAGGGATGAAGGTGCTGTGGTCGGATGAGACCAGAATTGCACCGGCATGTTTGGTGTCAAAATGGAGACTCGTACGGAAAGGCACCTCATATCCACGGTGAAGCATTGCAGTGGATCAGTGATGTTTTGGGGCTGTTTTAATTCCAGAGGTCCTGGCGAACTGGTTAACATTGATGGCTTAATGGATTCAACCAAGTATCAGGCAATTTTGGCGGACAATCCGGTTGCCTCTGCCATGTGACTTGGTCCGTGGACTTTGCAACAAAACAATCACCCAAAGCACACCTACAGATCCACTCAGAAATTGTTCTGGGACAACAAAGTCAATGTTCTGCAATGACCGTCTCAGTCGCCAGACCACAATCCTGTGGAAAACCTGTGGGCTGAACTGAATAGGGCAGCTGATAAGCGCAAACCAAATAATTTGAATGACCTTGAAAGGATCCGCAAAGGGGAATTGTTCAAAAGCCGTCCAAATATATGCAGACAGGAATGAATAATGAACCGAAGTTTATTATGCAGCCAAAACACAATCCGAAAATCAGAGTCAAGAAGAAGGTGGGGAAAACACAAGGGCAATGGGAAACAAACACACACGGACAGGGAAATGGAAAATAAAAAAAACATACGAAAACAACCGAACAAAACCAAAACCATAAAAGACAGAAAACAAAAACAGGCAGCATTACTGACAGGTGCCAATAATTCTGGAGCCCACTATATGTTTGCACATATGTGAACGTGAGCATGTGTGTTATATATATTCATGAATATGTGTGTTTATATGTATTCATTAATATACATGTGTGTGTATTCATGCATATGTGTGTGTGTGAGTGTATTCAGGCCCATGCATGTATGGATGTGTGTGTGCTTTCCCAAATCAATGTCTGTAATAGCGGATTATTTCTCTCACCTCTGGCCACGGTTGATTGGTTGTGGGTAGCATAGACTCATCACAGCTGAGTGGCTGAGTGAGTCAGTCAGGATGACTGTGCTGCACAGATAGGTCACAGTCCGTCTGCCTGGAAACACAATCCCTACAATATGAGGGTAAGTCAAAAAGCATTGCTATTAGGGTTCCATTTCATACATGCACAGGTTTATTCCAAACAAAATATGTTTAAACATGTCTCAGGGATCAGTGGATGGCTACAGACAAGTTCTCTCATGAATACACTTGTCTTAGTCTCGTTAGGATGCCTTAAAAAAAGGATAGTTTTTGTGCCATGGAAAAAAAACAATTTTGAGGTCAGGGCTAACATCAAATTTTTAAATCACCAAGGATTTTTTTCCCACCATGACAATGCATCTGCTCATTCGAGGGTAGCAAGGGCTGTCTTACAAGAATTTCACTGGGAAACCTTACCCCATCCACCCTACAGCCCTGATCTTGCCCCTTCAGACTTCTTTTTGTTCCCAAAACTCAAAGAACATTTAAAAGGAAGATCATATGAGTCCTGGATAATGCCAAAACTGCCGTTTTGACATGGTGTAAATCGAAGAGTGCAGAATTCTTCAGGTGAGGGTTAGAGAGATGGAAACACCGCCTTCAGAAGACCTGGATGGAGGATATGTCACATTTTGATATTTTTATGATTTTGCAGCAATACTTTTTGACTTACCCTCATATATGGAGGGTCGAGGAGTGCGCTGTACATGGAGGAGTCCAGGCTCAAGATTACATTACAGTGCGTGACCTAGGGGGGAGGGGTGGGGGCGAGGGCTATCATAGGTCCTTTATGAGCATGCTCAGTCCTTGGGGTTGAGGCTGAACTACTTAACCTCATATCCCTGAAATGCACCTTATTAATTCCTCTCACTGGGAACATGCATTCTTTAAATTCCATGAGCAACTACATCTCTCCATGTTTTAACGTATGCATGGTCAAAACTGTAAACAGGAGAGTTTGTTCAATCATGAAAAAGAAACTAGGAGCAGTACATCTTGGACTGGCTCTACAATTCAAGCTGCACAACCAAACGATATCAGTAGGAGGAGTTTGTTTGTTATTTTCCCTTGGCACTTTCCGTCAGGGCCCGAGCTTCTTTGTTTTCTCCCACTCAGGGCTTGAAGTGCTTCAGAAATGTGCAGTGCGGTCAACAGTGTTGCTGTGGCCGCTGCTTAGTTTTGCATAGTGTTTTCCCTCCACCCGTCCCTTTAGGCTGCTCTCTCCTCCTCTGCTCAGACCCTGTGCCTCTGAGATCTGAATCTGAATTCAGAATGAGCTGTAGCCAGATAAGGGAACTGAAGCCTAATTGTGAAAGGGGGCGGGTAGCAAAGGGTGGTTGAGCTTTGACCAGTCATGGAGTTCCACATGTTGGCTGATTGGCAAATCTGGAACACACTCTCACCCAATGATTGGGGAAGAGTACTGGTTAATGTTGCACATAATGTTGCAAAAATCTTGGTTACTCACTTCCGCAGCCACACTAATGAGAACACCTATTACTGTAGCATTGATCCCCTCTACGGAAACAGTTCTTATTGTAGCAGCCATACTGAGAACAGCACTCACTGCGGCAGGAATCTTCACACCAGGTTTAGCACTTACTACAGTAACTATATACTGTAGCGGTTGTATCATAGAGGCATGAGCTTGACATATCAGCTTTGACCTAAAAAACTGCAAAGATCATGTCACATGACACAGCTCATCCTTTCAGACAATCTGATTGGCTGGATGGCGTACTCTCATTATCAAGTTAAATTTAAATGGACATCATCTCCTCTGTCGCATTATATTCCCAAACTCACATGGCAACTTTTAAAAGCAGTTAAGGTTATCACGGAGATTGACGGTAAGTATAATCGGTTATGGCTAAGATTACTTGTTTATTACCTTGGCTGTTCTCGATCATTGTATGCACTTTTGTAGGTCGCTCTGGGTAAGCGTGTCTGTGAAAAACCTAAACGTAATGTAAATATAGCTTCTTCAAATGAAGAAGCTGTCAACAGAACTGCTGTGAGCAATCAGTGACACTCTGACTCCAATCACTCTTTGGTGTTTTTCAGTGGACTACTCAATTTTGATTGACTCAAACAAATCAGTAACTTTTAGCTCCACTTATCAGGAGGTTCACGAAACCTCGCTCTGTCTCGGTATCAAACTGATATAGAAGTACGCTCAGACAAATTAGAGGGGAAGCTGTAACGGCCTCCTGCTGGTTTTTAGTCCCGGGAGAAACAGGCTTTTCGCAGCGCATGCTGCCGGCTTTCAGATGTCCTCCCATGCTAGGAGAACCATAGAAAGCAGCGAAAGTCCAACATGTACGAGGATTAAAATAAATGATTCGTGGCATAAGGAGTAGGCCATCTTTGGAGTTTTGAAACTTTTAAGAAATGATTCCAAATATACGGTAGATATATGTATTTCAAATTCAAAATGCATAGAGAGCATTAAAGTTGAAAGTGTATTCTGGAGGGAAATAAATGTTATGGTAAAATATATTCATACACACATGCCATGGGTATTGATACAGTAATGGAAACATTTAATGAATAAGGACTTGTATGTTCAATGTGTTTTAAGTTGTTAATTAAATCAAAATTTACCAGGAGTTTACACAATTCATATGTCAATTTCAGAACTGTATACCTGCATGTTTCTGCTGTACAAAGATGTTGTTAAGCCACAATTTTAATAAATTAGCCTCTAAAACAACATAACAGATCTAACAAATGAAAGAGGATAAGTATTTGGTGTCTGAATTGCAGGTATATCATTCACAGAAATTGCATAATTGTTTAACAGACTAGATAAAAAAAGACCATAGAACTAAATATACATCCAAACAAAAACTCACAAAGTGTGTAGCTATGGTAGGGCTGTCTTTCAGAAAAAACTTGTAACAAAGCAAATGTGCAAAAATGCATAACCTGATTCAATGACTTAAATATGGACTTCTGTACAGTGGAATAAATTAATTGCACAGGCAGGTTTTTATTCATTGAAATATGAAGGAAGCCTTAACCTGACCTTGCCTGTCCACCACTGTTAAAATTCATGGCGGTGAATCTGGAGCCATCTCTTGGTAATCATTGGGTATCATTATTATTCTACATGGTAGAATTACAGCCAAGGAATATGAAACCATAGGGTTATTTTCCGAGCATCAGGATTAATTCACAAGTTAATTCTCTAAATTCCTCAGAGTAAACGGTCTTAAAATGTTGAGCGTAAAAGTGACAGAAATGGAACCCATACATCCATTGTCTATACCCACTCCATCCAATGTGTGGCCATAGAGGGCTGGAGCCTATCCCAGCATGCACTGAGCAAAAGGCAGAGAGGCACTATAGACAAGTTGCCAGTCTATCACATAGCCAGACAGATGTTTTCTTACATTGTGAGAGTTTACACACATACACGCAAACACCTAGGCGAAATTGGCAAGTCCAATGCGCCTATTCTGCATTCATTTGGACTGAGGACATCAAAGAACCCTGCAAGAACCTAAGTGAGCTTGGGCAGAATCAAACCCGAGTCTTCTTTGCTATGAAGCCTCTGTGCGAACTGCTAAACAACCATGGATGGTTTGCAAGTTACAGTTAACGTTCTGCAGTGTTTATTTGAAGCAGCACATAATTTTATGTTCCTTCTGACATAATGATATTTGCTGTTTGTTTTTAATTGTCGTTTCAAATTCATGGTTGGCTGTGCAAATGAAAAATGTAAATCCATAAAACTAAATAAATAAATTAACGACAGGGCAATCGGCAGGGCAAACCAGTGTAGTTCTTGTTCTCCTATTTTTGGCAGTATTGTGATGGCCATTAACCAAAGGCTGACAACGTCACCTGCAGTGTGTGTTGCCTTTTCCAGAAACACGACTGTCTAGATAATTAGAATCAGCAAAGCGTTTTTCGCTTTTCAATGCTTAATTATCAGCAGAGATCAGCACGGATGATAAAGCCGACAAACACACAGCTTGGTTAATGCTATCCATCAAGAGCAAACACACACAGTCTGGCTAACATTATCCTTCCAGAACAAATACACACACACACACTTACACACACACCACAAACAGTTTGGTCAACACTATTCACCTACAGCAGTTTGGGTAACGCTATCAATCAAGAACAAACACATACACTTTGATTAATGCTATCCATCCAGAAACAACACACACATACTCAGACACACAGTGTGGTTAATGCTACCCAGATCCTTAAAGAACATAAACACTGTGTTTGCTGATGCACTGTCTGGTCCACAGGCCCACCTATCCACAGTGTGGGGCTCTCTGAGGTAAAACATTCAAACTCTTCCTGCATAGGCCTGTCACTCACCCTGCTACTCATACTCAATTCACCACGTCACTCAACCCAGCCATTCTATTCACCCTGTTACTTCCAATGTCTCATACCGCTGCAGCTAAAATCAAACAAGCAGGCTCAATTTTCATGATTCATTTTTGCTATGGATCCTGTCATTTTTGATGGAATAGCTTTGCGCAGCTGATAAGGGGAGAATCCTCGAGTCTTTCTGGACTCACTTGCGAAAGAAATCCTGCATTTCAGAGGAAAAAAAAACTGATAAAAATATGAAACAAAGATTTAAAAATAAGATTGTTAAAGAACTCAGTTTTCTAACTCATTCTAGTATTCTATAAGGCTGTTTCTAACATGTTTTGTAATTTAACACTGGCATTGCGCTATTATAACTGTTGAGTGTTTATATAAGAGGTGCTTTCACTGTGCTTTGATTTGAGTGAGCTGCAGACAGTGTTTTGCTTTCTCTCAAAGGTCACCTTGAGATATTTCTGGCAAGAGAGTCTAGAGAGCTTTAAAAACTGAACTGCATGTTTAAGATTCCGTAAAAATTTATAATGATCTAAAACCTGTTTATATTTCACCATTAATGAGCTTGACAACTTTAGTTAGGACTACTGCAGCCACTGGCACATTTTTCTGCATCCAGAAAATGAGGCCACATTAAAGAAGCAGTCATAATCATAATTCCATGATCACAGGACAAATTCATATGAGCAGAAGCCAAGATGCTGCATGGTGGCTACATTATTTATTATATCAGAATGACTTACATTTTTAAATTCAGTATATCCATGGGTGGATATTTTACTCAGGAAAATCAGAACCCTGTTTCGGTGTTAACACACTCTTAAAGCCATTAAAAGTCAAGGACAGTACGGAGATTGTAGTGCTAAGAGGGCTTTGGGAAACTGTGCCCAGGTCAAGTATCTTCGCTCAGTGCTACAATGGCTGTGCCCTACCAGGGGATTTGTGCTGGCAACCTCTGTGCTACATAATGCCTCTCCAGTCTTATTCAAAATTGGCAAATTGTTAAGCATGTGAAACTATCAAAGGCTACCATCAAATGGATGCATGTTGGGTGCTTTCTCACCAGCTTGGAGAGGGTTTTTAAAGAACTCCATTAAAGCACTCGAAACACTGGAGGGACTGCAGTGAGCATGCTGTTTCCCTGAGGTTAGTGGGCATTAATCAGCTCTGTGAGTGTGGAAGATCTCCCTTCCCCATTATTTGGCCTCACCGTCGCTCTCCTTTTACAGCCGTATAATTGAGAATATTCCAAGTTAATGAAGCTGGAAAATGATGGAGCATTCCTACAATGCGAGTCAAAAGAGCAATCCATTACCTTGTGCGCCACTGCTGTCAGAGTTAGCCTGTAATTATGCAGGAAATAAAGATACTGGCCCTGTTGCTCTTTTATGATTTCATTTAAAAATGATCAGTCTCCCGACATGAGAACGATGCAACATAATGAAAAAGGCATGCGCTTCCAAAACGAAAATCTATGCTGAAAAAGCTGTTCAGTATTCTGGTACAACTATGGCTCTATGACACTTTGATAAGGGACTTCATTCTATGGTAGAGGAGGGTGCATGAAAACACATCGTGCACTGCTATGGCCTATGTTTGTCTGCGGCATTAAAACTATTCATTAAGTGCTAAGAGTGAGATTATTTAGGGCTGGGTACCAAAGCTCAAAGCAATTTGTCTTGTGTCAGAGGGATGGGTGGAATCAGTTTGATTAATTAGGTATCGCTATTAAGAGTTATCCTTTGTACAGCCTTAGGGGGAGAGATAGAGGAGGCTCTTGCACTTGATAACACCAATGAAAGTCTCATCAGCATGTCCACACACCGTTCAGCTTTAAGCCTTTGAAGAGAAAGACTTTTTTTGCGTGTGTTGATAAGAAAGGAGATATAACTTCTCAAGGATGAATCAGACTGAAGCTCAGTTTGCCATTTAAACTCCATCATTGCTGCAAAACTCAGCATCGTCATTCTAAAACTCTCCGCCGTTGCTGTAGCATACTCCATCGCCGCGGTATAACTCCATCGCTGTAAAATTCTGTCATCACCGTCAAATCCGTCATCATCACCAGCTAATCCATTTGCCCTATCTTTCTCACCACCTACTCAATCCAGCCCGTCACGCTCGCTGGCTAATCCGTTCACTCACTTGCTGCTAATTTTTTCCCTTTAAGATCTTTTTCATAGTGTCCTGCACTCTCCAGCTGGATCATCCATGTTGCTTCACAGGCTAGAGGCTGCCACCTGGGAACTCAGCTGCTACCAGCTCTCAGCTCCCCACGCTGACCACACAATGTCAGGTGAGATCGTTGTTCTGGAGAGGGCCAGAGGGGGCGCTGTTGAGGCACGGTCATTCTTCTGCTACCTTGGGCTCATGACTCCACTGATTTATACGACAATACCGATCTTGCTTCCACATTGCAGATGCCTCAACATCAATAAATGCATACATTGTTGGAGAATGACAACGTCAGAATATTCTCAGTTTGTGCGTCTGCAGACACACAGCCTGGGCATAATTTTCGGCTGGAGGGTAAGAGACCAATGAACTTAACCCCTATCAGTCCCTGGTGAGGCCAGGCCAAGTCATGCCTTACCAATATGGACCTACGACCTGTGATAGCACACCAGGGTCAAAAGTATACACTGTGGGAGCCAGCCGGAGCAAAAGTGACATTAACCATGCGGTTTTGATTTAAATATGGAATGTATAAATTCACCTTACAGCTGCAATATAAATCTGACATGTATATTGAACTGATCTCATCCTGTCAGAATGAAGCGTTTCTGCATAATCAGCCAGGTGTTTGCTCAGCTGGGGGTGGTATAGGTGCCAGACGAGAAGCGCTCCCATGGTGCGATCATAAATCATCGTCATAAACCAAACTCTCACATCCCTATTTTGGGCATTTTTGAGTCTGGGTTTGTGTTTAGTGTCAAAGTTTCATAGCACCATACCGAATACATTTTAAACGAAATCTTCTGATACAATTCAATAAGGAAACAGTTTCTCAGTTTCTCTTCAGAAGTTGTCATTTTAATTATTAAAATGTTAGTTATGATTTTTTTTTCTCTGTTTACAGGAGCTGTTCAATCATGAGCATCCAGCAGCCGTACCTTACACATAATTACAGTGGTGTACCCGTCATTTATCGAGCTGCAGTCTCCGTTTGCCTAACGTCTCAACCTGAGCTATCGCCGCTCGGCTGCACGTCCAACATTTTCTCATTTCTTTCTGTGCCCAAAAAAGTCGTTTAAAAATATTCCGCATTTCCATTTTCCCTGTGATGTCTAGTTAAACTGTATTATTATAGTGATTGGTTTCCTGTAAATAATTTCATGGCTGTTTACTAGGAAGATGGAAGCTTGTTATGAAGGATCCTGTGAATCTTTTATTCATTTCCTACCACAGATCTTTCAGTGCACATAAGAATTGAATAAGTTTATTCATAACACCCCCCATTTATTATTTTTATTATTGTTTTTTTATTATTATTATTATTGTTATTGTTGTTGTTTTTGTTGTTGTTATTGTTATTATTATTATTATTATTATTCTGTTGTTGTTGTTACTTTGTAGACGCAGTCAGATTTATTTACTGTTTATCTGCTTTCACTTGTCTAGATATAAATCTTTCATGCTTATTAATATAACTGAACATGTATCCCCAATTCATAAGTGATACCAGATGCTGAGATACCGCAGAGAACAGAGATCACAGTGCCCGAAGGAGAGGACTGCCATCTCTTACTTCGGCATAGAGGGGAGAGGGGGACAGGGGCCGGACTACTCCTCTGTTCACCTCTAAATCTAATACATATAAATCTATAATATATAAAATTAAAGTCAGATCACTTTACCTGCCTCAAGGAATTACCAAACACATTCTTATTCTTCAAATCAGCGTCAATGCCAAATGAAACTTGATTTCTGAATTATGAATGACCGTCTCCAGAGGCAACATAATCTCATATGCAATAACTACCCCCACCCCCGATATGCAGAAATATCTGCATTTGATCAGTGCCGGTTTTTAAAGAATTAGCCATTTGTTTTCTACCAGCACAAAACACCATGCATTTCAATGAGAATGTAGCACACTATCCTTTTTCAGCCAGTGAAGCAAGCTCTTAGACTAATTTCAAGCCCTATACTCAAAATTTACAGTGCACAATTAAATCCATAATGTTCTCTTACCCACCCCCAATAATAATAATAATAATAATAATAATAATAATAATAATAATAATAATAATAATACATTATTATTATAGATCTACAGTCAACCATCTCTCAGCACAGAGCCATACCATATTTTGATAACAATCTCTATGGCAACAGCGGCTCAGCACGGCTGCTGTAACTCTTCTCCTACACAAATGGCGTCAAGTAACAGGTCAAGAGCACCAAACGGGTGGGTCTGCGTTTATCTGGCGGTCAGAGGCCGTTCAGTGCTCCAGCTGGTTTACTGATGTTCAGGGTCAGTGGTCTGCGACCAGGGCAAAACCTGTGTGAAACCAGGCAGGGGGAGGGGCTGCGACAGAGCACGCTCAGTCCTTTCTCTCCTGTGCACGCTGCCCCATCACTCAGCCAACTGCCTTCCTCCCTGCCAGGCAGGGGGATATTCGATTTAGTGATGGTGCTGGGAGTGAAACTCACGGGGGGAACAAATAAAACGCATTAACGTTAAAGTGGATGGGAGTCGTGGCCTCTTCCCCATTACACGGTCTGAGGGTCGCTTTAGGGGATTTGCAGCAGGGGTGCCGTTTAATTCCGTCTGTGGCAGGTCGACTTCCCTTACCACTGCCTCGGGTCCTGCTGCTTATGGCCGAGAGGAAAGCATTGCAGGTGGAAACCTAATTCCACGCAGATAGCCGTTCCACTGTATGTCACATACTGTGCACATCTAGAGATTTCATTCTTCTGATTGCTTTTTTTATTATCTTTCATCATCTCTTTATTCATTCAAAGATGAAAAGAAAAGTTGGGCTGCTAAGATTGACCTTCTTACCATTGAAATAGGGCTCCGGTGTGTAACTGTGCTCCAGGAGCTTAAGTATGTGGCTGTATTTCAGGAGCTCCAGTGTGTAACTGTGCTCCAGAAGCCATAGTGTGTAACTGTGCTCCAGGAGCTTAAGTGTGTGGCTGTACTCCAGGAGCTCCAGTGTGTGACTGTGCTCCAGAAGCCATAGTGTGTAACTGTGCTCCAGAAGCCATAGTGTGTAACTGTGCTCCTGGAGCTTAAGTGTGTGGCTGTACTTCAGGAGCTCCAGTGTGTGACTGTGCTCCAGGAGCTTAAGTGTGTGGCTGTACTCCAGGAGCTCCAGTGTGTGACTGTGCTCCAGGAGCCATATTGTTTGATTGTGCTCCAGGAGCTCCAGTATGTGACTGTGCTCCAGGAGCTCCAGGAGCTCCAGTGTGTGACTGTGTTCCAGGAGCCATAGTGTGTGACTGTTCTCCAGGTGCTTTAGTGTGTGACTGTGTTCCAGGAGCTCCAGTGTGTGACTGTGCTCCAGGGTGTGACTGTGTTCCAGGAGCCATAGTGTGTGACTGTGTTCCAGGAGCTGCAGTATGTGACTGTTCTCCAGGTGCTTTAGTGTGTGACTGTGTTCCAGGAGCTCCAGTGTGTGACTGTGCTCCAGGGTGTGACTGTGTTCCAGGAGCCATAGTGTGTGACTGTGTTCCAGGAGCTGCAGTATGTGACTGTGCTCCAGGAGCTCCAGTGTGTGACGGTGTTCCAGGAGCTCCAGTGTGTGACTGTGCTCCAGGGTGTGACTGTGTTCCAGCAGCCATAGTGTGTGACTGTGTTCCAGGAGCTGCAGTATGTGACTGTGCTCCAGGAGCTCCAGTGTGTGACGGTGTTCCAGGAGCTCCAGTGTGTGACTGTGTTCCAGGAGCTCCAGTGTGTGACTGTGTTCCAGGAGCTCCAGTGTGTGACTGTGCTCCAGGAGCTCCAGTGTGTGACTGTGTATGAGGTGCTGGTGCTGAGTCCCATCTGCTCCAGGATGTGACTGTGACTGGCAGCATAGCATAGTCACAGAGTAACTCAAGCAAGGAGGGTTTCAGTCAACAGGCTTTTGACCATGGACCAGCTCCTCCTCTGGTCAATTAGATTTGTCTGCTCAAGCTGGGTAAGTCGTGCAGGCCTCCGAGCAAACTATAACACAACTCAGGGGAAAGCAGAGTGACTGCAAAACTCTGCTAGGGGACTGCGCAGTAACACACAGTCACACAGTCATCCACAGACACACACACACACACACACACACTGCTGCATAGCTTCTAAATTTTCTAATTATAACAACAATTACATCCTCATGGACTTAACAGACACCTCATAAGGGCAAACCATGCACCCTTTAAACTTTGCCTTTGATGCTCACAGAGGATCCAGCTGTTTACGCTCCGTAAATTAACTTCCATTTTCATAATTACCAGGACTCTATGTGATTAGTCAAAATAAAACACTTGGCCACCACTGAAGAAAACGGTCCTTAATGTTGGATGCTTCTGTTTCCTGTTGCCCTAGTAATGCCGTACACTAGAGAGCGAGATGTCTGCTGATATTGGCCGTGCTTTGCAAAGCCGGTGCGTATGTGTCTTCTTAGCAAAGCAAGCTGAGTGAAGACTCTGTAGGCCACAACTATAGAATTTAACTGCAGTCAATCTACATGCAGCAAGAAAAAGCTCACATATAATAGTAAGACTGTAGTTTGCACACTCACACTCCCTGCCTGTTTGGAAGCACAGACAAGCATTATATGAGCAGTTGAATCTGGTGAACAAATGATTTTTAATCAGCAGGTATGCTGTTGAGTACATTTTTTGTGGCATTACTGCTTTTACAATGGATGTCAGTTTTGAAACAGAGCGCACTTTCTATTGTCTATCATGATTTGTTTTTTGAGTCTCTTTTCCTGTCCCTGTTTGGCTTCTCTACTCCCCTTTTCTGAGCCATGGTGAGTTTTAAATAGTCTTATTATGCACCATCACCTTCTCTGTCCAATTTGTGTCAGCTGTGAATTAAATTTAAGCCCGTTCTGAAGTGACTGGTAAGCCGCACAGTGAGGATAAGTGGAACATTACAACAAACACTTGTGGGGTCCTGGGTGTGTAATTTCTAAACAGGAAGAGAACGCTGGTGGGCGGGTTGTCCGTGCATTGTGGCCATGAACTGCGACGCGAGACCCCGTCCTGAATTTATATTTATTTATATTCCTCTGCTGAATACTCGCTCAGCACTCACGCCCCTCCACTGAACGCACTAGATAATTGTGCAGTTTACCCAAGCGAGCAGAGAGATGTGGAAGGTGTGAAGAGTTCGTCGGAGACGCAGATCAGTCCTGCTGAGGTAATGAGCCAGAAGAGACAGACCCAGAGACATTAGGTGGGGGGGAAGGGGGCATGGTTGCCTTGGAGATAGGGATTGTATGAAAAACTTATGTAAAAAAAAATAGAAAATTATCACACAGTTCCAGGATTCTGAATTCTCCGCAATTTCTGAATCATTTAGATGAATGCAGTAGAAAATCATAAACCACGCGTCACTATAGATGAACGGTTTCCTCCGTCCCTCCTCTCTATCTCTTCACCTTTCTCTCCATCTCATTGTCTCTCTCTGTCTGTTAATTACATTCTCTTTTAATAATATTTTACTGTCAGGATTGTATGTAACAATATTGTGAAAGCAATTAATAATGAAACAAAACATGAAGCATAGAATTGACATGGTGGAAAAATCTTTTTCAGGAATCTCTCTCTCGCGGTTCTTTTTTCTCTATCTCTCTACCAGTCAATCACTGGCTGAAGAGCTTAATACAGTTTAACCCCTCCCATGGTTCAGCTCAATGACCAATCAGGATCTCTGTCCAGGGGCTACAAGGTCCTCTATAAGGACGATAAGGGCCCCTATCCCAGGCCAATACTGGCCCCTGTCCTGGGACAATAAGGGCCCCTATTCCAGGCCAATACTGGCCCCTGTCCTGGGACAATAAGGGCCCCTATCCCAGGCCAATACTGGCCCCTGTCCTGGGACAATAAGGGCCCCTATCCCAGGCCAATACTGGCCCCTGTCCTGGGACAATAAGGGCCCCTATTCCAGGCCAATACTGGCCCCTGTCCAGGAACAATAAGGGCCCCTATTCCAGGCCAATACTGGAGTGATTCACGTGATTCACACAGCTGGACATTTTACCTCCGCAAAACATATCCATTGCTTTGCTGAAGGGGATAGCTCCATCTGGAGATTAAATTAGCAACATATGGCGAACAAGCAAACAACACACTACATCACTGAGTGAGGGTCTCCTCACACACACTACATCACTGAGTGAGCATCTCCTCACACACATTACATCACTGAGTGAGCATCTCCTCACACACACTACATCACTGAGTGAGGGTCTCCTCACACACACTACATCGCTGAGTGAGGGTCTCCTCACACACACTACATCACTGAGTGAGCATCTCCTCACACACACTGCATCACTGAGTGAGCGTTCCCTCTAAAACACTCCACCTCCTCTCACACGTTGCATCAGCATCTGCACAGGCATGGTAAGGGAGGAGTTGGATGGGTTCCTCTTCTCTCAGATCACATCAGAACTTGCTTGCTGCTTTCCAAATCCTGGACGGCCATCAGGACTATGGCCAGAGCCTGAGGCTCAACCTATAGATACACACAGCTGAGGCTGACGCTGCAGATACATGTGGGCAAAGACCTACTTGGACACACTGCTAATATGGTCTGGTTCACTGCTGTAAGCTCAATAGTAACTGTACATTATGCATTCTCCTGTTTTATGTTGATTCTTTTCATCCAGAAGGGAACAAAATGAAGACTCAAACTCCATTGCAGCCTGGAGGAAACAGACCTGAGACTGAGCCCTTGGTCTTTATCCCA
Organism: Albula goreensis; assembly: GCA_022829145.1. Taxonomy (NCBI): domain Eukaryota; kingdom Metazoa; phylum Chordata; class Actinopteri; order Albuliformes; family Albulidae; genus Albula; species Albula goreensis. The sequence continues at coordinate 904,063 of CM040746.1, forward strand.
AACCTGAAACATGGAGCCAGGCCAGCTTTGAAAGAGCTGGGGAACAGAATCTGAGCCTGCCTATGAGACAGAATGCCAATGAATCCATCATTTAGCTGACGCTTTTATCCAAAGCCACTTACAGTCGATTATGCTAACCAAGGGCCAATCCCCCCCTGGGAGCAATGTGGGTTAAGGGCCTTGCTCAAGGGCCCAACAGCAATGGTGTTCTTGTGGTGGCTTGAACCACCAACCTCAGGGGTCCCAGTCATTTACCTTAGCCACTAGACTACAGGCTGCCCCCTAATCAACTAATCAATCAACCAATCAATTTGTTTGATCAGTCAATTAAACAAGGAGCACTCAATTTATCATTTAATAAAAATGATGTTTACTGCCAATCGAATTCAGCAGAGTGCTTTTCAGAAAAGTTGCAAAAGTTACGTAACTATTTAAGTTACTTTGAATAGAGAAGGGGTGTCTGAACAACTTGTACGTCAATGTATAGTGAGCAATAATAATACAGCTCTTGACGGACTGACAACTTACAAACAACAGCCAATCTTTAGCAGGGCTAAAAATGGCCAATTTCCCCAAAGACCTTTAATGGAAGTCAGAGATCACTCAGTTATTTCCTGGAAATAAATGAACCATTTTTCAGCGCTGCTGTCATAAATTGTGCTTTCACAGTATTCAGGAAATCGCCAACACCTTCAAACAAATAACACAAGACAAGGACAAGAATTACACCGCATTTCAGGGGGACCGTGTTGTTTTACAGTCTGAACATGTTTTTAATTTAGAAAAGCCGAGGAATATAGAGGCAAATACACATTTTTGTTGCTCGGTAAGGTTTCAGCATAGCTATGAGTCTACCGTATCCACATAAATTCACTCTGTGCTGCGTTTTTCCCCCTTGCCTGAATGCACAGCATTATGCTGTTACAGTGAGCAGCTCTGTAAAGTGACGATATCGCTGAGCTTCAGTCAATATTCATTGATTGTTGAAGTCCTGGTCATAACCTGTGACACGGTTGAGCTTTGTTGCCATCACCTATACAGACATCCCATCTGCATGGAAATTACTGGCCCATTTTCAGTGTCACTGTGCAGTGCTGGTGTCAAGCGAAGAATCTCTCCAGAGAGAACACGACATGCGCTCATTAAAGCAGACAAATTCAGCAGGAGATCCAGAAAGTCGTCCCGATTTTAATTGGCGCTGCAAATTAAACAAGGGAAGTTTCTGACAGCGGAGGGATGATAGTAATACATCGTCCATTGATAGGGCTTCAGACTGCAGAAACACATGTGTCAAATTCATGGATGGACACCTGAGAAATGAAGTCATGGGATTCATTAGAGCAATGTTAACTGGCTAGCACACAAGGCTGTTCTGCTCATTTCGCTATCCCAAAAGTATTTTTCTTTTAAGTAATCCCCATGTAGGATTATTTAAAATAGTTGGGGATCCAGAGCGGACATCAATGCCGTTGCAATCTTGAAGGGAATTGCTTTGCCGTCATTGGCTGCTCTGTTAATGAAGGCTCATGGCAGTAGCCGTTATAACCTGGTGATAGAAAGTGTGATCCGTTTAAAGACCAGCATTCTTTTCCAGCATGTATCTATCTGGAAAATCGCAACACAAGATAACAACAGCAACACATTACATCTTGAAAGACTTCATATTCTCCAGGAAAAAGATATTTATTCTACAATGTTTCATAAGATTAAGATACATTTTTTAAATACATTTTTTATATTGGCAGAGCAACAGAGCCCTGAGCTGGAGGACGCAAGTGTCTGCAGGGGAAATTAAACATTGAATAATCCTACTACTTACATTATGAATAGTTATATAAATTAACATTTTAAAATAATGACATTTAAACTCTCTTAAATACATATACATTAATGTTTATATTATATATTTGGGCAGGGTTATTTTGTAATACATATGGTAAGGACATAGTAGGAACTATGATTTTGGCTCAGTTATTTATTTCTGATCTCACAATAATGAATATAACTTTGACCGGTTTGATTGATAATGTATTCTTTTGTATGCTTATTTTGTAGTACATAAATTAAAAAGGCTGCAGAACTCCAGAGGGACTAAGGAAGTTTGCAGCTCTGGAGTTAGAGGGTAATATCCTCAGTGCTGCTGCTGTAGGACAGGGCTCTGCACAGTCTGGAGCCCCAGTGAGAGAGTGCTACTCCACACCCATAAACCTGTCACTACTGCTCATTTCCAGTCAGTACTGAATGGAGTTTCCCATTTGCTGTCACTGTCAGGGCTATCGATTCAGGCAGGCCGCCTTGCCCAAACTCAAAGTGCTTTTAATCAGATGGTGTGTCTGTGCTCCTTTCTCTCTGAAGTCTCAGTCTGTAGCACGGATCCCCCAGATGGATCTAAATTGCCTTTTTGAAGGAGCTGATGGTAAAGGGGTTGGTTTCAGACCTTGAGATGGACAGGCCCATGTGTTAGTATGTGCACGTGTATGTGTGCGTGTATGTGTGTGGGTTTGTGAGTGTTTGTGTGGAAGTGTCTGAGTGTTGGTGTGTTTGTAGGTGAGTGTGTAGGTGTCCGCACATTCTTGTGTGTTTGTGTGTGTATGTGTGTGTGTGCACATTTGTGTGCATGTATGAATATGTGTGTGTGTGCACAAGAGTGTGCATGTGTGTATGTGTGTGTGTGCACATGGATGTGCACATGTGTGCATGTGAATGTGTGTGTGTGTGTGTTTGTGTGTGTGTCTGCATGTGGGTTTGCATGTGTGAGTGTGTGTAGGAGAGCACATGGGTGTGCATGTGTGCGCGTGCGTGTATGTGTGTGTGCATGTGGGTGTGTATGTTCGATTGTGTGTGTGGGTTGGTGTGTGTGTGTGTATGTGGGTGTGTATGTGTGATTGTGTGTGTGAGTTTTTGTGTGTGTGTGTATGTGTGTGCATGTGGGTGTGTATGTGTGATTGTGTGTGTGGGTTGGTGTGTGAGTGTGTGTGTGTGTGCACGTGGATGTGCATGTGTGAATGTGCGTGTGTGTGTGTGCTCACACGTTAATGTGCATGTGTATATGTCTGTATGTGCACATAGGTGAGCATGGGGGAATGTGTGTGTGTGTGTATGTGTAATTGTGTGCGTGGGTTGGTGTGTGTGTATGTGTGCGTGTGTTATTGTTTGTGTGGGTTGGTGTGTGTGTGTGTGTATGTGTGATTGTGTGTGTGGGTTGGTGTGTGTAATTGTGTGTGTGTGTGTATGTGTGATTGTGTGTCTGGGTTGGTGTGTGTGTGTGTATGTGTGATTGTGTGTATGGGTTGGTGTGTGTGTGTGTGGAGGGGGGGCGGGGGTATTGTTACTCTTGGAGAGACTGAGCTAATCGCTTGTATGAATCACAGAAAGTCTTTGGGGTCTGTGTGCTGTACAAATTTCAACTTTTCCCTTCTTCTATCATAAACTGGCCTTGAGTGATCTGTGAGTGAGTCCCTCTGCTTTATCTTTGTGAAGAAGCTGGGGCTGCAGGATCTTCTTTAACTCAGTAAATAAATAAATAAATAAATAAATAAATAAATAAATAAATAAATAAATCTCTCTTTAGATGTGTTGGACAAATATTTCCACTGAGTCTCCTCACTGCATTATTCATTTTCTGACTGGCACAGGCCCCCATTCTTTGAATTTTAAAGAGGAGGGGGTCCAAATGTGGAAATTCAATCGAACGGAGTGCAGGTCGATAAAAAGGTGAAAGCATCCCCCCCCCAACCCCCCAACCCCACACGCAGCCAGCTGTTAGGTAGCAGTCCTCGCGGCTCAAAACGTCATTTTCATTCCCTCCTCGATTACCCCGGCTCTCCACAGGAAGGACAAGGAACACGCAGGCTATAGATGCATTATTTCTGTGCCGGTGCCCCACTGGCAGCACCAGCTCGGAGGGGTCTCTACACACACATTAATTGTGGATCAGGAATAGGAATCTTACGGAGATATTTAGTGCCAGGCAGAAGGAGAGGAACTACAACGAAGGATCCATCTGAGAACGAAGACTTACAAGAATTGTAATTCAGTGTAATACTAAAACAGTAAAACACTACTTCATGTCAACATCATAATCATAAGAACATAATAAATATTCCTCAAATACAGGGGGTCCTCGACTTACGAACAAGTTCCGTTCCAACGACTTGTCATAAGTCGATTTTCGACGTAAGTCGGAATTTATTCCTAAATTATACCTAAGTTGACACCTTAAGTCACTCACACTGTTCACACAACACATGAAGGACGTATAAAATACAGTAATTAAATGAAACAGTAATAAAAAAGAGAGAGAACAATTCATTATCTTTATTTCTGTGGTCGTTTTTACGAACCAAACCGCTTAGGTCGAAACTAGGTTTTTTAAATAATTTATGGGAGTGCGTCGTAACCACGAAAAGTTGTAACTCGAGACCGTCGTAACCCGAGGACTCCCTGTATCCTGTCTCTGATCTGATATGAAGTCGCTACACTCATGCACGGTGATAATACCAGATATTAACACAAATCTTAGGTGCGATTGTTAGAGGAAACCCACATGCTCTCTAGGGCTTTGTGAAGTGTGGTCAAACTGAATGGCCGTGACTGGACAGTTTGGGTGAGGAGCTTCTGGTGTCTCCGTTACCTGCTTCTTGAAACCTGATGCTCAGGTAGAGAAGCTTAATGATTTATAGTTGATTAGCTTGTCCTTTGCGACAGCATTGAGCTAGCCAAGTACATTTTGAGCTTTGTTTTGATAGTTTGATAGCAGAGAGAATGAGACATAGAGATAGAGAGAGAGAGAGAGAGAGAGAGAGAGAGAGAGAGAGAGAGAGAGAGAGAGAGAGAGAGAGAGAGAGAGAGAGAGAGAGAGAGAATTATTTAGAGTCATTGTTTCTACAGTATGATGGAAAAGAAAGTCTGTTTTCCCCTCTTTCATCCGTGCAGTGTAAATCATTATTTTATGCAGAGGTGGCGGCACAGAGAGCCAGCGAGTGGCAGCTGGACAAATGTGTCCGTACACCCACAGTAGCCTCCAGCTAACCATCAACCCCCCATCCCCTCACCTCCCCCAGCCTCCTACCCCCACAGAATGCAATCCATGCCAGCCATCATATATCACTGCCCTGGGCCAGGTTGCTGGCTTTCCTCCACTCTCACTAAAGACAGTCAATCAGATCCAACCTCACAAGAGAGACCTGGTCAGCGCTGCCATCACTAGACAGAGCCAGGCACGTTCAACTTCACTAGAGAGACGTGGTCAGCACCACCATCATTAGACAGGGTCAGTCAGCCAGAACTAAGCATTTCCACCCTCTCAACAGAGAGCCAAACACATCCAACCAACCTCACCAGAGAGACCCGATCAGCACCACCATCACTGGACAGAGTCTAAGGGCATTAATATATACCTTTACCATTAAAACATACATTAATAATTATACCTTATATCGGTCGGTGCTCAGGTGAATGTAGGAGAATTGGTGAGAACTGTTTTAATTGTCATGTTCTGCTTCTTTCATTTTACCTTTTGCAGCAGTTTGACTCTTTGTAGGTGATTTTGTGAAGGTTGTGGAGCTTTTTGGCTCTATGAAAGTGACTTGGTGAAGGGTGTACAGCTACTTGACTCTGCAAAGGTGACATTTTAAATCTGAACAGCATGGTTCACATATAACCTGATGCAGTGTGAAAAAGGAATCACTCAAGAGAAATTTCACTCATTCAACATCTGAAGAGCTGCCGTTTCAGACATGTTTATAAAAAATAGGTCCCACTGGTCTGCATCAAGAGCTTTTGATGTAAGGAGCAGGAATTGAGTGATTTGCATGTTAATAATTTGACTCTCACATTTGCTCTTGATGCTTCCTGTCAGTGTCACTGTACTTAAAGTGCAGAGCAGCACCTTCTGCAAAGAAGCAATATGCATTAAAGCAAACAAACAAACAAACAAACAAACAAACACATTTACATTTCCAAAAAATGAGTGGAGCTTTTTGTAAATCATCTTTAACATCTCTGTCGTTTTATTTCTCCCAGTACAGAATACTTCCAGCCCACCTCTCTATGCTCTCCATCCAAAATGGGCATCAACACTGCATGGCCATTGAGCTGCCACTGTCAGGTTTGAATCTGGACTGTAGAGCCTGAAAATGACTTGTATGCAGTGGCTGAATGGTGTGCTACAGAATATTAAAGGGAGTGAATTTGCTGCAGCTCAGGAAAATAAGGTACAGATAAGATACGATAAACCTTATTGATCTTTCGTGGGGAAATGCAAGTGTTTCATCACCAAGATGAGCACAGAAGTAATAAATATAGAAATACATATACCTGGGATAAATATAAAAATACAGGGAAGTAGTATACAACAGTAAGAAGAATATACAAAAATATGGACAATAATAGCAAATTACAATTCAGATTTTGTCCAAGATGAACAATGTGGTGCATGTACTATATATCCATGTATATCCAATATATACTATCCAGATATTGTACAAGATAAGATAGTGAAATCGCACAATGTTTCTTCTTGTATGAGAGGTGTTCTGATAGCAACAGTTATACAATCGTGCGATGGGATACAACAGTTGGGAACAACAGGATGCATGCATAAGTTACCGGTGGTGCGGTTGGGCAGGACCATAAACGATTAGGACCACTGTTCAAACCATTACTTGTTCAAGATAACGGTGCAGTAAAGTCCAGTAGTTACTGGACCCGATCTGAAAAGCCTATTAGACCAGTTATCGCACGACTGTGCACAGCTCTCCTCCTGTTTCAACTCTCAGTACGCTCTGTCATAGACAATTAAGCCTGCCTGCCCCACCAGCTTCTCTAGGTCTGTCTGACTGCTTGCTGACTCTGTGATCCAGGGCACCAGGCCAGGAGGTCACCAGGGTCCACATCCTGGAGCTCAACCACAGGCAACCAGACCATCCCATCTACCCTCTGGGAAGATTTTCTGTAGTCCTGTAGTAAAATTAATATGGAACAAAAAGCTTTTACTGAACCAAAAACCTGAATTTATTTGGTATTCTTCAAATTAACTTTGGCCTGCTAAAATACAAGACAAGCGGTCCTGCTTTGTGTTACTTGAAATCTGCTTTCTCATCTCATCTGTTTCGAGTCCAGATGACTCAGAGGACTAAGTCTAGCAGAGGCCGCGAGGATCCCGCGTTCACACTGCACTTAAACACAAGGGATTTAAGCGGCTCTGAACAGTAATGCGCCTGCGTTAACGTCTGGTGACATGGAAACCAACTGTTAAAAAAGCAAAAACAACAACAAAAAGCAAATCGGTGTAAACTAATCATGACAACTACAACACGATTAAAATGTTTTTATTTAAAATAAGGAAATAAACAAAAAGAAATTTGTGAAGTTTGGCTTACATTGACTGAAGCTTTTTCTTTGTTGCCGGGGAAGAACACTCGCCATGGTTTTCCGAATGCCAGGACATGCTACTGGGGTAAAATCTAGTCAAGTCAAGTTGTATTGAGATGAGCCGCGTAAACCATTCAACTGCTACATTTCCTTGTGACTGATAAATACTGTTATTATTGCCTGTCTTGTTAAGGCTGTCTTGTAAAAGTGTAAATTAGGAAGGCATTTCACAAAATCAGTTGTAATTTTGCGTGGCCGTAAAGAAGGACAACGTTAAAAAGGATATAGGGCAAAGACCTGGAATGACCAGGGAAAGAGTGGAGATGACAGATATTCAATGCAGATTTCAGTGTGGAAACATCCTTAGCCACTTCATCAATGTCCGCCAGCCAGGGGACCCATCAAGGCTTGTCCCAAGACGACTGCTAATCACCACAATCCGAACGGACTCAACCGGTAAGTACATATTTATCTAAATGCATTCGTTCTTCGACATCGGAACAAAAGGATTTTTCAAGCTAAATGTGTTTAAAGTATGCTATGTAGTGCTTTGTTCAAATTTCCCGCAAGCTGTAATGCTTTTTAACAGCTGGCCACCGAATTGAATAATTTGCAGACAGCTGCGAGTGCTACCGGCGTATCATTTATATAAAGTCAGACTGTATGTGGAGAAGAGAACTGGCTCGCGGCTTACCGAGACCGGGGGAGCGCGCGCACGCTTCAGTTACATGATTCTTTGCGCGTGGGTGCGGGTTGCACCGAGGAACACAATTTACTAATTCCACAAGGAGGTGGGGTAAAGAGCAGAATAAGTAGTTGCCTTTAAAAACGAACCCTAAAGTGCTGCCCGAGGAGTTGCATTGTAAGGCCTGTATAACTAACCCCGTAGGAAGGCAAGCATGCACGGAAACGATTAAGGCGCTGGAAAACACAGCAGTGATGTGTCTGCAAAGACGGACAACCATCTGAGAATACACAATTGGCAGATACTTTCTCCACCAGCGGGAGCGGGTGAAATAAGAGGTAATAAGAACAATAAATGACAGATTGGAAAGGGCAAAGAAAGTTCAACAAATTATAAATTATCGGAATCCAGAGTACATGCATTTCAGGTACAAGATATACTCGGATAAGCATAATTTGTATTAATTGTTGAATTCAGATAGTCTACTCCTCTTCTGTTTTAGCAGCAGATTCCCGCTAGACAGGCCGTGGGAAAAATATAATTAAATGCCCAACAGCAGCACTTTTTTACAGCAAAAGAGTTTTCTTTTGCACCTTTTTATGACTAGACCGTAAATGAGCTGTCACCATCGTTGTAATTACGCCTGAAATTTGCAAAACACTTGCAATTTCATTCGAAATTGAAAACGCCTGAAATTGGCTGACACCACAATTATATCTACAATTTCTACTAAACAAAATCTTGAATGCCATGAAACCAAATGCATTTTTGTCTTGCCTGGTGGAATTGTATTTATAATATGCAGAAGGCATCTGAATCAACACTAAATTATGTGCGGGCAGATCAGTATACAATTTTGTAAACACATTTCTGCTGGCTCTCAGTGTTGATTTTTCTGGCTCGAGCTCTGAAGTTCGATTTTATTTTATGATCGACAGATGTCGAGTTTAGTTCCAGCCCTGTTCTGAATACCTGCGCGCCTTTAACTGCTGGAAATCCACATAGAGACCACAAGCTGCGTTTCCGGACTGAAGTGCACTGAAATCGCACTGCGTTTCTCTCATCCTCTAAAAACCCAGCGTTAAGTGTGAGGGGTCCCCCTCCCCGTTTTTTTTATCCGAACATTGTATACAGTCGTTCTGTTTTCCCTTCATTGGAAAGTATCGTGGCTGACTTGGTGTTAGATGCGCTTCAAAGTGTAGGACGGAGGAAGTCTGAAGATTCTATCCACACTTCATATTATTTACGAATTTGTCATCTGAGGGGGACTAATAACGAAGACAGGTGAGTGTTTGTGTTAGACAAGACCTTTAATTGAGAACCGCTCCCGCCGGAGAGCTGCAACGCGTGCAGTGTGGCTATATCACTCTGCTTGTTATACGGTCTCTACGAGAATTGTAGCACACATTTGTGTATTCATGCACCTTGAAGGCAATTAGAACATTTTATTAAAATAGCAAAATCGATGCAATCTGCACATTAGGATTCAAACTTCAACAGTGGCTATGTTCAGTGTCGAGAATCTTAAATTGGTGAAAGAATTTCAGACGAAGGCAATTAACAGTTTCATGAATTTGGTCAGTTCCTGTTCCCATCATCTGTGCACAAGAATTGGTCATGGCGACCCTCTAAACAGGTGGCACACTGAACTCAATAAATCGCTGCCTGATTTCTTTACGGAGCTTATACCAGAGACTCTTTATGTTCTCATTAGATTGTTCAATTAACGAATTCCTGTGGTTTGGAATGTATTATTAACAACCATAAACTGGATGTCGTGATACTAGATTATTAGGAGCACAAGACAAAAAGACTTTGCAAAATTTATATGGGTCCGGTGTATCGTAAGTTTAGCGCGCGATCGGAGCGGTCGCTGTCCCTGGTGCTGCTAAATGTAGCTGGTGAAAATAGCCTCGCACCAATCAAAGAGACGCGCGGCTGTCCCGCTTTTCCATACATTTCAGTATAATGCAGATTATTTATCTTTCGTCGCACTGCGTGACGTTACTCAAAATAAACCGTTGTGCTGATTAGTTAAGTTATATGAGACAGATAATTAGCGCCACTGCGCTTCGTAAACACAGGGATACTGTGATCATTTCTTGAGTTATGTGTGTTTGTCTGCAGCCTACATCAGAGTCTGCTAGCTAATTCTGGTGATTGTTTTCTGGTATTTTATAACTTTAAAATGACACATCAGAAATATATTTAAACTATGACCTCTTTTTAGAATACTGGAAAATTTACAAAAATGAACCGAATGACATTAACTTGGGGAAAGCAATATGAGCAACACTTTGATGTACTTTTAATCATCATCATCAATATATGCTATGCTTGTGACTGAAGACTGGACTACATATAAGCACACACACACATACCCATAAATCGGGTCCATGATTTCCTTCTTTTCAACAACATGTGAAAAACACTGCACTGCCTTTGCAAAGATCATTAACATTGGTCTGTATGAGCACTGCTTTGCTTGTTCAGCACAATCTGAATGCAGACATATGGAGTTAGCTGTCTTTTTCTGCTGTGAATTGTCTTTGCTGTACAATTTCCTTCAAGGCATAATTTTCTTCAAACACAGACCAATGGTTGGGGGGCATCATAGCTTGAGGAATATTTTTATCTCAAATAGCAGGACTTCTGAGTTTGTTTAGGGTTAACGCACAAGGAAAGCTCTGCTACACTTAACACAACGTTTTTGCCGCCTTATGCAAATATTACCTCATTAGCATGAATTATAATTTATCTTTAAGCTATGCGATTAATGGCCCATGGTCAGAATGTTTATAAGACAGCAAAGAACACCATGTATCAATGAAAATGTTGTGTTTTAATGTGGGGCAGAGGTTGCTGCCATGTTGTTAAAATATAATATTGGATAGATGTATCCACTGTGTTGTTATATGTTCATGTACGATACATGTAACTGTCTTGTAATTTTTGTCGTGTTTATTGTTATAATTATAATTGTGGTTGTTATCATCATTGTTGTTGTTATAAATGATACCACCATTTACCAATATTACTCTCAGAGCAGGTAAATCTAAAGAGAGGCAGAACTGTATTCCGTTTATGAAAGCTGTTTTTCTTGGTGACTGCTCTGATAAATTCCACCGATGTTATCTGTGCTCTTATCGCGGTGAGAAAGACTTTCATAGTTTGTACGCTAAATCTGTACGCTCTGCTGTTCACACACTATTCATCAGAGAGAGCTCGATCTAACTCATTCTCTTTCCTTTTGCTCTCTCTGGCTCTGTCTATCTCTCATCCCCCACCCCCCACCACCACCCCCCATCTCTATTACTTCCTCTTTTACTCGCTCCCTCTCCCTCTCTCTCTCTACGTCTCTCTGGGAGGCGAGGATCATTCTAGCGTGTTGTTATCAGGTGATTGTGGGAGTGTAACATGCACTGTGATGCTTAGTGATTGTGTTGCAGCTAAAGGCAATGAGTGAATTAATTAGCATGAGCTGTGTAGAAGCTATGGTCTGCCGAGTCTGTTCTTATAACTTTAAGCGCTCTGTTTCCAGGTACAGATAATTAATTTAATCACTTCCTATAACTGGGTCAGAGTACTCACAAGAGGCATTGGGTTTTCGTATTAGCTCTTCTGACTGTTAAAACTTAAGCTCGAATGAGACCATCGACCAAAGACAGAGGAAATGTATTTGCTGTTTGGAAAAAAAGACATTTTATTTTATTTAAATTAAATAATATATTCCTGACTTAAAACCACCCATGGCATTGTTTGATGCTCTGGATGTGTTCATTATTTATGAGGTCTACCAGTTTATAAAATACTGAATAAAATGTTCTCTGTCACAGACAATTTTACACTCCTCTGCAGCCTATATCCTACAGGCCATACACTTTGCTACATGAGAGAGCTAGGGACTATTTCACACCCTATAGGCCACAAATGGTAATGCAAGAAAGAGCCAGTGATTATTTGCACCCTACAGCCCACACATGATACCACATGAGAGCCAGTGACTATTTTACCACCTACAGGCCATACGCAGTACTACAGGAGAAAGCAAGTGATTGGAGGACAGGTGGATCACTTAATTCAGTTTCAGATGTAATGTATTGTTTGCAGGCGAAGACTGCACTAACATTTCCTGAGATCCGCAGTGGGGGACAGACCCAGTGGTGTCTTGTCTTAGCGGGCTCATGATCATGTTTGGCGAAGATTATTTCTCCCAGACTCTGCTGAACCATTAATGCCCAGGCGCTGCAAGCCCAGCTTTCACTTCCTGCCACAGCAGTCGTACCACTGGCACCAGCTTCCTGTGGAAATGGGTGGAGCCTAGTAAAGCAACGCTCTCAATCCTTCTGCATCAAATCAAAAACTTGTTGACCCTTACATCATTTTAAATTCCCTTACTTTACATCGAACTCCTGACCATCAGCCCATCCATATGATATAAATATCAGTGATAATCTTGTCCAACATTGATATATTAAAATCCAAGGCAAAAAAATAACAGGGAAGACACAAAGGGGAACCAAAGTCAACCCAATCAAGACAAGCTGTGTTTTTGTTGTCAGTGCTTCCATTCAACATCTGATCAAATTTTTATTCATGCATCGTAACCAGCTCTCTCCTTCTCGGCACTGTTTCTGACAGCTTTGCTCCTTTCGAGAGACAGCAAGATTACAAATGGCCCGACTTCAGAAATCTTCCTCAGCAGTTTAGTCGTGGATAGACTTACAAATCCAGTGTTAGCTGAACCTGAGAGGAAGATGAGAGACTATCGAATACCTACCTGCTATTTTTATACACCCTCCGCCTCTGCATTCAGACTGTGGGTTTGTACGGTGTCACTGCACTCAGACTGTGGGTTTGTACAGTGTCACTGCACTCAGACTGTGGGTTTGTACAGTTACTGCACTCAGATTGTGGGTTTGTAAAGTGTCACTGCACTCAGACTGTGGGTTTGTAAAGTGTCACTGCAGTCAGACTGTGGGTTTGTACAGTGTTACTGCACTCAGACTGTGGGTTTTTACAGTGTTACTGCACTCAGACTGTGGGTTTGTACAGTGTTACTGCACTCAGACTGTGGGTTTGTACAGTGTCACTGCACTCAAACAGTTGGGTTTGTACAGTGTCACTGCACTCAGACTGTGGGTTTGTACAGTTTCACTGCACTCAAACAGCTGGGTTTGTAGAGTTTCACTGCACTCAGACTGTTGGTTTGTACACTGTCACTGCACTCAGACTGTGGGTTTGTACAGTGTCACTGCACTCAGACTGTGGGTTTGTACAATGTTACTGCACTCTGACAGCTGAGTTTGTACAGTGTCACTGCGTTCAGACTGTGGGTTTGTACAGTGTCACTGCACTCAGACTGTGGGTTTGTACAGTGTTACTGCACTCAGACTGTGGGTTTGTACAGTGTTACTGCACTCAGACTGTTGGTTTGTACACTGTCACTGTACTCAGACTGTGGGTTTGTACAGTGTCACTGCACTCAGACTGTGGGTTTGTGCAGTGTCACTGTACTTAAGCAGCTGGGTTTGTACAGTGTCACTGCACTCAGACTGTGGGTTTGTACAGTGTTACTGCACTCAGACTGTGGGTTTTTACAGTGTCACTGCACTCAGACTGTGGGTTTGTACCGTGTCACTGCACTCAGACTGTGGGTTTGTACAGTGTCACTGCTGTCAGACTGTGGGTTTGTGCAGTGTCACTGCACTCAGACTGTGGGTTTGTACAGTGTCACTGCAATCAGACAGCTGTAGTTGTACAGTGGAATTGCACTCAGCCAGCTTGGTTTTCATGTAGAATTACATTCAGACTGGTGGGATTGTACAGTGTCACTGCAGTCAGACAGCTAAGTTTGTACTGTGTCACTGCACTCATACAGCTGTGTTTGTACAGTGGAATTTGCACACAGGCAGCTAGGTTTGCACAGCCTCACTGCGCACAATCTAGTGGGCTTGCACAGTGTTCATATAGGATATCTCCAGCCTTGCAGTCTCACTTGCCACTAGCAACATCTGTGTGTTCAGAGTGATGTTTTTGAGGTATGTAGGATTGTTCTCACTGTGTGTGTACAGTGTTATTCTGTGTTTGTGTAGTATGTCATTGTTGCTGTGTGCATGGTATTATTATCTCTGTGTGTATTGTAGTTCACACTCACATTGGTTTTCTTGCCCAGACTCCTCTCCCAGTTGGGAACATGCATGACCTTTCAGAGTCTCACACACAAATACCCCCTACTTATCAGCAGTGCATCATGGGAGAGACCCTGTGCAGCCAGAGCTGCCTTTGGGCTCATCCTTATTTATTCATTTATTCATTCGTTAAATCATTCTTTTACTCTTTTTCAGTGGATATCAATCACACTCCCAGAGTAGTGATTAGGGGCCATAGAGACACTCAGAAAGCTGTTGGTTTGAGTCTCACATGAGAGAATTGTGAGAGCAAGCACCCATTTGAGAGCCTGCAGAGTGTCCGTTGGCCAGGACAGAGGTGACTGTCACCGTGGGGACTGTGCTCAGCGATGTGAGCGCTGGCAGGAAGTGCGGGTCAGATCCAACAGGGAAGGTAACCTTTTCGTAAGTGGCTCTCCCAATGTCCAGGCCGTCCCTAAGGACGAGATCTGAGGTGCAGCTCCACGCGTCCGCGGAGCCCTTTGTGGGGAGACCAGAACTCACTGCTCAGCCTTCCACACTGGCGAGTCACATCTCCGACCTTTAAAGGCACAGCAGATAAAACTCCACACATTGTTAGCTGTTTTTGAGAACCTACACGCACTTTTTTAGTTTAAGTCAGTAAAAGCAGACAAAAACAGAGCAAGGTCATTAGCAGAATGTGCAGGCGAGGTGAAACACCCAAAAAACCTTGCTATAAATAAATTAAATCTTGATCATGAATTATTCAATTGGAGAACAAAATGGAAGTTTAAAACGAACGTTATTTAAAAGACACACTGTCCCCTGTAACCTGGGATACTGAATTTCTGGAAAGTGATGATGGCGTAAGAGACAAACAGAAATTATAACCCTGCAGCAGGTGGAGCTCAGGATCAAGCTGTCCTTTGCACACCCCAGGCTGGCGCCCTGAGTACAGAAGGGGGTGCTGTCCTCTTAGGGCCCCTTGTACAGCGCCCTGGGCCCCGCACAACAAAAGCGACGCTGTAATAAAGCATACAGGATATGGAACGGGTGTTACATTCTAGGAGCTTTTCCCACGTTCACCAGAAACTGCAACCGTGCGCCTCTCCTCCGACGCAGCTGGCTGTTCGATAATCTTTTCTGAGCACTCCTTCCGTAAAAGGTCTCCTGTGATCCTTTACGCTTTTATCTTTTTTTTTTTAATATAGTTGGACGTAGATTAAATGTGCCTACAGAATGATGTATTCCAAGATCTGAAATGAAATTTCAATGTGGGCGTCCAATCGCTCTGGCATACCCTTCTGATAAGCAGTGAGGTATCATCGCTTACCCAGGTAAATTCACCGCGGTGTGTTGTGTAAACGTTCCATATTAACAAACATTCAACGGTGCAACTCTTACACACTGATGTTACCATGCACACAGTGAACAAATTCTCCATGCACTGAGACCAACGGCATAATGGAGCCGTGTTTTAGCATGCAGACAATCATTCTTAAGCCGGTGAGAACATTAGTATGAAGTCCTTGTGGATCTTTGTTTGGCACCATGGGAATAATGTGATTCATAGTCATGCCATACATATAGGTCATTATTGGGCCCTGCATGTGCATTTGTGCATTAGTGTGATGTAGGTTTACTGCTCAAACGTTTTGAGTGCATTGATGCGTTGCTGGTATGATGCTATGCTGTGCTGGCTCCATCTTTCAGCTGAGCGTAACATGCCTGCTGCCTGTTTCTCTTGAGCATGTTTCTCCTATGATTTTGGTTGAGGATAAAAAAATAATAAAAGGACTATTTCAAGTGAATAAAAGGGTCTTAACACAGAATGCAACCCAAGGTGTGGTATTGAGCCCTGACCAAAAGAATAAATATTTAAGGAAAGAAAGCTTCTAATTAATAGAATTGACCAGTCCTGGTTGGGTGGAGAGACAAAGCAGGGTTTGGTTTGATTGAAGCAATCAGCAGACAGTAAAACGTTGGTAGCGGATTTGTTAAAAGCTCCATTGAATATTGCCCATTGATGATGTAGAAAATATAGAGGTTGAATTATTAATTCACCCCAACCACAACCTGTCCTCAAACTCTGCTCTTCCCACCCAAACCCCACCCAGTCCAATCTAAACCCCACCCTGTCCGCAAACTCAACCCCCTTCCATTGCAGAACCATACCCATTCTTTCCCCAGCCCCACCCATATCTCCCAAACCCCATCCTTCCTAGGATCTGTCGATGTTGTTGCCTGTCTTGCAGCTCTGCAAACTTCATTCTCTCTCAGCCCCTCTATGACCAAGGGAAAAGGATAGAGGGAGGCCCAAACCCACAGGTCACAGACACCAGACGCTCTGTCGCTGGCCACGAGAGTTTCCATGACAACAGAAACACAAAGCACAGCGAGATGGACAGTGGGTTCAAAGATCAAACAGCTCACTGGCAGACCGAGCTGTGGCACCCAAAATTATCTAAGCTGTGCCTGGCTCTTTGCAAAGGGCAATAAATAAACAAAAACAAGTTTTATGAGCTGAACCCTCAAACCAGATTGTTAATCAACAAACACATCCATAAAGCTGTCGTAGCACAGTTTCAACAGATTTTTAATGATTTATCCCTCGTCAATGAAAGTTTAAAACAAAATTCTTGGAAATATTCTCAAAAAGCTGGTATTATGGTTTTATGTTTCATTTTAAATTCTGAGCACTGTGAGCATACATACTCCTTCCCACAGCACTGCTCACAGAAAGTGGAGCTGTGCCTGAGGGCTGCTTATCCAGATCTTATCTATCATCAGCTAAAAGGCAAGACTGATCCCAGTTCAGCATATTATATGAAGTCATAGTTTTGTTTTGGTATTCTTATTTTCCACTTTTGTCAAAACAGAAGCAGAGTCCACGTTCATATAAGCACTGAGGACAGGCATGTGAGAGGGACCATTCATATGCATAAACAGCCAAGGAATGCTAATCAAACCGGTACGTGCAGCTAGTACTGAGGTTCTTGGTGTCAATCAGAATTCTGGTGTCACTGCCCTGGAAAGACTTCTATTGTGCAAACGCACGACTGCTCTGCATATTGCGAAGCTCCTTCACGTTGCCTCAAAGGAGAGAGAGATGTGCACTGTAAATGTAATCAATCTGATGTGACAGCAGGAGAGTGTGTGCGATAATTACACAGGAGGAGGGGTTTCAAAGCTCTACAGAGGGACTGGGATCATATTGACGGTATGGGAAGATTCCATCGACCTACAGAGTGACTGACAGAGTGCTCTATTGCGGTAGATCCCAAGAGCTCAGTTCTGACTGCACACAAAAGAGCCACACACACACTCAAAGATGCAGCCGCCATCCCCCAGGCTGTTGGCCCTGCCCAGCAGAACACACTCCATTTGGGACGTTTACCCAGGGTGCTTTGTTCTGCGTTGAGCGCTTGGAGCCACCACCCACCCCCGTTTGTGATTACGGCCCACGCAAGGAATTACATGGCGATTCTGCCAAACCCTCCCCTAAACTGACATGTTCACAGCCTACAGCCCAGCTGTGGGGTCTCCACGGCTACAGGTGAGGTCAGGTAATCAATTTACAGGGCTGAGCAGCTGGCCTCCCTCGCTTCGTCGGCCTTCGGCCTCTACGGCCATGTGCGGTGTCAGTGAATTAGGTTTCCATCGATCCTCTCCCCATCCCATTAAATGATACTCAAAGAGCTCATTAACCTTCACAATATTTTGTGGTAATCCAATTTTCCAGCGCTTTCGCCATGCTACGTTTAACACAACACCAGCCCTGTGTTGTCAAGGCAACCTCTTATCTGCCTTTTGCACTTCAGAGTGAATGAGACAGTGTCCGTGGCCACTGGGCTCCAATGTGACAAAAAAAGCTCTTTTACATTTTTTTCATCTATGGTACCTCCCCTCTCCTCCTCCTACCAAATCTAATAAATAAATAAATGAGTGAAGCATGTGATTTGAAACCATGTTGTGAGGAAGAGCACAGACAGCTTGATCAGTGAATACAAGCAAATCTCTCTGGCTTTTAATTTACCATCCCTTACATTAATGGAAGATGACAATACATCTACATAGGAAGAAATGCTAAAACATGTACCAGTTAATCACACAGAACGTTGATAATTAATAATGTACTAATATAATTAAGACATGAGGCATGAAAAGGCCCACTCAAGGGCCTTTCAGACTGCTGGCTCATTTGTTTTATTTTCTACCAGTAATTTTTCTTTTGCTTCATTCTCTCTCTCTCTCTCTCTCTCTCTCCCTCTCTCACTTACTCTCTCTTAATTACATTTACAGTTTTAATTTGCAGCTTGGTTATTGACATGACAAACAGACAATTGTATTGCCAAAGACAAATCTTATGCTGGAGAAACAGTAATACAATAACAGGAAATTTAAAGAAAATGACAAGTCTTGTATAACTAATTGTGTGTGTGTGTTTTATCACTCAGTGTTCCTGTATGCGGAGGAGGGGATTTTTATTAAATGTAGATGTTATAGGAATGGTAGGTTAGCTTGTGATTTTTATGGATGTTCTCTTCAGAACCATTTGGCCCAGAGTAGTGTCTTTGTCTGGGTGGGTCTGTCTCTTCAAGAGAGCCTTATAACCGCACATGGCACAGAGCAAACGGGGAAAAACCTTGAGCAGGCATAGCAAGGAGTACAGCGAAGAGGATTGCTGGGCAAATAAGGAGTATATAACTTGTGATTCATTCATCTCAGCATTGAAAGGAACCCTTTATCTCCTGAAATAATCATTTAGATTACTGTAAAAACTCAGTTCTGGACTTAGACAGGTTTGGTGTCAGTGCCCATTTCTGACAGTACCACATCAGCAGGTCATGTGACAGCAGGACCAGGACATCTGCATGAACAGGAACTGTCTATAACTGCTGTGTAAAATAGCCCAGCCAGGGCTTGCATACTGATTCAGTGTTGCTTCCCTCTTATGCATACAGTGGAACCTTTGGGGATAAACAGATCACAGTTACTGAAATACCAGTCAACCAAATGCAGTTTCAACCTGAAGCAACATTCTAATCATCACTAATGCAAAAATGACATCATTTAACTAAAATAATTTTGGTGCAGATTCTGTTGACAAAAGTATAATCAAAGGTAAACAAATAAACATTCCTAATGCACTATTGCTCTTTCAGCTAAGGAGTACAGTATCTAAAAATAAACAAATGGCTACCAAATGGGACTAGCTTTCCTAAAGATTTGAGACAATGGCTGCATAAATCCATTTTATGGGTGAACACACGGCAAACAAACTACTTTTGCTCCGTAGTATTGTCAGAGTTGATTTGTTTACCTCTTACATCACTTTGGATGAGTGAATTACAATTCCTCCATTGTCATGTCCAAATCAGGAAATTATTTTTTTCCAGTGTTGTTCGAGAAATATTTTGTTGATTAGGGGGTATAATTCTCTCAGCTGGGGGTGGTAAGAGTAAACACAGGCAGAAATGCACTAATCAGAACAGTATTCTACACTTAACGCATGCTGAGCGGAGCCTTGCTTTCAAGTATGAATAATTGAGACATCAGAATCAAAAATAAATCAACAAGCAAGATGCTGAAAATAACACAAGGTAAACACAGCACAGGGCCTTCTACGGAATATTGGGTGTGTATATATATATATATATATATATATATATATATATATATATATATATATATATATATATATATATATATATATATATAATTGGGTATATATATATATAATTCGCCAGCTGTTATAGTAATTGTGTTTCAATGGGCCGCTTATTCATACCAAGATACTGAGTATGAACTTTCTGGATGACCAAAACATCTACGCAAAAACAAAGACGTGGGGGCCGTTTGTTAGCGGGCCATTTCCATGCGTGTGATCGATGTCTCATGGAAGAATTGTTATAGTTTTGTTTGTTGTATTTTGACACAATACACACTCAATTCTAAAGGTTGAGACTATGAGAACTAGAAACAGCGCAACATTAATGGATGTCATCTTTTATTTCTTTCGAGGGGATGTGTTATTGCGGATCTGGTAAGACTGCAGGAAAAGCGAAAAGAAATCCGCCTTTTCTGTTTGTGTTTTCAATAATATGAACCACACATATCGGGTGTTTATCCAATTTTCTTAAATGAATAACAAGCGTGCTTATGCTACACCTTAATCACCTGACCTGTGGCCGTGAGCCGGCAGTTCCAGTGCCACCTGGGTCCATGCATCAACAAAAGGACAGGAAGGTGAGGTTTCCTTTGAAGATGACGGGAGGATGTAGACATCTAGGCGTCGTCAACAGTTGTGTCCAGTTCTTACGGAAAAACTTCAAAGTCATTTTCATCCCGGTGATACAACGAGACAAAATACATCAGTCATCCTAGTGAAAGAAAAATATGGGGGAAACATACACTTCACCATAATGACAGAGCCAAAAGTTCTAAGTTTTCCGCTCGAAGGAGCACAACTGACTGCAAATAATGAAATAATTTCAGCCGTACGATTACAAATGGATGAGAACATTTTTTGGCATTATGAGGAAACATTGTAATGATAAAATATTTAGTCTGCTTGTGGCGATGTAGAGTATAACTTCATTCCCTTTTCCCTTATCTTTTAGTTGTGCGTGTTTCCTTTTACGTGGATAGCAATGCATCATAGTAGCTACACTCAACACAACATAAACAGTGTTTTGTAGGGTAGCGTGAGTTTAGGTCCAGGAGGGGATCACTGTACTGTTTAAAGTTATTGATAGCATGGAAAATAATGAAAAACACGTAGCTCATTTGCATATAAATGCAATACATAATTAAGCGCAGGAGTTCGAGGTTATTGAAACTCGAACAGAGTTTATACGAGTCCATCACTAATCAAATGCAGAGTCTACTTAACACTGAACATTAACCGCAGGCTAACATTAGAGGCTCGCAGAAATTAATATACTCCAAAGAATGTCTGTTTTTACTATACTTTGTGGAATGCCTGTTTGATTTGTTGTAAGAATGCCTGAAAACGTAAAATAATCATAAACGCTTATGAGATGGTGCAATACTATGACTCACGCGTTTGGGTTTGTTCCGTTTTTCCACCCAGAGTACCGCGCTGACCTCGCAAGGGTTTCCGTGACGACCATGGGGCCCTCTGACCCGTCCAACTCCAGCTCCGAGGAGCCCGCACCCAGCAAGAGGTACCCGACTGGCTGGCACCAGGGCATTCCGAGTAACGAGGTGACAGACGTGCACAAGCCTGGCTTTGTCAGCGACTTCACAAAACACGTGGGGGTGCAGGTAGCACTGATTGCGGCATACTCCCTGATCATCCTGCTGGGACTTGTGGGAAACTCGCTGGTGATCCACATGATTGTGCGCTACCGTAACATGCGCACCGTCACTAACTTCTTCATCGCCAACCTGGCGCTGGCAGATCTGATGGTGGACAGTCTCTGCCTGCCCTTCACGCTGGTGTACACGCTGCTGGACGAGTGGAAGTTCGGCGCGGTGCTGTGTCACCTGGTGCCATACGCCCAGGCGCTGAGCGTGCACGTATCCGTGCTCACCCTGACCGTCATCGCACTCGAGCGACACCGCTGCATTGTCTTCCACATGGGCCAGCGGCTGTCCCGCCGCGCCAGCTTCGGCATCATTGCGGTCACTTGGGCTGCAGCCGCCGTGCTAGCCGGTCCGCTCGCCATCTTCCGGGAGTACCGGCATGTGGAGATTCCCGCCATTAACCTGCGGATCGCCGTGTGCTCCGAGAAGTGGCCACATGCCACCAACCGCGACGGTGTCATTTACAGGTATTCTGTACTATCTTTATTTTATATTTGTCTAGTTATTCATTTGTGTTTGTCAAGCAATTTGAATGATTGTTGTATGAAATGTTAAACAGAATATTATTATTATTATTATTATTATTATTATTATTATTATTATTGCAGCCTGTCAATGCTGCTGCTGCAGTATGTACTGCCACTGGGAGTGATCAGCTACGCCTACGCCCGCATCTGGGTCAAGCTCAAGAATCATGTCAGCCCCTGTAACCGTGGCGACAGCATTCACCGGCGACGGAAAACCACCAAGATGCTGGCACTGGTGGTGGTGGTGTTCGCCGTGTGCTGGCTGCCGTTCCACGCCTTCCAGCTGGCCAGTGACCTGGACCTGGTGCTGAAGCTGAAGGAGTATAAGCTGCTGTACACTCTGTTCCACATCGTGGCCATGTGCTCCACCTTCGCCAACCCGCTGCTCTACGGTTGGATGAACAAGAACTACCGCAACGGCTTCCTCATGTTCTTCCGCTGCGAGCACAAGCCCGATACGATCCACCCCGAGGGCTCCTTCCGCACGCGCTCACAACGCACACTCACCCTCAATGGCCAGACCACAGGGCACCCACTGACTGCTGTCTAAATCCTGTCTGGACCACTCATGGACCTTGTCTGAACCCAGTCAGAATCAGATCCTTTCAAAGGTCCATTTCTGGCTTGAGTCTCTTTGGGCTGGACTCTGGGGCAGTCTGGGGTATGTGACAATGCACTTTCTACCCATGGCTCACTGACGTCGCATATGTTGAAGTTTACTTTCCTGTTTACATCCAGGCTTTGGGCACTAGGCAGGGAGAAAGGGGAGGTGCAAGGATGACCAGCCAAGCAAATGGGATTCAGGAACAGACCAGCATGGGAATGTGAGCAGGACAACAGGGTTAGCACCACTACTTTTAAGATAAGAGCCATGAGCTCTGACGACAGTGTGTCAGGACCTTGGTTTAAAATAGTGCAGGAGCTAATAAAAACTCTTCACTGCTGTTCTAGCTTCTGTGCAAAAGATTGAGCCGTGATACTCTGTTACAATGACTTTCCAGAAGGATCTGTGGTCTTATCACTGCGTAATGAAACACAATGTGTTCAAGATTGACAGAGTAAACGGAATTAACAACTGGCGTTATTACAGTGTATGTACAACTGAATTATTCTATTCTATACCATGACTGAAATATTGTGTACATCTTATCAAATTCCTCCGTCCTTCCCATTTCCAAAATCCCTCTTCCTTACCTTGTGGTTCGCTTGTGACATTCTTGTTCTGACTGATTTTTCAGTGTTTAACATGATGACATTCCCTCTGTGACACATTCTGCTTTTCAGCTGCACACTGCATCGACATGAAGTCCTGACTACAGCTTGTCTTGTTAGGATCATGAGTTGATTTAAATGATTGTGCTGTGGAACTGTTTGTTGTCGCTTCGGTGCTGTCGGTTGGTCAGCCTCTCTTTGAAGCCACAGCAGTGGGAGCCTGGCTCTTGCTCTCTTTCTCTAGGCTCTGCTGTGCTGTGGCTGGAAGACTCTCCAGCTGCACACACAGAGTCTTATCTTTGGCGGCCTCGGGGGACCAGCCGCAGCTGCTGAAAAAAAAAAACAAACAAATTCGGAGGCTGGTTCGTCGTGTTTGAGGAGTGTAACAATGGACCAAACGTTAAACAACTATCAGAGCTTATTGCTGGTGTCTGGCAATTGCGCTGGGCTTGGAGCTTGTTTCTCGGGTGTAGGTCTCATTGTTCCCCTTCTGCTAGTGTGTTATTTAGATTATCACACAGAGCTGCAAGAGGGAAATCCATCACTGTAGTTGGTGGTGCTCTGGTGAATGTTTGATTCGTAAATCAATATATACAGTAACATCAGTCTGGCCCACTTGTATAATTGCACAACGAGACATACTCAGCAGTAAAAGTCACATTGTTTGAATAACAATTTGTGAGTTGCCTATTCTCTGCCTAGACATTTGTAACAGTGGAAACAGTTGAGCTTAAATATTTGGTTTAAAAATGTATTCAGACGAATGTTGTCAATTGACAAATTCATACCTTATTCAATAATACTATTTCATTTTATTTTACCATGTTTATAATGTTTGAATTATTGTGTGGATATTTTAGTCCAAAATAGATGTGGAATGTCTAAACTACTTTCCTGTTCACTGTTCTATATCTGTGTGTGTGTGTGTGTGTGTGTGTGTGTGTGTGTGTGTGTGTGTGTGTCAGAGAGAGAATGTGTGTTAGTGACTGAATGTGTGTTTGTGTGGCAAAAAATTTTATAATACTTGCACAGATGCAGGTACAAGGATGTGCTGATTGTAATGTTTAAATACAGCCAAAATATGTATGTTATGCTTGCCTTTATTGTGGGACTAAATATATTGCATCAGGTAGTTGACATAACTTGAAATTCTGTTATTTACTCTCAGATGAAGCCAGTTTTCAGAGTCATCCCATGCAGGAAAATACATCTTGCTCTCTAAAAGGAAGATTTTTCCCTCCATCAAGAGATTGATACATGTTCTTATAACAAGAAAAGTAGTTATTTAATCTTTGCTACAGATTAAATAGTTCAGTGACACAATAAATGTGTCTGTCAAGATGTCCAGCCATTGACTCTGGGATATTATGTAATAATTTAGAGGTACAAAATTACAATCCACCCACATACTGCCGGGGTGGGTGGAACAGAAAATGGGATAATTGCTTCCGAATGGACAGCACTGTATTATTTAGTGTGTCACTGTCCCTGTCATAATGTGGATGAATCTTAATCTGGATATGAAGATGTGAACTATTGTTGGATCTTTTCTTTTCCCTGTGGTGGCAGTTAGCCCTCAGTCATCTTTCAGTATCTGCCATTTATGTTTTAAATAAATATTCATAAAATGTCTGCTTACTGTATATCATGTTGGCAATTATGCTCATGCACACAGGACATATCTCTACACAAATACCTCTGTCCACTCTGTCAATGTCCCCTCAAAACTACCAAGTGAAGCCTTGTTTGTAGTAGAGTTTAATCATCCACATTAAAATGCATGTTTACTTTTTAATCGACCTTGGGCCCTCTCCAGGACTGTACTTTCAAAAACGTCTCGCCTTTCAGCCTTCCACTACATGCGTATGTATTCCAACATTCAAGCATGACTTCTGTATGCTGAATGTATGTCAGATAATGTTTCTGTAATATCTGATGTGAAAGTCTATTTATCTCTTTAAGATGAATCGGGATTGAACTCAGATGCTTTTATTATTATATTTGAATTTCATTTGAACCAAAAAGGTTCTCTATTAATATGTTTTACAACTACTTGAAATTATTAAAATAAATGTGCTCACTCGAGCGTATTTAACTATATACTGTATTTAAAAATACCTGTGGTGTTAGCTGTACTGTAATGTCTAACACCACAAAGTGGGTGGTCTTTCTGGTGAACCAGTGGATTAGTTGTTTGCTTAAAATAAAATTTAAATCCTGCTTGAAAATAGCAAATTGGTAACATTACAAAAGATATTTTCTGGAGTTTTCTTGTTTTTGAGTGTCTCCATCAAAGAGGGTCTACTTGCCCAAGATATTTATCTGATTAACATCAAACATCCCTCAGCGAAACCCCTGAAATGCCGAAGTCTGTTGAATCTTCAGTACCTTCTGTTCCAACATGGCCATGTAGGACTCATTAACAGTATTGACAACAGCTGGTAGTGATTACCTGCAAAAACATTTTCAATTCTGTTTAATCTTGTGTGCAACAGAACATGCCACTGAAAAAAACATGCTGACATTTCTGGTCAGCTTATTAAGTGAGATTTTATTTAATACATCAGCAAAGAACAGTATACGCTAGAAAGCATGGTCGTTGCACAGAAAAGATCCAGACGAGGAGTATTTAACTGAAGGTTAGACCTTCACACCCTAAAAGCAAACAAAACTCTAGCATTCTAGCAGTTGTGTGGGTGGGGTTGACTCAGCAGCATTTTCGCTAGGTAAAATAAGAAGTTAAAAGGCACTTAGAAATGTGAAATTGCAAACGGTTCAAGAAATGTGTCCTCTTCACCAGCTGTCTCCCAGGCAAATGCTTTGGGTTCTTTTAGAAATCCCAAGAGAGCGAAATGATGTACTGAAATTCAGCAGAATTGCTCTGCTCAATCTTCCAGTCTCATACAGATTGCCGTTTTGTTCATAATAATTTCAGTGCAGTACAGTATGTTTGCTTATTTGTAGCAGAGATTGTGTTACCCCGGATTGCGCCCTATTCCTTGTGCCTCTCTCTGAGGGATGGAGTCTGGGGTTACATAAAGATTGACAGCTTCTTTCAGTTGCCAGGTGACTGGATACTACATTTTTGGTGTCTAATTTGGTACAATGCCCTTGACAGTTATTTTTGGAGAGAGAAAGAGAGAAAGCGAGAGAGAGCTTAACCACACAGCAGCAGCTAATAAACCAAAAAACATCTGTACACGAAAGAGTTTTGATATCACATTTAATAGCATAGAATACACTGAGGTATCCTGGTCAACTTAGTCTGGTCTCTTCCTCATGGTATCGGGACGCCAGAGAACAACCTGATGGGATAAAGTCATTCATGATACTTCAGGTCAGTGCTTAGACAGAACACACATTGAGCAATAACAACCAATCAGGACATCCAGGGGAACTCACGGTGAGCAGTGACAACCAATCAGGACCTTTAACACAGGCTTGGCTGCCTGACTTGCTCAAAGGCACGCCAATGGTCTTTGGGTGCAGTAGCCATTTAACATGACACATGAAAGACTTAAAAAGTTCTAATGCATGCTAATGGATGCCAAAAGACCATAATTACACAGCTGTGACCGCCACACTCAGGCAGCTCGGCAGCTCACCACTCCTGATGGCCATGATTTATGTCTGGCCCCTACAGCTGATCCAGGATCAGCCTTCTCACCCATAATGCCAAGCTTCCCACACAATTTTATGGGTTTTACTTTTTATTTGTTTTTATTTAGAAATAGCCCAGCTCCAGCTGGACACACCTCAGGCTAAAGCTAATGGCACAGCAAAACTGCTATCCCCACCCTGTTACATTGCTTCAGTTTCACAGCACAGATGCACTACAGAATGCTTGAAGAACGAATCGATGAAGCTCCAGCTTTTAAGGTGACTGGTGTAGATTTTCCAGTCCTCTGCATGAAAAGCCGACCCTTCACAAGGCAAACATTTCCGTACTCATCTGTGCCATAACTAGGGCTGTGTATTTGGAGTTGCTAGCCTTCCATTTTAGATGCACGATGGAAAGAAGGGAAGTTACATAATTTTACAAACATCGCAAAAGCATTTAAGCTGGTCACCGAAGAACTCAAAGCAATATGAAAAAGAATGAAAAGAGTTGAAAAAGCTATTTGTTGAGAAGAAAATTCAACAGGAATGTACATTACAAAAAGCTACTTGGGTGCATAATATGAGAAAGAAAGAAAAGAAAGTAAAGACATGTCTAAAGCAAATCCTTAGGTGAGTGAAGACATAAAGACATACATCTTCTATAACGATATACATATATACAACATTTTTTGAGAGCATTTCTAAGATTTTAAGAAATGTAGTCCTTCCTGGAAGAGGCAGGAGCCGTCATTAATTCCAGACCCCTCAGATATCTGCAATCAGATTATGGAGATCCATTACCCCTCTCGTCCTTATTCGGAGAGTGACTCACAACAATCATACAGACTGTTCCAAACTGAAGCATCTTGCATGGGAACCAAGAAAAGCTGATTAAAGGTAACAGTTTTGAGGATGGCTTTTGAACATGCCCAGAATGCACTGGGGGAAAGAGTATCTGGTTGAGTCTGAGCTCTGCTAACACTTAATTGTCCACATTAAAAGGTGTCCTTTTACAGGCAAGTGATCTAGTTTGAGTACATGAACATATTCCCCCTATATAGTCACAGAAAATGGGGTGTATTGAATGAGTGTTCACCAGATGTGATGGGAGGATGAGATCCTTAAAGTGTGTGAGAAGATGAACAATCATGGGTTAGCCTAATGAACACTGCAGTTCATCAGATTGGAGTCTTCTGTTTAGTTGTCAACCATGTCCGACATTCAGTGTAATATCATCTCTCAGCACCAGGAGAGCATCAGAATGAAAGGAAAAAGACGGAGGAGAAGTAATAATCACAAAGAATGGATGACATCAGCCTGTTCACCCGTATTTGACAGGACATTTCTTTTTGACAAGCAAGTTAAGAATCAATAATAGTGACAGTATAAAATGATAATAATAGTAATAAATGACAATCATCAGCAAATACAGCTCTCTGGAATGATTTTGAAACACCCTGCACTTGCAGCTATATATTGGTGCCTCGCTTCTGAGAAATAGCTGTGGCCTTTGGTGATGGCGGCATTCAATAAATGTTATATATACAGGGAGTCCTCGGGTTACGACGGTCTCGAATTACGACGTTTCGTGGTTACGACGCACTCCCAGAAATTATTTTAAAAAAACCTAGTTTCGACCTACGCGGTTTGGCAAATACATAAATACGAACACAGAATTAAAGATAAGAAATTGTTCTCTTTTTTTATTACTGTTTCATTTAATTACTGTATTTTATATGTCCTTCATGTGTTGTGTGTACAGAGTGAGTGACTTAAGGTGTTAACTTAGGTATAATTTTGGTATAAATTCCGACTTACGTCGAAAATCGACTCACGACAAGTCGTAGGAACGGAACTCGTTAAGTCGAGGACCCCCCTGTACATGTATATAAACTAAGAAGATCTTATTCATAGGGAGAGTTAACATTCTTTGGTAGTCAAATGCTGCCATCTATGGGTCAATAGAAATATTACAGCCATATACTTTCTGGTTCTCAGAAGGTTTAGGTTTTTGCAATGCGTTGCGTATATCACGTTGCAAAGTATCTTTACTACACAGCTCTGAGTTGAAACCAGGGGCTCAGGCTCCCAGCATTAACATCCCTGCACTTGCAATTTACGACAAACTGCGAATATATATTAGTTTTAAAAATTAAATATAATGTATAATAAATATATAAATTGTGAGGGATGTGTCCGCCCAGTTCTTTTACATGTAAAAGTAAATTGCCGGTTTGGCATCCTTCAAGGTCTACTTGGTTTTATTCAAAATCCCTTGTCTGCTACAAATGAGTAAAACAAAGGATTTAAGTCATTGCGTTTTTAGTTATTTTACAGAAATATAAACGCACACACTTGGCGGTTTCCATCACCCGCACTCGCATTACGTGTGGAGATTCGCCCCTACAAAATATTACAGGTAATTTGCTTTCTGACAAAGCTGTGTTGACAAAACCTCTATAATCTATATCTCCAAAAACAAGACGCCAATGTGAAAAGTAGAGTAAAGGTCACGCTTCATACTGTGCGCATAGTATCTATGGTCGGGGCGGTATAATCCGGATGTGTCGTTATAGTGACCTTCCTCATTTCCCTGAGCACGTTCGCCATGTAGCCAGTTAGCATCGCAGACAGGCTAGCTCGTTAGTCGCCCCGCCGTCCGCTAACACAGCTAGGTAGAACTACAAAATGCACACAAATTACTAATGCGGTAGCTGCTAAGGTAAGTTATTCTATGACACGGTAAACTATGCATTTTGTTAACGTTTTGCTTGGTTCGCCCTCGCCGGCTCTGTTAGATTAACTGGGTCAGATTATGCAATCTTTGACTTTAGAGGATGATTTGTGTGAGTGCGGGTTTGGTGTGTGACCGTTATAGCATTAGCTGGCTCGGACTGTGACACACTTCTGTCAGAGCAGTTAGCATTAGCCAACTAGCACGTTAAATCATGTCATGATAGCTGCGCCTGTTTGTACATTTGCCAGTTTTCGCCTGCGTTTCCTACCTTGTCAGAGTTGCTAACACTAAGCTAACAGCGAGCAGTCGGGAGAAAGCTGGGATTCAATCTTTAGCATTTAATGTATCGCTATCTTAAATAGCAAGCTACCTGGATAGTATATCGCTATCTAGCCCCCTTCCATACAGCCAGCGTTGAATCATGGAGAAAGGGCCCTCTGTCCGGAAGCAAAGGACAAAACAAATTTTAAACTAGAAGTTGTAAATAAGGGAATTACACATTATATGCTGTTGGGTAATTTTTTTCATCTTTAACTTCGATAGCGATACTGAGCGTCACACATAGCTAGCGATACGTATTCTAGGAAAGCAGGCAAAGGATAACGTTAGCCTAGCTCTGGAATCTCGGTCATGTCAGTTAGCTGGCTAGCTATTTGTAATTTAGTTACAGATATCAGTTGTTTATATTTAAAGTTCTCAAGTATATATGTATAGATGGTTAAAGTATAAAGTAGCATAACAAATATTCTCAGACACACGTTTATCAGTAACTACTGCTACATTCTGAGTGATGGCATTGCTATTTGAGTTACACTATCACTATAGATAGATAGCTACTTGTTTACAAATTATGATTATCATTATCTAATGTATTTTGAAAATTCAGTTTTGTCGTTCATGTCGTCAGTTGTCCAACACTTTCACTTTCCAACTAAAAGCTACTGAATGCCTGAATACTTGTTTGCACAACTAGTGGCCTTAAGCGAACTAGCCAGCGCTAGCTAGCAGTTACGATAGCTGTGTCAGCATATCAACTGTGACTCAAAGTCAACGGGAAAGGTTCACAGCTCCACCCAGATAGCCGAGGAGTTATATTTGACACTGATTCAACAAATTATTAATCAGTAACTGAACAGCACTGCGTATATTGATAAACTACTTATTTCACGTAGTAACATCGACTGGCACAGTTATCTGTTGTACAGATGTGGATATACTGGTCAGTATTTATAATTTTTTTTGAGGATGATGCGAAAACATGTTGTAAAAATTAACACACTTACATGTAACGGTATTGCCTAGACAATTCCTAAAACGAAATCGTATTGCTAAAACGCAGAGAGCTTCTGAACAGGACAAACGCGAGCAGAAAATCAGCTAGCTGCTAAGAAAATGCTCGCTCTTTGTTTGCACACACAGACACACACACTTCAGACTTGTCATCAGGGAGAAATCCGGTTTGATATCATCTCAAAACTGAAGCTCACTCTAATCCTGAGTACTGAAGAGGGGCACATGGTTGACCTACAGAGCACAGCCAGCGGACACTGCAACTAAAATATCGGTGGGATTTGTGCTGAAAAATAGCAACAGTTGTCTTTGAAAGATGATATGGTCGGGGAAGGTTGACCGCCCACTCTCAGGGTTGACTGCACCTGTCTTATTTGTTTATTATTATGTTATCACAAAAGGGCCAATGCAAAAATCTCACTAATTATGACATATCCAAGCCATTTTTTTTTTTACCATAGGGGGTTGTTATAAAAATTGCCACCTGTTTTACTGTTTGCTGCAGCCTTTGAGTGATTGTTTGACACCATCCGACTTTCATATTGTGGTAATATTGGATTTAGTGAGCATTTTAGATTCTGTACAAGTCTGCGTATGCCAAAGAAAGTGTTTTATGCTTTCTTTTTTGATGTATGATTTATGACAATGCTTTGTGTATTAAACAACTGCGAATTACTCGTACAATACCCTACCAGTGCTCCCAGTGGGGGCTTTGGCCCTTAGCTAGTCCAAGCAAATGTGAAGTTTGGCTTTAAATAGCCAAAGACATGCAATGTCACTGTATATATTTTTTCACAGTTTTTGTTATTCTTGTAAGATGCATGGATTTCTTTGCCGTATGACTTCCAGTAAGTTGCTCTACAGAAGTACATCAGCTGGACCGGCAGGCAGATAGGAGAGGTGGGGGCAGACAGACAGACAGACAGGTTGACATGGTTAGAAACCACCCTCCTGCAGACAGCCCTGTTCTCACCTTGTTGACTCCCTCCCGTCCACACACAGGTGAGAGCTGATGTCAGTATTTTGGGAACAATGGTGAAGTATTTTAGCTGTTTTGGGGTTCTGAAGAGCTCCTGGGACCAAGTCTTCATCGCATTCTGGCAGCGGTACCCCAACCCGTACAGGTAAAACCCCCCAGCTGGTACCACAACCAAGGGTAGTCCAGCAGGACCAACCTGATCATGTTGTAAAGCCATGTAATGTTTCAGAAACCATGTTGTGATCACACTGTTTGGCCCTGTGTTTCAGTAGCTATATTATAATCACATATTTCAGCCATGGGTTTCAGAAACCATGTTCTGACCACAATTTTGACCCTGTTTTTCAGTAACCATGTCCTGACGGAGGACATTGTGTTTCGGGAGGTGACACCAGATAACCGGCTCATTTCCAGACGGCTCCTGACCAAAACGAGTCGGGCGCCCCGCTGGGCGGAACCGTACCTGCCTGTCCAGATGTCCCGCTGCGCCTACATTATGGAGGACTCTATCGTGGACCCCCAAACCAAAACCATGACCACCATGACCTGGAACATCAGCCACGCCCGCCTTTTGGTCTGTCTTATTTATTTGTTTGTTTGGTTTTTTATGTATTTGTTTATGAATGACAATGTTTTGGCGTGTCCTGTAATCCTGTGCTTTCCTGGAGTAAAAGTCCTAGTTTTAAGTCTTCTAGTAAAACCTCTTAGGCTATATGATGCTAAATGCAAAATGCCCCAAGAATAAAAGGCTCTTAGAAATAAAAAAAAAAAAAATTACTTATGTCTTCCCAGAGGCCATGTTGCATATATAGAGTTTAGTGAATCTGAATTTTTTTTATCTCTTCAGAGCTCAATAAATGTTTAATGGAAGTACAAGTATATATCCCCTATCAGGCAACAGCTATGTGCTCACCTGAAGGTACCACACTCTGTTGATTTATAGTTCCATCAGTAAGTGAAAGAAATTTTACCCACAGTAGGGGAACTGAAACGGGTGTCCTAATCCGCCTATGTGCATTTCATCATAGAAACTGCAACGTTGCTTTGCAGTGATCTACTTCCTGCAGAACCTCCCCATGCAGCGCACAGAAATATGTGTGAATGTGTTTAGTTTGGTCTTTCTAGAGGAGTGGTCTCCATAAAGATGCCATACTGATTGGGCAATGAATACTGATGAGGTTCATAAATACAGAAATGGGTGGAATTACCATATAGGATCAGTGACTTACAGATTTCAACCAATGATTGTACTTTGATGAGGACCGCAAAACATTTTGATTGGTTCAAATGAGTCATAGATTGGTATCTGATTGCATATCTATTCAATACGGAAACTTCACACTCCAGTCATGTGAGTAAATGCCTCTCTGTCGATCTCTGGCTGCAGTCTGTGGAAGAGCGGTGTGTGTATGGAGTGAATCCAGAGAATGGCAGCTGGACACAGATAAAGAGAGAAGCTTGGATCTCCTCCAGCCTCTACGGGCTTTCTAGGGCCTTCCAGGTCAGTGTATCCCTGGGGCCCTTTTCATCTTACCCACATGTCCTGGAACCCGTAGTCTAGAGAATTACTGGCTCTATGCAGTCAGACCGGCATAAATCTGAGCCACATTCACCTTTTGGGACAAAATAAGGGTGGGGGGGGTGTGAAGAAATGGGGTTCCTTTCCTCAGATTGAGGGAGACGTCCTCACTTCTCTTTCTGAAACACATTTGTTTTTAAAGATGAAAATGTACCTTTATGGGGCAGCCTCTAGTCTAGTGGCTAAGGTAAATGACTGGGACCCCTGAGGTTGGTGGTTCAACCCCCAGTCCAGCCACAGCAAGAACACCATTGCTGTTGGGCCCTTGAGCAAGGCCCTTAACCCCACATTGCTCCCAGGGGGAATTGGCCCTTGGCTAGCCTAATCAAATGTAAGTGACTTTGGATAAAAGCATCATAAAATGATGATAATACCTCTGTTGTTACAGGAATTTGGCCTGGCAAGGTTTAAGAGCAGTGTTACAAAGACCATGAAAGGCTTTGAATACGTATTGGCCAAAATGCAAGGTAAGCTTATGGTGTTCGTTGTTTTAGTAATTTGCGCATATTAGCTCAGTAGAGATTAATAATAATAATGCGACAACTGTTGATTGCGTGTTCCAGGGGAGACCCCCTCACGGACACTGGCAGAGACTGCTAAAGAGGCAACAGAGAAGGCACGGGAAACAGCACTGGCAGCAAAGGAAAAGGCCAAAGGCCTGGCCTCCCAGGCCCAGAAGAAGCAGTACGTGTGAAGAGGCAGGACGGGTGTTCCACTTGGGTCCAGCTGTGGTCCCATAAAAATCCCAACCCAGCACTCATGGCGCAACCCCCACCTCCGAAACCCCTGAACCTCAGCTTACCACATCATGTCAAAAATAGATGTTTAGGCTAAAAATAATGAATGTATGGCATTCATTTGAAGGCTCTCATTCAGTTCATCAGTTTTCAGGCATGTGTTGCTTAACGTTTTTAATATGCTGAGGTATACGATTCATTTTGAAAAGGTTACATTCTGTATTGATTGATACCTGCGTGATCCGACCTATAGCTGAAAGTCCTAAATACTGAAAGTGTTGACACTTGGTCAATGAAACCAAATCATTTGTGGAAAATGAAGAAGTCAAAGGCAATGCCAAACAGTCGTGATAAGCCAAACCTGCATAAAAGATACAAAAGATAAATCAACATTTATCAACAGATTATTTGGAATGAAAACCAGCACACGCATGAAAAATTAGTCCATGATTACTGTTCTGCACCACAACCACTACCAGAACCCTTCCTTAGTGCCCTGAATTTTGCCCCATCCTGCTCTATCCACACCCCTCCCCCCCAGTGCCTGAAACGGGCTACCTGAGAAAAGCCCTCTGCCATTCCGAGAGCCACAAGCTGTGCTAGCCTTAGCCTTTCCTCTTGTGGCTGAAAAAGACTTCCTGGTACCTCTCAATTGCACACGGAGAGTGTGGCCCAATGACAGTACTTGATTTACCCAGGCTACATGCTAAAGGTTTAAACTGTAAATATTGCTTTTATTCTACATTTGGCATAAGCTTGTGTCCCTGCTTAATTATTTAAAGCAAGCAATTGAATCAATGTAGATGTGTCTGCACTTCAAATTCTTGTTTCGATCATTTCACAAATCCTTTTCTTTGTTTTCATTCTGTTACAAAACTGTAAATTCATTGCTTCAAATTGAAGTTAATAATATGACCTTGAGTCAATGTTATTTGCAGCCACAGCCTGTTAGAGCCCTTTTGTGTGTACCTCATAGCATTGTAAGGGTGTACAACTTACTGTGACCACTTTATTGCAGTGCCCAGGGGTGTCTCAACGCTTCTTACAGAAAGTGGAGAAAACTGAAGAGTTGTAACAATTTGTTATTAACTGTGTTGAATGGTTGGGGGGGGGATAAAAACAGAAACAAATGTTCAAAACTAAAAGAAATGTGGAATTCAGTATGATCAGATTATCAATAAATAGGTTTTGTACCAAAACGTCTTAACTTCGGTTTGCACTTTTTTTTTTAAAGGTTCCTTCTTTGTGTTTGCTTGTATTGCCTTCAGAGGGAATGACCCTTGTAGAGATTTATGGTGTCTCTGTTGGTTGCAGCACAAGAAAAGAGAATTGTGAAGAATGTAGGGAAAATATCTTTCTTGGATGTGGGTTACTTGGAAATGAGCATTTCAGTATACCGTTATATATCCAGTGTTAGGCGAGGCTTGGACTGTTTTCTCCTTGTATTGTTGGAAGCAACAGTCGAATGAAGACATTGCACCTTAAATATATAAAATATTTATTATACAAATGCATACTAGTATAAAAGATTGCTACATCAGATTACTGGGGGGAACTTACAGGTTACATACAAGTGATACAAAATTTTTAAGCTGTTCAACTGACATCACCAAATGATCGTAAGGCCTCAGGTGTGGGTATTTTTGACTCCAAACGTGAAGGCACTTTCTCAAACAGCGACATCAGCACAGGAGAATTGTTTTACAGAAATACAGCATTGATCACTTACAGACAAGGTAAGATCAAGCACTGAAAGTAAGAGACTGATATTTTTTGCACATTTTCAGATGAGATCAGGGAGATGCATTATGTCAGGTCTGTGTTTGCCCAATGACAGGCTAATTCCTCATTTTTTTTAAGCCAGAGCACCTATTGATTTGGTGATGCAACAGCAGTTGGGACATAAGAGGATGTAGAGACATCGCCTATCAACCCAAACCACGTTTCCCAGTAAATGTCACAGCTGAGAACAGAGGGGCAGTTGTAGCCAGCCAACGCAGAGGACTGATGTCTGGACACTTGTCCTAACCCAGGATTCAAAATCAAAATCTTGACAGAGATGCGAAATCATTTCTTTGAATCAGTTTGTGTTCTGCGCGAGAACAAATGTCCACAGACAAGCTGTTCCAGTGCAAGATTGAAGACCTCTATAACGAAGGCATAAACGTTACGTTGTGAATGGGATTTTAACACCCGTGTTGCAGTTTGGCCTTAAAGTTGAATACTAAATGAAATACAGAGAATACGTTTTCCTTTCAAAACATCCCCTTTCTAACATGCTGTTAAAAGTGGTATTTACATCAAGGACTAGAGTACATACGTTTATTTTGTTTCCTGAACTTGAAGCCAAACTACAAAATGTAATGGGACTATAAAATGCACAAGTGATGGAAGAACACTTTTCGTAAGATTAAAACAATGAGCAGAGCTTCCATAGGATACTGGCTGAAAACGGGTTTCAAACAAGCGTTGTGCTTGAGAGCACAGCGTTTTTTCCATTAATTTAAATTTAATGAAAAACGGCTCTTTGTAGCTCCACCCATTATTGGATTCATAAAACCCCATGCATCAGTCACTAAATTTCTCATCTGTCATTCAACCCCCGGGGCACTCAGTCTAAACTGCTGTGGGGCTTTGTTTTCTATGAGGTATGAGGTAATGTGCATTTTTTTAATTAAATTACATTGTTTTATTCATTTTAATGAGCAACCCAGTGATATGTATTATCCTGAACGCATAAAACACGCTTAATACTCGCGTAAACCGACAGTTCGAAAATGAAGGACACCTCCCACAGCTTTGCCCTTTGTGACTGGAGGTAACTGGCTGAAACTGCTTCAGTTTAAAGGGAATTCCTAGAAATCTATTGCTGTCAAGGACTTCCAAAAAGTGCTAACACATTTAGGATAAAATGGGAGTTAAAACCATGCTGATGACCATACATACAAAAACAAAGAGAAAGGCCAATCTACAATCATATTCCTACCTGGCAAACATGTTAATGTATAATTATTCATAATTAATCCTTTTTGGACTGTTTGATTTTACACGCGATTAGTTAATGATACCAAATTCATGCCACCGATTCAAACGACCAATTTACTTCCTTTAAGTGCTTGTGACTGTTGCATCTTACAGCACTGATGAAGGTCAGAGTGTGACCAAAATTTTATTTTATTGTGCACTAGAGCA
Organism: Albula goreensis; assembly: GCA_022829145.1. NCBI lineage: Eukaryota > Metazoa > Chordata > Actinopteri > Albuliformes > Albulidae > Albula > Albula goreensis. The sequence goes on from CM040746.1 coordinate 941,438, forward strand.
CTTTTTCTATTTTTGTGCCCTTTTGTATTGATATGTGAGCTGTCATAAACCTTTACAGGCTAGACTGATGTTTTTCGCGGTGTGCGGTTAGCATTTCCTTTTCCCATACAATTAGCTCCACACACCCGCAGTACTATTTAGTACAGTGTGTTGACTGAGCACAACGCTTTTTCTTACTTTTATCAATTCAAATTAACCATTTGCTAAGTGCTGTGTTACTTAATTTGAACAAATATTTTGCTCCCCCGCCATTATAGAGAAAACGGTAGCTCAGGCAATTTTACCATAATTTTTGCGTTCATAAAAACATTTCACTTCCTGAAATGTTATATATGAGGACAAAGGCAGTGCAGTTAGATTCAGCACTTCCCTTTTTTGTATTCCATGGAACACCAGAGTAAACTAAATTGATTCGCTTCAAATTATTCAAACAGACCTTTGTCCCTGCACCTAATATCAAATAAGATCTTCACTGTACTGAAAATTGCATTCTACCTGACATTGTTAGACCTTTTGAATTTATTAATTTATGCAAGACTGGATAATAAAGTAAGGTTGATATAGCTTAACAGTAGCGTAGCTGAACATGATGTCTAAAACCATTTGGTTACATCACTACAAGTGCCTCATGGATGTTTTGTGCAACATAAAACAATCAAAAACTGGTCTTAAAGGACAAAAAAAGAAACAAAAAGAGCTTAAATAAAAACATGATATTGCTCCACATGATACTCCGGATATCACGAATGAAACACAGGTAGAAGTGCAAACGACAGCTTGTAACAGTCGCCATAGAAATGAAGCTCGAGATCCTAAAAGAGGAGCGGAACCTGCAGTCCAGTTCATAGCAGATCGCCAAAGACAGAATCCTTATAAATATTATAATATTGCCACAAGACTGAGAGGCAGTCACTCCCACCCACAACTGCAGTCATTTTTTAAAATATATATTTTTCGGTTACTAACACCGGAATGCTTGAAGTGAACGCCTACGACAGTCCTAACCTAACCCTACACTAAAACAAGTACAAAAAGGTAATGTTTGTAACTCATGTGATCGGCGCAGTGAGTTTTCTGGAGTGTAGTCTATTGCTTTGAAGGTTAAGGGATACAGCGTTTATCGGTGACGTCATAACGAAAACGAGCTTCCGGTCCATTTCCAGACTTCCCTATATAACACGCTATGCAAACGATCGTGAATCAGACTGGGGCGAGGAGTGAACGCCTGCCAAAGTTTTGGTTACGGTCAACCCCACTGACTGACCGACAATCGCAGTACGAAATGTGTCCATTACAAAAGTGGTGTACGAAGGCCTGAGCTGATTTGCGTATTTGGATCGGTACGCTTTGCATTTGTCTGGATTTGCTCAGACATGATGTCTGCTTGTAGGACATCTTTTCACTTCCTCGGTCCACAAGCACGCAAAAACAAGAAAATGTTTTTAGAAGAAAAATGCACACATGATGCGGACAAACAGCAAGTGATTGGACAGGGTTACATCTGACAAACTTACTGTTCAGAGACCAGTCCATCCATCCATCCATCCATCCATCCATCCCAGCCTGGCATGAGACGTTGCAAGCCTTCTTCTCCTTGCTTAATGAAGGCCTAGCCTCCCCTCATATCAGAACAGACGAGCTTCAGGTCCAGCATGTCCAAGGCTGGTCCTAATTTCCTACACTGCAATAAGATGGACACGAGCGCTGGAAAGATCTTACGAAATGAAGCCGCACATCTGTTCTGTGAAAGGACGTCTAGCTTAGTAACATAAAAAAATAAAATTATAGCGGTGTTAAAAATACCTTTTCAAAATATTGACCAGAGCTTCTAAAACAAATATGTATGTGTGTGTGTGTATATATACACACACACACATTTAGCAAACACATGTCCCAATTTGCTACAGGCAAAAAAAAAAGTCTACCATGCATGCCGTCAGATTTTGGGGGCAGACTTGAGCGATCTTCTCCGGTGCTTTAGATAGAACCTTCCACAGGACTGCCGGCATTGCGCCCCCCAGCTGGGTTTTTCTAGCTGCTTCTTTAGATCCTCCCAGGTCTTCCAGCTCCTCCACGACTGCAGTTAATTTGCAGTAAAACGTGGGCACAGATGTCGTTGCTCTGCGTTTCAGGAGGACTGACCCAAAACGTATATTTTTTCTCCATATTTCACTGTTTCTTTTTTCTTTCATTTTTCTTCCTTTTTTGTCTTTTTTTTGTGTTTTTTTGGGAATGTTTTCAATGAAATCGCTCGACTAAGCGGGCGCTGTGATGTCATAGCCAGGCACGTCCAGGAGTGGAGTAGCTATGATCACCCTCTGTCTGTGTTGCGCCCAGACCGTCTGACTCCAAACAGACAAACACCGTGCTCTCCACGTCCACCTCGACATCCTCTGCAAAAACAAGTCCCATGAGGCATTAGTAAGCCATGCTCACACCCAGCAAATAATAATAATAATAATAACAATAATAATAATAATGACAAAATCCCCAGCAAAGTACAGATACGCTAGTACTTAAAATCACCCCGAGAAGGAATTTTGGATACAATGCTGCTGGTAAACACACAATATGGAACAGTACCCTTTTATAAAGAGAATAATACCAGTACCTTTCTGTTACTACATTACTGTATTACTATTACTAGACTCTTGAGTTTTTGTTTTTTTTTTTATTCATCATATTTGCCTGCTGAAAACAGGCAGCAATCCAGCCAAACAACTTTGCACTTCTATTTTAAAATTATTCTCAGACGCAATAGAACACAACAGAGGTCAGAGACACAGTAGGGGTCGCTATCGATTGGGAGGGAATTGTGTCACAATCTGTCCTACTGAGACAGCTGACCTGAAGAGTGAGAGAATCTGTACGTTCCTATGTCTGTGTAATAGGTGTGTCCTCCAAAGTCTGTTTATATATTATACAAAGACATGTGTGTCTTTGTGCAAGGAAATTGTGTGAGGATGGTGTGTAGCTGTACATCTGTCAGAATATACTATCTCTGAGCAAATGATGTGTTTGTGTGTGTGTGTAGCTGTACCTCTGTCAGAGTCGGATCTCTCTGAGGACATGGCAGACCCCAGGCTGTCGTTGCGGATCCTCTCTGATCCCTGCAGCTGCTCCAGGCGCATGCGCAGCCCCCTCTGCTCCCAGCGCAGCCTGTCCTTCAGCCGTTCCGCACGCTCATCCTGCTCCTGCAGCTTCTGTCGCATGCACACACGATTACAGTGTTATACGCAAACACGAGCTGTTACACACACACACACACACACACACACACACACAGGGTATGATAACAGATCTGGAATGGAAATGAGATTCATACGCCAACACTCTTGGACTGAAAACTGTTTTTATTTATTTTTTTATTGTAGACTTTATTTTTTATTTTATTTTAGCTGTCTCTGATTCTATAATCCTCAAGATATTGTCCCCCTTTACTAGTTATTCATCTTGAGCCTCTAACCATTGCAGTTCGTCAGGCAACCAGCAGCCAAAGCTCAAAGATCGGGATGCTCTGAGTGTGAAATTCATTTCATAACTTTGCTTTAGACTCCTCATTATCTGAACATGTTATGATAATATTGATAAATGTACACCATTTTGCAATGAGAATATTAATTGAGTTTAAAAATGAAATCATTATTCTACTTTAATAACGGTGAATTTTCATTCATTCATCATGTGAGTATTTCCACTCTTACAGATGACAGCGCAGCTCATTTTCGGGCTTCTCAAAACCCAACCACCTGTGGGTCCTTTCATCACATCCATAATGGACACATCACTGTCCACAGCCTCCAAGGAGGAAAGAGTCACACTGCTACTGAAAAAAAAATGCTTAGACACCGCTGTTATACAGAATGACTGACCAGTCTCCTCTCTCTCTCTCTAAAACCCTGGAATGTGCCCTATCTAGCCAGCACTTTCTCTTTCCCTATCAGAACATCCTTCTTGACCATTTCCCTCCCTTGTTTTAGGGTGTCTCTCTCTACGGAGATTGCCCTCCTCCCCATCACTGATGCACTTCAGTCCGCAAGAGCATCCCCTTCACCCCCCCACCTTCAGTTCTTATCCTACCGGACCTTTCTGCAGCTTTCAATACTGTTGGCCATTCGCTCCCTCTTTCCACCTTGACCACACTTGGTACCTCTGGCACAGGTCTTCAGAAGATGAAGTTCTGCATCTCTGGCCGATCCTTAAGGTTTTCTTGCCATGGTTGATTGTCTTGCACCCAGGATATACCCACAGGTGTCCCTCGAACTTCTGTATTTGGCTCCCTTCTTCTCTCTCTTTACATGCAATCTCTTGGGTCAGTCAGCTCATCCCCTAGCTTCTCCTACCACCTTTTCTCTCTTTTCCCACCATCTGATACGCTGGTTTCATGTCATGACTCAAAGTGAATTAAAGACATCATATAAGCTAGATGGTGAAACATCTAGGTAAGACTGAGGTTCTCTATATTCCTCCTAAGTCCTCTCTGCTCTCCTTCAACCTCCAATCTTGAGGTTGAAGGAGAGGATTATGGGAAACCCTAGGTTGACAAATTTTCCTTCTCTACCCATGTAGTGGCTGTGAGTCAGGCAAGAAGATTATTTCTGTACAACATCTGAAGATTCCATTCCCACCTCGTCACATGTGCTAAGCAGCTCTTGGTCCAAGATTCAGTTCAAAACCTTGGTGATACGTTACAGTGAACAGAACAGCTCGATGATACCTCCAGTCAATTTTTAAACACTACACTCCAGCCGGGTCTGTCTGGTCGGCTAATAAAAACAGCTTACTGTCCCCTTCCGGCATAGTTGCACTTTTCTTTGCGTTTCTTTGCTCTGGCCCAATTGGCAGAATGCTCTCCTTTCTGATGTCAGGACAGCCGAATTGTTGACTGTCTACTGATTCAGACTGAGGACCCAACTCTTCAGCCTGCACCTAAATCCCATTTGAGAACCATGGTTGTGAGTTTTTGGTATATTTTATTCAACGTACTCGTGGTATTTATGGGTTGCGTTTTATCTTGCACTGTTGCTTAGGTGCATGCTGGTCTAGAAACATGCTCTCGGTTTCAGTGCCTGCCAAATAAATGTCATTTAAAATTACTCAAACGATGGCCTAATTGAGGAGAACTGGTTATATCTGATAACTCTGCGTATTTCGTGAATTAATCAATTATTTTTATTTAAAATGATACGAAATAGGTAAAATAATCCGGTTAAAACAGAAGAAAACCTGAGACATCATAAACTGAACCGTGGCTCAGAAACGGAAGTTTGAACCAAGCCATGGATTTGGGGAACTGTCAGACTTCTAATAAACACACACAGACACACGCCCACACAGTGTTATACATAAGTACACCGTTAAAGGGGAATATCCCTTCAGTCACACTTTGGCTCTGTAGCTTCCTTAGCTCTTCCTGAATGAGGCAGAATCCTTTTCTGTACACCCTGTCTTCTGAACTACCAGAATCTGGTTTTAGTAAAAGGCTTGAAAAAAATATTACATACATATTTTCAAGTCGTGTGGAAGGGGCTCATATATGTCAGAGGTAGATCTTCCAGGGTGTTTCATGAAATGAACTATGGCGAATTGTACATTGGGATGAGGTCCAAAAGGACCAGCATTTAGACATGGAGAACAGGAAGACACACCAGAGGCAAGGAAACATTTCCTTGGCAAGCTGAAGTGTTAGAAGGGCCAATGTGAAGTGCTGCTTTAAGTATACACTCACTTTCTCTCTCTCTCACACACACACACACACACACACACGGACAAATACACAGACAGACCCCTGACCAGGTGTGTACCTTAATGTGCAGCCGCGCACGCCTCAGCAGGTTCAACGTGGTGTTTCTGACTGAGTCCGATGAGAGCGGCACCTGCTGCTTCAGCTGCTCCAGACACTGTCGCAGCTGCGCGCGCCTGGACACACATGTGGATGCGCATACAGTTACAAAGGTAATACCACTGCATTGCAGCAGCAAGATGCAGATATATAAATATACTGTAAATACAGATTACTTTTAGCAGGACAGTGTTTGGTAGGAATAATAAAGGATATGAAATACCGAGGTATCTGTCAAATAAGAATCTGAGTATAGCTGCATCATGACAACAGCACCGATAATCTTGACAGTATATTTGTTCCATCCTGTATATACAGTGTATTTTGTGTAACTAACCTACACAGGTATATCGCGTACAAAACCACATGCAAAACACACATTATTTAGGAACATTACCTGTGTTTTTCCAGTTCGTTATGGACTGATCTGTGAAAAAAAGGACAATTAATAAAACATACTTTGTGTTTGCCTCCATAAATTCCTACTGAGAACAGTACGTTTTTGTGACATGCTATTGTACCAACAAGTACCATTTCACAACTGCGATAATGTTTTTGACAAAAGGTTGTGGGCTTTCGATAAAACTGTGACTACAAAACTGGTTTCAGGAGCCATTTCCTTAGCAGCTAGTACTCGTCTTTCTCTTGCGGTTATGCCAGAACTATATACGATTTACCAAACAGCTTCGTTTGAATCATTCATTTACACTACCCCATTGTACAGTCGCTCCGTACATTAATGTTTACAATAGGTGTTGTTCGACTGTTCCGGAAACAATATTCTATTTTAACGCATAGCGTTACAATGAGACAACAAAATAGTTTAGCACTTCTCAACAAATAATGTGTGTGTTTGCTACCAAGTCAACTGCACATTTACAGAGGAGTAACTACCAACATATAACAAATAGCAAGCTAACCCAGTTAACAAAAAATCACTCATATCCACGCCCCCACCCAGTTACACCGGTTATATAAGCTCACCTTGTGCTGTCGGCATCATTCTTCTTGCCTTTTTGTTTTCCCCTCTTATCGGAAGACCCTTTACTGTAGAAAGGGGGTACCGAGGCATAGCCGTGCTCCGCTTCTATACGACAAACCACAAACAATGCACGGGTCAAGTCTTTGTCCCCCGTTCACCCAGTACAGACGGGTCCCGCTGCAACCCTTCCCATTTCTGACAGATCCCAGGCAAAGCGCAAAAATAACACCCCCAATCGCGACAAAATGCAACTATATTCTCTCCATAACTATCGTGCTGCGCATGTTTCGTTGATGTTGCAGTTATATTACAGGCAGTTTCAACATTTGCGCTTATTTCGGGTAGATGTCCGCTTCAATGACAGTTCAGGTTTTGGCGCCACCTTCGTATTTGAAAACAGAACCCAACAATACATTACAAACTGCGCTTCACCCATGAAATGCATGATCAGAACAAACAGAAGAGTTTCGATGAAGCACCATTGACTTATTCGTGTATTTTCATTCATTCTGCGCTCGCTGCGCGTTTTCAAATCAGTGACGACTTGGCGCCTTTGTGTACATTGTGCTCAAATGTAGGTCAGTGAGTCAAACATAGCTATCGATGCTAGCGGGCAGGCTGCTAAAATTACACTGCCCATGCAATACGCCACCACCGATTTACACACCAGGCAAAAACTTGATTTAACATTTCCAATCATTGTTGCATGTACAAAAATCTACACTCATTCAAAGACGGTAAGCGAGGAAATTACAATTCTCTGAACAATGTAACGTTGCGAAGAGCTGCAGACTGGCTGCTTGCTTATTTGTTTACCGAGAATTGACATTTAACTTTAACGTAAATCTCTTGCAACTTTGACAGTACCTCTTTCTCTTCTTTCCAAAAACTCGGCAGCTTGTAGCAGCACCTGGATGTTGCATCCATTGATCTCCATTTTTACTGAAATTAAGCGCAAAGTCAGTTTCACCAACCTAGCTAGGTAGGATAGCTAATTCTACGGCAGCAGATCAGCCTGGTGAAAGCGATAGACTCTCTTGAGGAGGATGACGTCGAATTCATCACGCCCCTCGAAACGTTATGGTCACTCCCTGACTTTGCAACGTTGACTCTTTTAGCGACACACCCATTTGACACATTGTGTTTAAACCCCGGCCGAACAGAAGTGTCACATCCTAAACTTGCGACACAATCTCCACTTTTTGTGCCAGAGATAGGAAAATCGTTCTTACATTCAAATAACTATTTCATTTGCCCGTCTCTCCCTACTGCATCAAAGTTTCTAACCCGGAAGTCCATGGCTCAACGCCCCCTGTCAGTGTTTTTCTTCTGAATGCTGTGAAACTTAAGTCTTAATTCACCTTGTCTGTTTTGGAACATAACGCTCATGTTGTCGTTTTTCCTTTCCACAAATGCATCAATCGCATCTTAAATACGCACACTCATAAATAGCCTAGTTTTATTTTTGGTAAAGAGCAAACGCTATACCAATGTTCTTATTCATGCGCATTTGTTAGAAGCAAGGGCTAAGTGGTGGACAAAGTTAAACTACCTAGATCGACTGTGCCCCACACTCATGCATACGAATTCACAAACATTCGTATGCTGAAAGAATCATGGTCTGCGGAATCGATGCCCGGAGGAAATCTTCGATCTTATACGGACATCACCTCCGACAGAGCAATCGGATTGGTGAAAATGACAACAAATAAACCAAAGCTGCCATGTCAGCTTGAATTATACCTAATGGCGGGAAGCGTACTATTTAAAATTCTAACATAGTCATGGTTGCTTATCTCCAGGTGATTGTCGCTATACAATTGAATAAATCTGGAAACTGCAGTCCCATATTTCTGTATTTTTCAGTTGACATGCTGGAAGGCTCAAATCTCGCATACACAGGAAGTCGGTTTGCACATTGACGAGTCTGCACTACATTTTCCTCACGTAAAACGGCCGACTGTTGCAGCGTACAACTGACACGAGTGACTCGAGAGGAGGAATTTGACAGTGGAATAAACTGTACATTTCTTTCAGCAGCACGTTCTGTATCAATGTAACATTTTTTGAGCTTCATTTAACAAATTCGGTTAACTGTGACCTTATACCGGAAAAACATGGATGAAAAAACAGTTAGAGTACAGGGGATTCTGTACCTACTTAGCTTTAAGGGGAACTGCTGATGGTAGAAGAGGTATCATGACTCCCATAATGGGTGATGTTACCAATCAAAATATCTTTCTCTTCACAGTAAGTTATGGTGACTAACTGGTAATATGTACGTACAGTGGTTCCACCATTTGTGGGGTCATGAAACTCCATTCTATGGAGAATGACAGTGACCAGATGCAGGACCAGTTTTAGGAGAATTTGACAAGGACACCAATGTCAACACCTCTAGTCTTTCAAACAGCATTGGTCTCAAGTCTCATACATCTGGGTCAGAGTGTGAAAGCATGCAGAAGACTGCAGCTGATTTGTTCTTGGTGCACCACCCCACCCCAACCCCCTATCTCATAGGCTGTTTCCATAAACAAATCTCTTGCATGTGGGGCTTGTGAGGACCTAGTGTCAGGATTTCCACTACTACTCTTTTTATCTGTAATTCTTTTCCTTCACTTTATACATCACTTTGGTCAACTCCTTGTTTTTAAATGTACTTTTTAAATAAATTGATCATGCCATTGAACATCTCATCAGTAGGACAGGATCTCATACACAGCCTTGTCTCCAATCAATGCCCTAAGCTACATTTGTATTTGGTTGAGAGAAATAGTGTGCCCTACTGACCTATCAATACCCTTTTCCAGGAAGTCCAACATCCAGGTGCCAGCCCTGGCCACGTCATCCCAGTACCTTGGAACCAGCAGGGTGCAGGGCGGCATTTCCACTGGCTCAAAATGCTCTTACCCCAAATTATAATCCTTACATTTGAGACAGGATACTTCAGCAAATACAACAGAATCTCAAACTCTGGCACAAAGTTCCATTTCATACACCAGAAACACAGGACTACTTTTTTTATTTAATTTCTTTTCGGCTAATTCTCTATAAATTAGATTCTGAATGTATTGCACCACATGTTGTGACAAACGCATGTACATAATTACAAAAAATACAGACCCCCCCAGACAGTCTTGTAATAAACAATAAAATTATACCATGGATATGGTCCATAAAACACATTCACAACTTGCAAACTGTGGTGTACTGTATTAAAGGAAAACAAAGACATGGTATTAAAAACAGAACAAAAACATTTACTTTTTAATGTTAGGACTATGGTCAATTAGCCTCATAGGCCATATATAGACAAGAGTCTTTCATTTTCTTTTTAACATTACACCATCAAAATTAAACATTTCCAGGTGATCTTTTCAAATCGTGATTTGGAGCCCCCGACACAAGTACTACGCAGAATGGTCTTTTGCTTATCAAGGACCTCAACTGGACCCTAAGTGGAATATAGGCTGGTAGTGACATGAAGCCACACCCACTACTCTCACATGCGTTACTCTTTGTGGAACAGAGTTTTTAACGCACATTGCTCTGTGGGGACCGGAGAATCTCACTAGCGATGCTCTGTGTGGACCGCTGTCTCTCGAAGATCGTTCTGTGTGGATCAAAGTCCAGCGGTGCCAGACGTTTATGCTCGTTTCCCAGTAGATGGTGTTGGTCCGGCCGCTGTGGGTCAGAGCTGCGCAGTTTCGCCCACGATGTGAAAGTTGAAGCAGTGATTGCACACTCGTACCGGTGTATGCTGGCCTAGGCATGGCAGGGGGGCCTCATTTGGCGAGCAGCGAGCGCAGAATATCTGAGAGACCAGGGAAAAGGACTGGATGAAATTCAGACTCATTTTGATAAGTAATGGCCAAAACAAGCTACCATCACAAAGCTAGACCCATTAGCATGACCTGTGTCTTTCCCTACGCACAGACCGCGTGCGCTTTTGTGACAAGGACAGAATACCGTACTAGGGCTGCAACTAACAACCATTTTCATTATTGATTAATCTGTCAATTATTTTCTCGATTAATCAATTAATCATGTGGTGAATAAAACATCAGGTAAAACTGAAAAATGCCCATTGCAGTTTCACAAGGTGATGTCATTAAAATGTCTTGTTTTGTCTGACCAATAGTCCAAAACCCCAAAATATTCAATTTACTGTAATGTGAGAGCAAGAAAAGCAGCAAATTCTCACATTTCAGAACACAGAACCATCACATTTTTGCATCAAGAATGATTTAAATGATTAACTGATTATCAAAATAGTTGGCGACTAATTTTCTTTCAATCTACTAATCAATTAATCGACTAATCGATGCAGATCAAATTGGTACAACACATGGTTTTAAATCTGTGCTTTTGTAACAGAGAAAGCAGATGAAACACAATAAAATAAAACAGGTTTAGGATCACAGTAATCTGTAGCAGCAGGAATGGGGCATGTGTGTGTGTTTCATGTTCAAAGTGGTGTTTTAGTGTGTGAGTGTTTTATGTGGAGTGATGAGAGAGAGAGAGAGAGAGAAAGAGTGAGTGTGTGTGTGTGTGCGCGCGCGTGTGTGTGGTACACACCTTTCCACAGCGGCGGCAGTGGTGGCGGCGGCGTAGCAGGGTGAAGGGGGCGTGGCAGCCGGTGCAGTGATCACAGGCACTGTCAGGCACCCATACTGGCCCTATCAGAGAGAAGGAGAGGGACAGGGAGGGAGAGGAGAAAGGGAGAGATGGGGGGACACCCAGGGACAGATAGCTTTGAGAAACTGCGTAAATTCAAAATCAATGCACTCAGCTGTGCATTATCAAGCCCAACTACATACATGCAAACAAGTGCTAAAGTCTGTGAGAGACTTCTCTTCCTCAGGTTGATGAAGCACATTTGAGACACACCCCTGTACAGTATGGAAAATGAGTCCGTTATGTAACCAGGCAGGATATTTTGGTGATCTGGCCTCACTTCACTCTGCCACAGTGAATGCAAATCAATAGTAAATCGCAGCAATGTCATAGCTGTAGACCCAAAACATGGGCTCAATCCTGACCTCTAGTGGTAGAAGTTATTGTAGTCAGGTCCCTAAACACAGTCTAGAGGCCTGCTTTTTGTCCCGCTCTGCCTTTTGTTGACCAATAAACAAAAACACGCCCAGAACAGAAGCACACACTCAGGCCAGGCATGCATGCACACACGCATGCACACACTCTCACACACGCGCATGCACACACTCTCATACGTGCACACACACACAAACACACACACACTCTCACACACACACACACACACACACACACACACACACACACACACACACACACACACACACACACACACACACACACACACACACGCACACTCACACACGCACACACTCTCACACGCACACTCTCTCACACACACACACTCTCACACACACACTCTCACACACACACACACACAGGTGTGCAGGTACCTGTAGTGTTCCCCACTCTGGGTGTTCCTCTGTTCAGATCCCCACACAGCTCACACTCCTCCTGCCCTGGACTGGAGTCTTCCTCTCTCGGACTCTCCTCCTCTTCCCTCCTCACTACCCACACATAACAATAAACGTGAGAGAGCATACTGATGCTTATTCTTTAACACACACACACACAACACACAACACACAGTACAAGGACGCACAGAGTATACAAACACGTATTCTGTGTTTACACAAACACACACTCGCATACATACACACACACACACACACACACACACACACACACACACACACACACACACACACACACACACACACACACACACACACACTGTAAGGGGACACATGGAGTAACCTATACTAACGCTTATTCTGGATGTTTTCTCCCTCAGATTCATCTTTGGAGACGATGAGCTCGAAGACGCTCTTCAGGATCGCTCGCATGTCGCTGGCGAAGTTCGTCTGCAGCTGGTCTGCAACCCCTGCAGCAAGGAGGTTTCACATGGGCTCACTATCCAGTTAGAGAAATTATTCCGGAAAGCAACAATTTCTATTTACTCAGACACTTTCATTACATTAGGACCACACCTGTAGTTACTTCGAGTTGGTTAGTGATTGGGTTGAGTGACATGTGGTTATTATGGGTTGGCTGGTGGGAGGGAAGATAGTTGGCATTATTATGGGCTAACTTGGAAGGGAGGTTAGTTGGTAGGGTGGGATAGCTGGTACCTGAGATAGAATTGTTCTGAGCTGGTTGGTAAGAGGGAAGTATTTGGTTTTATTATGGGCTGGTTAGTAGCTGGGATGTAGTTATTATTACAAAGTGATTGGTAAGTGGGGCATAGTTGGTACACAAATTTAGTATTATGGGATGGTCGGTAAGTGGGGCATAGATGGTAGAGAGATGTTATTATGGGGTGGTTGATAAGTGGGGCGTAGTTGGTATACAAATGTAGTATTATGGGGTGGTCGGTAAGTGGGGCATAGATGGTAGACAGATGTTATTATGGGGTGGTTGGTAAATGGGGCGTAGTTGGTAGAGAGTTGCTGTAATCATTATGGAGTGGTTAGTAGGTGGGGGTAGCCGGTACCTGAGATGCAGACAAAGAGTCGGTGCACCATGTCACTGCTGCTGCTGTACCGTGACCGCAGGTCCCTGCCTGCTACGATTCCAACGTGTCCGCTGCCCGGCCTGCAACACACGCATCCAGCTCAGAGTACACACTCACCCCCAAACCCCCATCCCCCACAAACATACACGCAGTCACTCCTGCTCAAACACATTCTGAGCTCAGAGTAGACATAGACTCACACACACACACGCACGCACGCACGCACGCACGCGCACACACACACACACACACACACACACACACACACACACACACACACACACACACACACACACACACTACAATTCCAAACACACATCCAGCTCCTCATTAATTATGACCTTATTCTTTGTGGAACAAGGGTCTGACAGAGAAGGAGCAGCCAGCCATGAAGTGGAGACCGACCATCATTAATGCCTGGTCAGGTTTGAAATGACCTGCATTTCAACAGATGAACGAACACACACGCACACATACACCCAACTTTCTGTGAGTGAGTGAGTGTGAGAGTGGTTGTGTGTATTACATACACACAAATACACAAAAGTTTTGTTCCTCTGCTTAGGCCAGGTATACACGAAACAGCTTTCATAATCTTAATTTAGGAAACAGATTATAACATTTAAATGACTGAAGTGTGAAACACTGTGTGCGCTCAGAGTATCCTCTGACAAGCCAAATCTGTCCTCAGCAAACTGTACAACTGCAATACAATATTACACTCTGTTCCAAGATAAGGTACATCTTCGCAATGTAAACATGGGTCCTATTCGCAGATAACCCGGTAACCCTGCGAGATGACTGGGGCCGAATTTTTCTTAATTGTCAGAACATTTTCATAACATCGTACAGCACACTGTGTGTAGGAGCAATGAATTAGGACCTGGCGATGTGCAGTGTCACGATTTACTCCGTTCACTGCTTCCTACACCCATAATTTAGGCTGAAACGGTGTGGTGCCTGTGTGGCTTTCATTTACCTGTTTCACCTGCCTAAGAGAGGAGAAAGAAGGACCTTGTGCTGTGAAGTGTGTGTTTGTGTGTGAGTACATGCGTACATGTATGTATATGTGAACTCACCTCCTGGCATCCATGTTCAGGGGCATGTTGCCGCAGTGCCAGGTCTGCCGGGCGCTGGATCGGGTTGGACGCTCTGTGGTTCCGGGCTCGGTGGGGCTGCGGTAGTAATAGAACCGCTCTCTGACTGGGGTGGGCGGGACAGGGGTATCCGCCCAAGGGGGCGTGGTGGAACCTGAGCTCGAGGGTGTGGCTAGCATTGGGGATGGGGGTGTGGGTGTAGTAAGAATTGCGGGTGGGGGTGTGGCTTGCATTGGGGGTATAGGCAAAGGTGTGGACAGCGTTGGGGACAGGGGTGTGGCCGGCATTGGGAATGGGGGTGTGGCCGTGGGCGTGGTCAGAAGTGGTGATGGGGGTGTGGCTGTGGGCGTGTCCTGGATTATGGGTGTAGGTGTGGACGTGACCAGCGTCGGCATTGGGGGCATGGACAGTCTGTGGTTAACGCTCGGCCGAGCTCCACCCTGTCTGTCGGGTGAAAGCGCAGGCTGTGGGGGGGAACATGTTGCCATATGACGGTTCCCCATGTTGATGTGGGAGCGTGACTCGCTCTCCGGGGGTGGGGTGGGGAGGCCGTGAGACCCGCGGAATAGCCTGCGCCGGGACGTCCCGCTGTCCACCGCCCTCGCCGGCTGCTGCTCGCCAGGGGTGTGGCTAAGAGGCGGCGCAGAGCAGAGCAAGCCGCTGGACTCGGCCGCGCACAGACTCTTCTCCAGCATGTACAGCTCCTCCTTCGTCAGGATACGCAGCAAGTCCCTGCGCGAAAAATGCCATTACGCTAACCTGCACGCAGAACACCTGTACACCAGGCTACCACCGAGGGCCACAAAAACGGGAACTGTGGCATAGGAACAACGAAAAGGGGGAGACATACCTTATTTTGAGAAGCAGGGTGAAGAAGGGGCTGAAGAGACTCGACATACCCTGGGAACCGTTCTGCAGGTTCAGCGGCCCATCCGGGAATATCAACAACCCACTGCGGAGAGAGGAAGAAAAAGAGTCACCACCACACTGACCCAGAGGAACAGAGTCACCACCTTCACAAAGCAAGAGGACACACAACAGAGTCTCCATTACCAACCAGAGGAACAGAAGACTAAAACCATAACAAATAAAAAGAAAGCCATTAACATCTACGAATGGAAGCAAAGCGTACTCATTCGAATGAGCTGTTCTCCCATCATGCACTTCTATCTACAGTACATAGACATACGGCAATCAGGAAATAAGTGAGTTTAACAGAGTGACTGCCATTTGAAGTAATATTTCTAACCAAAGTTAAGGCTAACGTACCGAGAGGAAACCATTCTCCCCTGCAGGAGAGAGAGCTGCAGGAAAGATAAAGGGGAAAGGCTGGAGAAGACTTACCAGATGATGGCCAGCCGGGGGATGGTGAACATAATGAGGGGCTCGTAGCCGTCGATCAGCTCCTGCTTCAGGTAGCCCAGTTTGAGCGCTCTGTAGGGCAGTGAGGTTAAATATGGTTTAAGACACATTCTTGAAATTGAGAGGCTGCGAGTTCAAATCACTGGTGGGGACACAGCTAAAACTAAACAATACATATGGTGGCCGTAACACACTCACACCGCTCAAACTACAAATTACATTTACCCCCGCCGCAGACACACCACTCCAACGTGTTACATCCTTCCCACAGAAACACAACAGATATGATTAGTTTGATATATAAAAAACATTTAATCCTATGTTAAAGATTTGAAAAAAGCAAGTCAGAGCTTTTTTCTCTCTTTAAATGGATCAAAATTGTGGCATTTATGAACACAGGTCCAGATTATATCCTCAAGCCTGTACAGATGATCCTAGGACTTGTGATTGGACCATCCCCCCGAGAGAGCAGAGTTTGGGTCACCTGTCGACGGTCTCGCAGAACAGCACCACGATCTCCTGCTGCCTCTGTAGCTCCTCTGCCGACTTCACCGGGATCACCGTGGAAACATAGCTGCACCAAAACGATAGCCAATAAGCATATTCGTCAGGATTCATAATTATGTTTGCCAAAGAACTGTCACCCCTCTCTCTCGCTTTTCAAGGTAGAACACCAGTAATGATTTGCGCACAGGTATAGCAAAGAAACTGTTCTCCAACCCTTCATGCCATAGTTCACGCTCTACCAAAAATGGCAATCGTCCTTTTCCTTAGTTGTTTTATACTTAAATTCTCGTCAATGTTGGCATGAAATCGTTAAAACTCACTTGAGTATCCAACATTGGCCGGCCACATTTTTGCAAAAACAGCTATAATAAAACAGCCTGTTCACAAAATTAACAGGTGTGTACAAACAGGCTACCTGTAGGTTTATGCTTTACAAGATCTGTGGTGTAAACCTTTTTCACTTTTGCAAGCTGGCTTGTGACATCATCATACATTAAGGAGATATCGGTACACCTGATACATTTTACTGCAGGTGCAAGCGGGAAAAAAAAATAAGCATTAGATAACAGGTAAAATCAATGTGACAAATACATACTGCAAAAAAGTTGCGACGTAACTTTGCAATTGATGTTTTGGTGCTCAACTTTCCTCAAAATCACGGTCTTAAACTCGGATTAATGCAGTGCTTTTGTAGAAAGCAGTCGTTGGATTTGTTCGCATTGAATAAAACGAAGAGAGGCTGATTAAGTGGGACTAAGCTGAGCTCCGTTTGCCGTTGATGAAGGAGGGTACGCGCAGCGATAAAGTTTTTGCCCCTTCTCCATTTTATTTTGCATTTCTCTTGCTGAAAGGTTTCAGGTAATCAAGTAAAACATACCGAACGGAAACCCAAGCAAATGATAGCCACCCCAATAAATGACCATTTTTACATCATTATTTCATTCGCTCATTACATATAGTCACCAATTACCAATATTGCCCCCATGGAAAAGTAATTGCCCCCTTAAACTTGAAATCTGGATGGACTACACTTAAGGGCAGTAACTGCAATCAAATGTTTCCTATAACTCGATACGAGGCTCTCAGATCTCTGAGGAGGGATCTTGGCCCACTCTTTGCAGAAACTCTTTAACCCTGACAAATCTGTACATCTTTAAGCACTAACTGCTCTTTTCAGGTCCTGCCACAAGCATCTCCGCTGGGTTCAGGTCAGGACTTTGACAAGGCCGCCGCGACACCTTAATTTAGCTTTTCAGCCAGTCAGGTATAGATGTGCTTGTATGCTTAGGATCGTTGTCCTGCTGCATCATACAATTACGCTACAGCTTTAGGTCACACACAGATGGTCGGACATTCTCCTTTATAACTTTCTAGTACACGAGAATTTAATCTTACACTGGATATACTTTATGTAAGAAAAAGGAGGGCTTGCACACTCCAAAAAGGTCAACCTTCGACTCTTCTGTCCATAGAATATTATCCCAAAAGACCTAAGAATCATCCAGGTGCGGTTTAGCAAATATGAGACAAGGTTTTATGTTTTTCTCGGAGGGTGGTTTCTGCCTCGCCACAAGGCCCAATTTTGCACAGCGTCTTGCTTATTGTAGAGTCACGAACACTGAACTTAGCTGATGCTAAAGAGACCTGCAGTTCTTTGAAATTTTTAGAGACTTCCTGGATGAGGTGCTGGCACACCCTGGCTGAAATTTTGGCAGGTCCACCACTCCTGGGAAAGTTTACACCACTGTTCCAGGTCTTCTCCATTTGGAGATAATAGTGTGCACTGTATTCCACTCCAAGAGTCTTGGAAATGGCTTTATAACCCTTCCCAGACTGATATATCTCCCTAACTTTTTTCTCTCGGTTGTTCCGGAAGCTCCTTTGGGTGGCATTGTGTGCCTGTAGAAATGTTGACGTGAATACTTCATTCAAATGGTGATGTTCAATATACATGCTTTTTAAGCTCAACAAGGCTGACTGCATTCAAGTCTGGATGTGTTCAGTCACCTGACTCTTATTGTCAATCACAAATTTGTTGATTCGTTTGTTTCAAAACTAAGGGGGCAATTAGTTTTTCACAGTGGCAAAATGGGTAACTGCTGACTTTTAATTGAATTGTTGAAAGAATGATGTAAAAACTATGTTTTATGTTTGCTTGGGTTTACCTTGTCTGAAACCATATTTCATTTGATTATCTAAAACCATTCAGTGAGCGAATTATACAACAAAAAAGGAAATTAAGTAACTTTAACAAATATTTTTTCATGGCACTAAATTACATTGTGACTGGTGCTTACTGTGTATGACTATAGCCTAACCGTTTAAACTCTGCCCAACTTAAACCACAACAGGAAAAAGCTTGGTTCCTTAATTGATATATCTGTACACTGAAAAACAATTTATCATACTTTTTGTATGTCTTTTATACAATCCAAATTGTATGTATTGTATTTTCCAAATCACATAAATACAACCACAAACCTAAATTAACATTCACCTTAAAGTTGCCAATCTTTTGCCCTGCATTTAGTTCTGTACTCAAACAGGCAAATCAATGGCCTAATTTCAGCTCTCCGTTCTGGGTAAAAAAAAAAAAAAAAAAAAAAAAAAAAAAAAACAAGCATTTCTAGTTTCCAGCAAGATGAAAGATTTATGCCACTGACAGCAATTCCTCATGTTAACGATTGAACGAGAAATTCAGAAAGATCTAGAAACGGCTGAAACGCAGAGATCGCCCGGCAACTGAACAGACAATGGTGGTCTGTCCCAATTCTGATCAAATGCTTGCCTGTCAATGAGATCGTTTAACGAAGCTTTCAGAAAAAATTATGTTGAGTGCGAAACAGACTTTCAGAGAGTCTGCCGCTTTCAGAGAGTGCTGCTGGCTAATTTGACTGAAATTCAGCATGTCGAATCACACGCCCAGGCATTGAAAAGGATACAGATCCACTCAACCAACTTACGATAACCCTGTATTAGAAACATTCAAAATG
The DNA here is from genome assembly GCA_022829145.1 of Albula goreensis. Lineage (NCBI taxonomy): Eukaryota > Metazoa > Chordata > Actinopteri > Albuliformes > Albulidae > Albula > Albula goreensis. Next base: position 960,789 of record CM040746.1, read on the forward strand.
TGACAACCATCATTTCTATGTTGATTGTTCACTTCTCAGCCCGTATTTCTTTTAAATTTCATATGGGCTCATATTTGTGTAAACTTCTGATCTTGGATCAGTGTTCCATTGTTCATATTCTACTGTTATGCATCAGAGTAATTGCCAAAACTGATCTTGGATCAGTGCACTTACACCACTATGGGCTCTGATTTGGGCTATGCTAATAACATGACGCAGGTGTACTATATCAGGAAACAAGATGTCTGCTCCCCAGGATGTAAAGCATGCTGCAGGTCTGCTGGAAGTAATGCTACAGTGCAGGCGGTTTCACTGCATAGCCTAGTTTGAACAATTAATGCAGAGAATCTCTACAGACAACGATTTCCTATCCCAATTGCTATGGTGCTCATTTTCCAAAATTGTGTTCTTAAACAATAGTGCTGACATGTTTGTCAGTTTTGAAATGTATTCACTTTCTTTTATAAATGGAGTGTTAGATAGCATTTTCGGTTCAATGCTCGCTTTTGTGTCTTGGTTTGATATCAAAAATGTATAATTTGAATAAAAAAGGGCTACTGGCTATCTTTATTTGAAATTTAATTTCTGAAGGGTGTCACTTTGCAGCGGCCACAAACATCTCATGAAACGAAACGTTGTGTAATGAATACGCTGTAATCCATTTCTCACACCGTATAGGGAGGCTTCACTAAGACTGCAGTCCTGTTATAGCTACACGTTTGGCCGGGCTTCGCTGATCACGTGATGCGGGTGAGGTACCTGAGCTCAAACTGGGAGAAGGCGGAGTCGTAGCGCAGGAGGGCTTCACACAGGGACTGGGTGTAGGTGTGGGTGTCGGCCAGGATCTGCTCCCTCAGCTGTAGCCGCACGTCTTCCAGGCACTGCAGCATTCGCTCCGCTAGGGGGCGCAAGCGCTCCCCCTCAGACTCACGCACCTCCAGGAAGGAGCCCGCTGACAGACACTGCCGGGGGAAGAGAGAGGAATCAGCCCATTCCGCACCGACCACTACCCCACCCCTCTCGGTTTCCCACATACGGATACGCACACACACACTGCGGCGGCTAAAGGCCCTGGGTGTGTCCCAACACTCTCCTCCCTCGCTCCCTCCTTCCAATGTCCCAGTATTGCAAGACACAAGATGGTAGTGGAGGAAACTCACTCACTCATTTGTCAGGCTCATAAGAGTGACATCATAATTATGCGCCACTCTGATGTGGTATAGCGCCACCCCATTTCTGATGATGTGCTTTGATAAAAACCAATTAGCAATTTCTATTTCTGATAAACTCCATAAAAGGGTGGGTACTTAACATAATGAACTGGCAGAGCTAACCAAATCCCTCAACAGCAATCACTCACCAGTCAGATTTTAGGGTGCTTGGGCCAGTTTACTTTTAAAGTCTTCCTGATGCTCTGTTCACAGAGAGATTGGCAGTCTGTGGCTGAGATTAAAGCCAGAGTACTTTCACAGCCCATCCTGCAGCAGTGAGCCTTCACATACCAGCATCAATGACGTACTGACTTTAAAAAGTACAGTGGAACCTCGGCCCGCAAACCCCTACTCACAAACAAATCGGCACACGAACACACTTTCAGAACAAATTTTCACTTGGCCTGTGAACAAGCCCTCGGTGCACAAATGCACAAACACACAAACTGGCGGGCTTCCCGCCGTAGCACGTCGTGGATAGCGTCAGGTGTGCTTAGTACTCAGCATTGTTTACATCGTTCATCGTTCTGTTCTCCTTTGATTACATGTTCTTTTTGTGCCATTTCCATTAAATTTGCCCTCATTATGACTCGCAAGAAAGTGAAAAGTGCTACTTCCTCCTCCTCTTCTCCTCCTCCTCCACCATCCACCTGTGCTAGAAACGAGCTATCAACCACAAAGGTAAAGTGTACAATTATTATGTTTTATTTTAGTATGATTGTATTTTTCTATAATTAAGGTTGTCCTTGATTCCGTTCTATATTTTTGCCACACATAAACCCATAAAAAGGTTTAAAAAAGTGTGTCTGGGGCTGGAGAACAGATTAATTGGATTTAGAATTAATTTCAATTGGAAAAATTATTTCGGTTTGCGAACATTTTGGTTCGCGGACAGAGTCAACGAATTAATTAAGTTCGTGGGCCAAGGTGCCACTGTACTCATTTCTGTGGAGCAGGATCTCAAAGTCACAGTGCTCATCTCATTCAAAGCTAGATCAAAACTGAAACAGCTCAAAAACTTTGCGACTTTGCGGTCCCTACTGTAAAATGAATTTGCTTGGTTCTCACGAGTCAGAGAAAAACATCACACAGCAATATGAAGTGCTCGTATCACGGTTCAGCAAGACATCGGTTCAGCTGTCTCTTACTCTGAGTGACCTTTGACCTCACCTCAGCAGCAAACCACAACTGCACGCCCAGGTTCTGGTGCAGGATCTCATCTGGGAATTTGACGTGGTAGTCTCGGCTCTGCCTCTGTGCCGGAATGCAGTCCTCCATCACCAGCTCAATGGAACGCAGCATCTGATCCTGACAAGCACATAAACCCAGTTTACAGCGCTCCCTTCTGGCCTGGAGGCAGCCCTGTCCTGACACAGCTACTTCTGAAGGAGGCTTTACCTGAGCTTTCACACCTACAGACAGGCCTCCCACATGAAAGGAATACAGGTAAGTAACCCATCTCACACACACAGGTAACTAACCTGGCTGACTCGCAGTCGGTTCAGCAGGACCAGGTATTTCTGGGGATCCTTTCGCAGATCAATGCCATTCAGCTCCATCGTCACACGGGTCACCTCCTCGTCCGCGAAGAAGAAGCGAGCGAGTGGCCGCGTGTCCGACCTCTGCAGGATGAGAGACACAGAAGCTGAAGGGAAGCAGGTTAACCTTCGACCTCTAGTTACCCTCAATTTTCAACAGCACTATTACAGTAAGGTACATATGCAGTGTGCAGGTAGTTAGATTCAACCTCCCACATTCCCAAAGATGTTCATACGATTTAAAGGTCATCTAGTTGCTTGTGAAATGCCAAAGATTGCGCTGAACGCCAATGATTAACTGCTTGTGTACTTAGCCGTCTACAGTGGAAGCAGACTTTCAGCCATTTTTCGGTCTTTTCAGCACATTGTCCACCTGCGGCACTGAAGATATGGGCCATGTCAAATGTCACTCCAAAGCACACCATGGAACAAAATTAGTTTTACAATAAAATCCTGATAGAGTTATAATTTCTTCCAATATCACTTTCTGAATATACATTTCTCACAACTTTCTAGTAATGACCTGCTCTTGTATGACTCGATAGATTCAAAATGTTGCATAAGGCTTTTAGACAGCGTAGCTCCTTTTATACTCATATTTTGTGGTGACTTTGAACAAAACTCATCAGTTACTTTTGCATTGGCGCAGAAGTGCGGTCAACACTGACACATTGGGAGGAGCGTTGTGATGACATACGCGGTATTCTGTCATTTGCGATCTGAACATTGTAACTTATTTTAAGGAATGCATTGCGTCATCTCTTATATTTACATAAATGCCTTTGCAACTATGAGTTACGTTTAGCCATGTGACCATTGTTATATGCAACCATTTGCATTTGGTGTTGATGAATTTGCGGCCAACTCCGGCATGATTCAAGTATGGTATGAAGCTGATTTACATGGCGGTTCATTACATAATGTTCTGTGCAAGAGTAATAATTTCTGCATAAGACACGCCTCATTTTCCATCCAGGAGAACAAACTTTGTCAGTTCTGTTATTATTGTACCAGCCCCAAGTACTTGTCAAAAGTGGAGCAGTAACTCTTTGTGTTTTCGTGAATGAGAAAACAAAAATGGACAGACGCTTTGGGAAACAGATCTGTGATGTCACAGAGTCCAGCGAAGTGTGCAGTGCAGGTAAATGGGTCCTTCAGAGACATATGACCTCTGGCTCAAAAGCTTTATGATTCACAGGCACTTTCTGCCCTACGTCTGCCCTCAAAACACCATTTCTCCTACATGGAAAACCAGATGCCCGAGGGGTAAACAGCGTGATAGCTCTCCTCTGCAGATGGTGGTTCTGGGATACATGGCGTGGCAGCGCTCCCCTTGCAGAGGGGGGCTCTGGGAGGCACGGAGTGGCAGTCTCGCACAGGCACCCGCGGAGGCTTCTCGCCAGCAGCGTTGGCTGCTCGCGGAGCCGTGCAAGCCCGGGCACGTCCGGCAGATGAATGAGGCATCGGAATGTAATTACGCAGGCCTCGGCCCATCCCTGCGGCCGCCCGTGGATCAAACATGGAACATTCTGGCATATTCCTGGGAGCTCGCGTACTTCGAATACCCCAGAAGAGGTGCAAGGATGGTTAGATCATTCTGTAAATTGGGCCGTGTTCTGGGCAGGTCAGTTCCTGCGATCTCAGACCAAGTGGAGCCAGTACCACTGACCACACCAGTCATCAGCAGTGACTGCCTCTGTCATCACCACTGACCACATGTCATCAGCAGGGTTCACCTGATTGGACTAATGGTCAAGTAATTATGGCCAGTAATTACAGGTCAACCCCAGTCCTGCAAAGCTGCAGAGTGGACTGGTTTTTGCTTTCAAGTCAAACTAAACCAATTGAGACCCAATAAAACGGACGGGAACATTCAATAGTTTAATAAACTGAGAAAATTCATCAATTTAATCCAGAGTTAGACCAAAAACCAGCACACCTTATAGCTCACCAGGACTAAGGTTGGCTACACGTGGTCTAAAGGGCCTCCTAACACAGGACACCTGAGAAAGCACTGGAAGTCTTGACTCCTCCAGAATACATCACAGATTTGGTGTTTTAAATAATATTCTGATTCCCTGCTGAAAGTGAGCCCTCACCCATATTCAGACCAAGACTTTTTTTAAGATAGTTTTTTGGAGATTTTTCCACTTTATTGACAGTTACAGTAGAGAGACAGACAGGAAATGCAGGGGAGAGAGAGAAAAGGGAGGACATGCAGTGAAGGGCCCTGGGCCGCTGCGGTGGGGCCCGGGTTTGAATGTGGTGCGTGCTCTGCCGGTTCAGCTACCGGGGCGCCCCCAGATAAGTCTTCTATTTAAAAAGCATCTGAGAGCAGGAGTGGAGATTTAGGATCACTTTTGCCTTTAGCACATAATGGGGTTAACAATATGAGCTGGCAAAACCTCAGGTACTTTTTATGGGTCACTGCGCTCCAGTCTGTGCGGAGATCATTAGAAACTTCAGCGATGACGGTAAATCCCTCCTCTCGGGTTCCAAGGCAGTGTACTACTGAAGTGAGATTCCACAGAACTAAGAAATAATGACATCACCAAAGCAGTGCAGCTCTATTGATCAACAAAGACAGATACTGGCCCATTCATATGTAGAAGGTACACACCCACAACACAGAAAAGAGTGAGATCACAAGAGCACCTTGATTAACAGACTGGCCCCAAGAGCAGGCCATTTTTGATTGCTTAATCCCGTCACATGGTTCATGGAAGAGCCAAGATATTCATTATGTGATAAGCAGACTGGTCGGCAATCTACCCACAGCCATGACACAAATGCGATTAAGTGGAGATAGATAACCGTTCATGAGTTATCTTTAATTTAATAAAAACTTGATTTTAAATCATGCAAATATCAGTTTTAACCATTGGAAACTTTGATTACCAAAAGCACAAGTAAAATGCATTACCAGAGACACCGCTGATGGCTATAATTTGGAACTCTGCCAAGGTTTATTTGTGTGGAACACATTACCAGTAATTACCATTTAAATACAACTTTACTGCCAAAAACCTAGAAAGAGCTTCAAGTTTTAGCGCAATTTCAATATATGTCAGACCAAAAGTTAGTATTTTCCACTGAAATTTAACGCAACAACACCACAGTTTATTTGTAGACATTGACACTCCGAGAGAAACAGTCACTGCTTTTTGTTTGGGGCCCTGGTCAGACATCTTGGATTAAATGAATGCATGTGCATGACTGTAAAGCAGACCGGTTTACAAGCATGCGTTAGCGCATTTGGCCTCTCAGCTTTTGCAAAACAATTACAACCGAACTCTGACCGAGCGCTGTGATTTCGATAGAGATAGAGTTAACCGTGAGAGATACTCATACACAACGAAGTGTCAACGAAGGGTCATACACAAAAGATCTCCGTAATCTCACAGTGGTGTCTTTAAAGACACCTCTGTCGTCCAGTGAACAGGAACACATTGTACTCGGGGGCACACAAACACTGCGATTTGTGTACTTTAGTCAAAGGTGTGAAACCGGCCTCCCAAGGCACGTTTGTCTGCCAAGACAGATCTCTTTCAAAGACAAGATGCATTGCGTCTCACAATGGTGGGCGTGTGGTCTTTTGAACCGAGGGTTACTCTTGCAAAAAAGAAAAAGCAACCCCGTCACAAAAAGTAGCCCTGCAAAACAAAACACGCTGAGGGCACCAAACAGGCCCATCAATACCCAAAATAACCACTGAGCATACATTCTTCAATGGCAGTGCTTCAGGAGACACCGAACCCAATTCCTCAGTAGATTGTACAAAGGTCCAGGCGTAATTTAGGGTGCCACTCAAGGGTACGTTCCCCGAGCGGCTGAAATGACCGTCTGAAGGTTTTCGGATTATTGGGGCAATAATGAATAATAATCACCATGCGATTTAGTCCGCACGAAGGCACACCCTGTTACAATAGGGCCTCGCAACAGTCTTTCAGACAGAAAATTAATGAGCCAGCTAAACACGGAAGGCGCCGACACTATTAAACAGCTTCATTAAGCCTCGAAGAGAAAAATGGCAAATAGCCTGATTATTCCAAAACAAATTGCTTACAGCTCAGCTAACTCAATATCCAACGTTTCTGCTAAATACGTACAGAGGTGTCAGTCTGACTTAATCAAAGGCCCACCGAATAGCCTACTGTGCTGTGTCAAATCAATTCCCCGTGTTAAAACGGTCCAATTAGTTTGGAACCGTCCTCAGAAGTAAGCGTTAATATCAGTGCGATTGCAGCTCATATGGCAAAATCTCTTTTGCATTACATAGGATACTGTATTTTCAGGTGTTATAGCTATCGTTGGAGATCTGAAAAACTCACTCCTGAAGATAGTTAAACGATTGCTTGGCCCACCGCTTATAAACCAAGCAGGGCTCGGATGTGACCCTCCAGGATTTATGTTGACATCACTGGCTTTACGTTTAGTAACAGTAAAATGTAATTCCCATACTTAAATTATTACTAGACATTCAAAGAAAGACTTCAATCACGATCATGTAACTCATGTGACAATTTCCACTTACAGAGCTACTTCCAGACCTACTTTTATTTCAGTTACTTCACAGCTTATTTTGCTATCGGTTGACTTGATCTAAACTTCTAGATCAATTCAATTAAAATGTACAGAGACAGGTAAAGGGCAGACACGGTGGATACGGGCAACAAACGAAAACAACAAACTTCAAAGGCGTGTGGACTTTTGCCTCGGCAGCCATGTGACATGACTACAGCTCAACTACAAATAGTCGACTAATACTCATGATCACAGTTGTTTTCTTCAAAAAAATAAATAAATAAAACCCTCGCGATGAGATTTTGCTGATTTCCAATGTTTGGTGGTATTTTCATACCACATCATAGCCTATCTGCATTGGTATGCTTTTGTTTTAACACTAAGTTGCCTATATTCACAAGTCAAATAAAGCCAAATTGACGGAAGCCAATGCGCAGACACACGATCCGCTCCTGTTGTGCTGCTTATTGTCACATACAGTTCTACTGACGCATTCCTGCTCGCCACATTGTTTTAAAAGAAACTACCAAGAAAGTGAAAATAAACGTCAGCTCGCATTCTTTACCGTCATAGTGAACCAGACTGGCTAAACAAGGCCCCCATACATTTTATGCAGGATCGTATCTCCCCCGGCAACTTTGTAAACATACAGACTAAGGTTGTACGGTAATATGTTTACCACTGATCAGCAAACATACCAGTTAACCAACGACGGAAATTCCACTTTCAAATCTTACCTTGGGCCTGTTGAGCCATCGTCTCATCAGAGCTGACAACATTTTAGATTGTATTTTCACAGCGACCCAAGCAGGTACTGAAGAAAGTTACATGCTCTCGTTGCCAATGAGCTACTGTATCCAGAGAAAAGTCCTACACCTATGGCCAGCAAGCAAAGAGAGTCACTTCTTAAGAAGTTTTGCTCTTGATTGTTCGAAAACTTTTCTCTTGTGTGTCAAATCCTTTTTCCAAGGGCAAAAAATTATTCTGTAGACTACAACGTCTTTCTAACACGGTTGTATTCCGAGTCTCGCGTCTTTGGAAGCTAACATTTCCCCTCTGTACTTATTCCTGTGGTTGCTAAGTCGCTCTTCAGCTAGCTAAGTCGTCGGGCAGCATACTTCTGCTCTGTCATTTTGGGTAAACTTCAAGGCAGACCGCGTGTCCCGCAGCACGAAAGCGTTGAAAGCTGTTCAAGTCAGTCCTCGTCCCCTTTGATCTCTAGGTAGATGTTACGTTTCCGTGAACTCGAAGGTAGGCCAATTCATTCCTCATCTTATGGCCCTCCCATTTCTTCATGCACAAACTGAAATCCAGCAACGTCAACCTGGCCAGCAAAAAAGTTTAAAAAGTCTTAACGTTGTCTTCTTTCAACTTTTACTATTGGTAACTTCACAATACCCCGCCCGCTTTCTCAGTACTGAGTTTTTTTTTCCTTCTTTTAAGTACGAAGACGATGCCCGTAACTCAGCATTGATAGTTTTCTAGTCTTTCAGGTGACCAAAGTTTGGTTCAGTAAGACGCCGTTAATTCGAGATCGATTTTCTTTTATTTGGAAAACTCCTCTTGGACCAGATCGGGGCAAAATTGGATCACTGTGAATAATCCCACGTTTGGACTTGTTTTCCTTTCCGCTCTTCTGTCTTGTAGTGTTTGCCAGCTCTTCCACGCCTTTTCTATGCGTGACTATGTACGTCACATGTAGCCCCCACCCTTTGGACGCCCCGACTCACCTGGGCGCGATATATTACGCCCTAGTCGCTGATCTCAGATCAGCCCCCACCCCCGATTATGTAAAATGGATGGCCCGAGGGTTCGGGATGAGTAACAAAATCCTCCACTGTGGTACCATGCCAACTAGTGGGCAGAAAGTAGGCTACAGAACACTGTCGCCTGTAGGAGTATGTATTTCATTGAGCAATGAGTCCAGTTCCAGTTGTTTGAGCAATATTTTGATTTACAGTTATCTAAGAGGTTAACGTTTTTACTTTATTGTCTGAACGCTGAACTTTTTGAATAAAAATGTTAGGACTACTTAACGCAATTATGTAGATCGACTGGCATAGTGACGCTGCACTAAAATATACATTCAAAATTGTTCTTTAATGTACATGTACCACAAGGTATGCATGTATGTAAGACAGATTCTTGTCAGGGCTGCTATTACAAAATAAGTGTACATGTTTTAATTATGCCCAGACAGTAGCACTACTACATACATACACGTGTTTTTAAATCATACTGTTTTAGCACAGTTTTCAAGTGCTTTGAACTTTGCACACCTGCAAGATAATCACTGAACATATAACATTATTATTTAACTGCATAATATAAGTAAGGCAGGGGTGATTGTGTAACCATAGCACACATATTACTGGTGAATTAGAATCTAAGAATATAATGGCTGAAGCTAATAGGTGCTGGAGTTGAAGTACTGAAATGCTGAACTGTTAAGCAGGCCAAGTCTTTGTTAGTACTCAGGCCTTAGCCTTTACTTTGTAAAAAAAAATTAGGCCCAGGAGGTGTGGGTGTGGTTAGTCCTGAACTTAAGTAGTCCTGAGGAAAGTTAGCACTGAAACTTAGCATGTCTAGAATTGGTTCATACTGAGGCTAGGGAGGACTGTGTCTGGTTAAAAGTAAAAGTTATTCATGGCTGAGTTGTTTAAATACTGAAAATAACCAAGGCTGGAATTGTGTAGTACCAAAACAAAGCAAGGCTAGGTTTCATTAATATGACTATAGTACTTGGATTTAGCCCTCCTAAAATAAAGATTGTGACTTGAAGTGGAGCTGATCAGCCAGTAGGGGGCACTATTATCTCTGGACTGAGTGGAAGACAATTGTCTCAGTACAAGCCATTCTTTGGATGGCAACCCAAAGGTTCAGACTTCTCATGGCCTTTGGATCTCACAAGTCTTAGTGCAAGAGTCCCAGGTTCTCCTTTGCATCCTGACTTCACCCCCATATTCACTTTGCTCGGCAAATGTCACGCTATAAACTCAGCTGCTCTGTTTTTTATGATTGTGTTCACACTAAATTAAAAATAACACACAGTTAGTGAAACCTGACACTCAAGGAATATTCACACATCGCACATTCTCAGCCTCTCACTCTTACCAAAACTCTACACACAGTGTTTTGCAAAACACGAAACACCCTTCTCTACATTAGTCACAGAAATCTAACATGATGCCGCTTCTTTGCCATTTCAAGGCACCGCCTTCAAAATACCACATCCATGAACCAATTGATCAAACATGGCCGTCAAGTGTACAGACACTTGGGTGCTTAACTGTGAACTCACCAATCAGGCACAAGCACTACAAAAAGGCAACAGGTGAGTTCACCTGTCTTCAACAACAATTGAAGGCCATGTTGCAGTAAGAGGAAGAGGAAGAGGGAGAGCGGGGAAGAGCCTGAGGAGAAAGAGGGTAGGGAGAGGAAGAGGTACACATGGACCTGGAGGAAGATGTGGACAAAGAAGATGAGGAACAAATTTATCAGATGACATTCGAGCAACATTCGTTGGCCATGTTGTAAACTATGGGTTGACATTGAAAGAGGCTGGAGAGAGAATTCAGCCCAATTTCAGCAGATATACTTTTGTAACAATAATTCGGACATTTCCACAAGAGCACAGGTGCCTACAGCCTACAGTAAAATCAGTACAATGTAGCCTACTATACGTACTACATCACTACTTTTGGTACTCATTGACTGCATTCTGTGTTCAAAACAATGCCTTGTATGCTGTCCTGTGACATTTTACATGTATTTTGATTGGTTTACATAGGATTGAGGGTTCAGAACGTCAAGGAGGAAGGGGCCCCATAGTCTCAGAGGAACAAGAGAGAGCTATCGTAAACATGGTTTTGGCCAATAACACGATACGCCTCAGAGAAATTCAAACAAACATCCTCAATGACCACACAGTTTTCAATAATGGTTGTTTCCATCAGGTCTCTCTATCAACACTGGGGCGAATCCTTAAAAACATCACATACAGATGAAACAACTCTACTTAGTGCAATTTGAAAGTAACTCTGAGAGAGTAAAAGATCTGTGCCATGAAGATGTGGAGATAAGTAATGTACACTTCAGTATTGTGCACTGCACACAGAACCTTTTTACATGTAAATTTATAGTAGGCCTATCTTGAACGTCGTCCCGGGCCAATATGGTGGTAATGTCACAATGTGTGCTGCAACCACGCAGAATGGGGTCCTCCACCGCCATGCCAACTTAGGTCCTTACAACACGGCCCACATACACACATTTTTAGACAGACCACACAACATCATCACAGAAGAAGACCAAATGGATGCAGAGCAGATGAGATACGTTGTCATCTAGGACAATTTGTCTTTCCACAGATCTGCTATGGTCCAAAACTTGTTTCATCAGCATCCACAATTCTCACTGCAACACCTCCCACCATACTCTTCCTTCCTTAACCCCAATGAGGATTTTTTTTTTCAGCATGGCGGTGGAAGGTTTACGATCTCCAGCCCTATGTCAGGATACCCCTCGTTCAAGCCATGGTGGAGGATTGCGCCCAAATTGATGCAGGGTCTGTGCCAGGATGGATTCGCCATTCGAGGAGATTTTTCCCTTGCTGTATTGTGAGAGAGGACAGCCTGTGATGTGGACAAAGTGGTATGGCCAGATCCAACTCGGCGAAGGGATAATGCTTAGGTTTTTTTTTCATTCATGCTTTTTTGTCTCCACAAATGTTTTTGCTGTGTACTATGTTATGTACTATATTCAATTTAGAATATGTTCCTTTCGGATTTTCAGTGCAAACTGCAAACATAGATGTATCGACTGATTTTACAATGTGTACAGAAATATTTTCATCAGTGTGCAGTACTGGTCTTGTGTTTGGTCAATATATTCATGTACTTCACAACAACATCTCTGAAAAAAATCAAACCCAGATTATATCATTAGAAAAGTAGAAATGTTAAAAAGTGTTTTAGATTCAGCATAGCAGCATGTAACTGGTTCAAACAGAACCGGATTGTATGAACTATGTGTGTGCCATACGGTGACAAAATTGGATTTTGTTTTATAAATTATTGTATAGGTTTGAATGAAGTGTTTCATTTTGCAGAAGATCCGAGGTGCTAGTTGTGTGCGTGATTGTGTGAATTGTGTGTTGTGTTTTGACAAAATGAGCCCTGTTTTCAAAATCGTGTTTAAGCAATCATAAAAAAACTGTAATAATCGGGGCAGAATTTGTAAATGAGTCAAATGCAGTTTAATAATTATCTCAATTTTTTGTTATAAAACAAGGCCACATCAAAAAGAGTTTCTTATAACAAATATACACAACCTGAATTTCCACATCGAATCCCACAAATTTTACAATTGTCATGTCTACTTAGGACGTCATTACATTCTTGTAAGGATGTACACAAAGTCGCCAAGGCTTATGATAAAACTTTATTGATAATGATAAAACTAAAAAGTAATTACAGTTTATATATTGTGAATAATGTTTCATACCAGGATTTACATTATGTTTCTCCAAAACATTTCTATTCATTAGGGCCACATCTTTCAAATTGTTTTTGAGATGGAATGTGAATTTGAGTAAACTAATTTTGTTATGAAATAAGCTAATCTTTTCAACAATAACATTTATAAATATGACAAATGTTACTTGTATTATGCATAACATATATACATTATATTTGTTTTGATGTTTTTTATGCTTTAAGCAGTGCTGGCAGTTGTATTACAGTTTTTCTTGATCGCTAAGACACATTTCTCGAAATTATGCTCCATTTCCTCAAACTGTAAACACAACTGCAAAACTGCATTTTCAAAGTTTTTAATCCCTACATGTACTGTAGTACAAATTTGTACTAAATTTCAGTGACAAATGTACTGTAGAAATATGCAAGTGATAAAGAACATAGAATACAGCAAAATGATTTCTACATTTACCAATGTAAACTAATGGGAAAAAAAGTTATTATATAAAAAAATAAATCTAATTTATTTCACATCAGCATCTTGCATTTGGTCAGAGATTCTCATCAACATCACAAGCAACATCCACCCTAGCCAGGTAGTAGTGTGTGAAAACGGGAATGGTGTTTTACGATTTGAGAAATGGATCTGTCTTTTGGTTGATGCGTTATGGTTCGGGATGTTTAGTTAGTAGGCCCAGGAGCAGTGTGTAAGTGATCAAGAAAAACTGTAAATTCATATAACCATATGACTGTTTATGGCTTTTAATATGACGTACGTGATGTGCCACATGTGAAACAGTGTTATTTTATGATACAATTCTGTTTATTAGCAGTATTGACATTTTCTTGAAGATCAAAGAAAATCTTATGTTAGATTGTGAAATTCACTTGCATAAGACATTAGAATATGTAAATATTGTATCAAAATATTAACATGTGTATTCAAGTAACATACATTTCGCTCTACTCTCTGGCATACTCGTGGAAACACATTTGCAATTGGAGGCATCATTATCACAGACCATAGCCAGGTTGTAATAAATTTCACATAAAAATGTGATTCTTTGTTATGAAACCATACTTCCCCCAGATCTGTACAAGACAGGGTCTGATCAGAGTCAAAAGGTATCTCATTCTGAGCAAGGTCACAGAAATTCATATGAAATTTTTACATACATTTTTTATCAATGTAATGAATTCATATACAGATTTAAAGAGTAAATTTCTCCAATGCTCATTCTTCAATGGGAAAGAAGATTCCTTAAAACATTTGTTGTTTAATTGTCCCTTTTGCATAACTTTTTTTTTTTAAACAAAATATTATTTTTAAAAAAGGTACCGTCTTATCGTTGCACTGCAATACTGGATTATCTTCACTTGATAAGACAACCAAACTTTTATAAGTTTTGGATACATTTGATAGCCACAAAACTAGAGTGATGGGCTTTAAACACAATATTTTTTTTTTTTTTTTTATATATACACCATGTTGTTTTTATAAGATTTTCTAATGGAAGTTTAATAAAAAAAAAACTGTACACCTAATAACCAAATAATATATGTGTTTGTTTGATGTACTGTTTTATGGGGAAATAACCACTCTTACTATCTCCCCAATCAAATCTCCGAATCTTCATACTAATTATATACTTTGTCACATTGTGAGTGACATTAAATACCCGTACACTACTTCGCTATGTATATGGTGTCTTGTAACGTTATGCAATGTGTCAAGGTTGTAACTGATGTTTGCTGCAATTAGAAAAGAAGTCAAAACTCGTGGGAGGGCATTACCGTTACACCAGACTGTGGACTTTGCTTACCTGTACATTTTGCCAGCACTAAATATGGTGAAAGTCAAGGTTTCGTGGCAAAAATTGCGTTGACGCCATTTTGCCAGCACTACGTGTGACCTCTGAACTCCAGGGTTTGCCAGCTCTCCGCCATATTGGCTGTTGTCTTGCCGAAGGAAGGCAGGGAAGGTTTTTGGTACTGGAAGAATTGAAACTGTGGCTTTTTCCCACCCGTAAACTGGTGCAAACTGGGCCAGAGCGTTTCGCGGAAAGTTGCATCATGGCCAGGAAGAAAAGTAAACAGCAAGGAGTGGGGAATAAGGAGCTGGTCACTGGGCAGCAGAGCCTATCGAAGAGCCCCGTCTCTCCCGGCGATGCAGCTGGCGGTGGTGGCGGCGGAGATGCGGGGCTGGAAAGACTGGCCAGGGCGAATCAGGTAGCGAAAATGGCTAACAAGCTAGGCTAGATGTAGCTATTTTGTTCCCTGTATATTTTTGCGTTTACATATTGGATTTTGAGTATTTTATTGCGATAAATGGTGCACGTTGTTGTATGGGTCCAGCTTTACCCGTCTAAAATTCTGGATGGGGCGGAGCAGTTCAGTAAATAAATAAATAAAATCATAGCCACACACATACACACACCAGATAGCTCGCTAGTTAGCATGCTAGCCAGCTACGTACAAATCACTTGCAGCCAGGTAAACCATCTAACACGTTCGACGCAGCTAACGTTCTATTCAGGTGTGCAAATCCAGTTCTATACCTCTTTTTGTCTTATTTTCTTTACATAACATTAGTAAAGCAATCAATTAGATATCAATCAATAACAGTATTTGTGTCGATGAGGTGGGTAGCCAGTTAGCGAGCTAACCTGCGACCGACGAGAAAATGAAACAGAAATACGAGCCATGAAGCTAACCGTAGCAATGGATCCTGCGAGGCTATCTGGTTTTAGCTTGTTAGCTCAGAGCTAAATTCGTAGTAAATTAGAATTTGCATAATGGGTAACACCATCTGGACAATATGGTTATGGCGTTGTTGAATAAGCTTTGTAATTATAGGAGGAATAACACACGTTGCGGTGTTAAAACGTACTCTTGACTTGATGGGTACAGCAGACTGTTCCGGATTGCACATTGGCTGCATAAGTAGTAGCTAGTTAGTGAAAACTGCAATTGGATTTTTGAACTCACCGGTACCTGTCTTTCAGACATGTGTCCTGACCGTGTGTCTTGTGAAAAATGAGAAAAAACTTAGCTAGTCATGCGTTCGCAGAGTGAAACAGATTGTGTTTTGTTTAATGGACATGCATCTGTTTGCATACCTGTCTGCAGCGACGGTGTTCAACGTTTGACACAAATAAAAGATGTCAAGTCCCTGTTAGGAATAACGACCTTGCAACACTAAATGAAATTGCTTGCGAGATCCGGTTTCGTGCACAGGGGTACTTTGAGGCCATCCAAAGCATTGTCCCGGTTACACTGATGGGGATGTTGAGTGGATCCGCCACTTAGCGGATAAGGCATACAGTGCGAGAGATCGACACCTTGCACGCAGTTTTCTGCAATACTGACTCTCATTTCATCTTCACTAAAAAAAAGAGTCCATTGCACAGTGGTCTGTGTCTCGCTTTTCCGAGAACATCACCCCAGGGCGAGTCTCAACCCTCTTCTGGAGATCAGGTACCCCGGTGGAAGGGTGCACACTCTTAGTATTGTCGTATTGGTAAAATTGAACCCTGATAGGGGTGACTTGTGAATTGCCTTTCAGGGTTTTCCCAGGTGGTCATGGCCAGGTTATCAGAAAACCTTTCACCATATATTATCAACTGTGTAACCACCTTTATACAGTCCATTTATTTGTTATGCCTTTGGTCCATTTCGGAGGTTGAATAATGTAATGAAATTGAGGTAGTAACTGCCTTATATGTTGCAGGAAAAACCAAACAAAAGTGCATGTGTAGAATGTGTTGTTGCCACAATGGGCATGCAGCTGTTATGGATATTTTGTAGCTCTTCTCAGCTTTGCAGCTGTTTTTTTTTCCACATACTCAACTAAACTCTCTTTGCTTTCCACATCAAGGTCTTTCTCAGTTGTTGTTTATTTGGTGAGCTGATACTCTTGCCCAAGGTGACTTTCGTAGTTTGTAGTATTGTCTGTTTATCTTCAGTGATATTTATGGTAACCGTTCGAGTACAGTTAAACTTTGGACTTGCATGGGATCTTCAGGAAAGAGGACTATGGAGAGATCTGAGTAGAGAAATGTATCTTGATTAAATTGCGGCACTGCTGTTGGTCTATTATGCTCGCTTCCCAGCCGGAGCATGCGACTGTCAGACAGGGTTTGAACTCTGCGCCCCTAAGCCATTTTGCCACCAAAAAACGTTTAGCTGAAGCTGCTGTTGCTCACAATGCGGCTGCCTGTGTAAGCAGCAGTTGGCCTGATGCCAAAGAATCCAGCAAAGACCCCCCCCACCACCACCACCACCTCGAAAAAAGAGAGAAAACGGAGGAGCAGTTTATGACTCGTATTCATTGTGACCAGCCGAGCCGACTGGAGCAGCTGCAGCCTCCTCGGCTACCGATACGCATTTGCATCACACTGGCTCCCAGTGGCAGCCGCGTAATCTGGAGCATTTGTCTGCCTCTCGCCTCCTTCAAACTTGCCGTGTTCCTGCCAGTACCCCACCTATGTTAAACACACAGTGATGCTGTTAGGTGGAAAAAACATATCTCCACACCATGGAAAGGAGAACGTTAAGCTGAGTAACATACATCGCAAATGTGGTCAGCTTGCCGAGGTACACGTAATCTATGCCTCCTCCTCATCAGACATGTCTGTATGTGCTATTTTTTGCTACAGAGTTGAGACCCCTTCCTTGGCAGCCGTAGAAAACTTTGGAGGTGATAGTTCCAGCTTAGCCAGTGATCATTAAATAATTTATATTCATGAATGGAAGTGTTTTAGGATCCATGCATCTTTTGAAAATGGTTTTACCTGTCGTTCTTTTTCTCTGGTCGTGTTTTTAGGCCTAAGAGTGCAGAGCGGCAGGTGTATCCTCCGAGCTTGCTGTCAACCACGGTTCCCAGTGTGCAGTCCACCAGTTGTGCTGTGCAGTCGCTCTGCAGTCCATCAGCTGCACAGTGCAGTCGCGCTGCAGTCCACCAGCTGCACTACATAGTCACTGTACAGTCCACTAGTTGCGCTATGCATTCAGGGCTCATACTCACAGTTATTCCAGATGTGCATAAAACACAACTGGACCAGCGTTCCTCTAAGAGCAGTGTGTTGCTGCGGGATGAGAGCGATGCAGTTCTCTCCGCAGAAACCCTGCTCCTTTTTCCAACCAGAAAGTTCACCAGGTTTGAACTTTTGGCAGACTTTTCTGTGGCGTAGCAATACAGCAACCAAGAGAGTAAACTGTATCCCACTAACATTATCTCTGTTAAATTCCCGCCAAATATGAAATGTATTTACATCATATATGTTTAACTGATGATTTCCTTTTTTGCAATAAGAAATGTATGACGAGAAATGTGTTGTTGTATTTTTGTGTGACGTTACCCCCACTTATTCCATTTCCGCCCACCAAGGAAACAAGCCATGGACTACCACGCGTGTGCGTTTGTGTCTGCTACTTGTATGTATGTATGAGCCTTCACTCCGCAGTCCTCGGCTAAGCCGCGTAATGAGCTGCGCAGTCACTCCGCAGTCCACCAGATGAGATGCGCAGTCCACCGGACGAGTTGCGCGGGCATTCCTCGGGAGGAGTGCGTCTCGTGCGCAGACCGCAGGCACCGTAATGACTGAAGGAGGCGGTCCTCTGCAGTGAGTTGGTCAGAAACTGCGTTGGCTCCGGCTGCCCATGCTGCATAATGCTATGGCGAATGCTGTTGCCTTTTGTGGGAGTTTTGGCCACGCAGACGTGCTCAGGATTAGATTACCATTCTGTGGAGCATGTCACTGCAGCAGAAACCAGAGCTTAAGCTGTGTATGCTAACCCAGTGGCCCATTTGCAGGTGTGTTGCACTGAGCTTTGATGTGGCTGCGATGCAGCTGGTTAAGTGAGCATTTAAACAAACCCCCACCCCCCACCTCTATCTGTCTGACTGTGGGTGCACCTGCTAGTGCTGGGATGTGAGAACCGAAACTCTCAAACGTTCGGTCACCTGCACCCCTACGATGGCCTCGGCTAGAGATGCTCACGCTCCCACATGAGGCTGCGTAGAGTGAGCTTTTAAAGGGGCGTTGCTGCAGAAATAATCCACAGCAGATTTGTATTTGCAAAGAAAATGATTCATCTCATTGGGTTAGGAGACTTCAGTCGATTTGTCTGGCTGTGTGTTGGATGCGAGTACAATTTCTCTCCTCTTCTTTTCTCCTTTTCGATCGGAAAGAGACAGCTTAATAGCTTCCAGATCCTCATCTTCCTCGAACGGCGGCGTCGCTTTATAGTTATCGTTTACCGTACCGGTGCCTGTCAGTGATCGGACAATGCAGAGTTGCTCAGAGTGTAGTCTGTTCACATTTGTTTGCGGTGACGTTTTTTAAGGAGGTACAGTTTTGGCCTGGTTTGACCCCCATGTTAGTGAAGTTTGACAGACCCTTGGGACATGACTGAAATGGCTGAGCCTCTGGGGGAACCCAGACCTTTCCTCAAAGACGTACAGCTCTGTTTGCAGTGACCAGGAGAGCTGTGTGAGGAAGGCCCTTGTCCTTAGTCAATCCAGGAACAGCAAATTGCGCAGACAGAATCATGTGCTTGTGTCTGTGCTCCCCTGCTCTGACGGCCTCGGTGCTATGGTGACAGCTGTATGCTCATTTGTACAGGGGGTTGTGACTTGATATCTGTAGACCTGAGGTTCACAAATCCGAACCTTTTTAGAGTGTTTCAGCACCGATCGGCTAAACAGTCATCTCGTTCATAAGGCCTAAATTAGCTGTTCGATTAATGAGAATCACAAATTCCTTTAGACGTTGGCATCCTCCAGGAATGGAGTTAAACTTGTAGACACTGAGTCCCGAGTGACCTGGAGGGATACCTGTGGACAACGCAAATCTCTGTAAATGGAGTGAAACCTGCAGACACCATGAACTTCCAGAACCTGAGTTAAATCTGCAGGCGCTGAAGACTGTAATGTACCGTCGATTCATGCGTATAGTGTGACTCTGTACTGTGGAGTCATGTGTGTCGTGTGCAACTCTGTATCAGAGTCGAGCATATTGGTGTGCAATTCTGTACTGTACAGTCATGTACAGGTGTGTGACTTTACTGTGGAATCATGGGTATCGGTCAAGAGAGTAGTGGGGTTTGGTGGTGGATGCGGTTAGACTCTGTTTAGGAGAGACCTCTATAGGTAATGATGCTCATCCACACCCTCGTTTTTTCCTCCACGTCTCTGGTTAGATTGTTCGCTATGTGCTCACGTGCTAATGGAGTCACTCGATGGAATGCTAGCCGTATGGTTTGAGGTCTCTTTGCAGGGTTTGGCCGTGTGGCTGTCTGTTAATCGAGTCACTGGACAGGGAGTTAGCTCTTCGGCAGCGTGCGAGTTCCCTGGGCATGCGGTTCACATGCGTGAGGTCACCAGCCGCTCAGTCGCATGCTAATTGAGTGTCTTGGAGCAGCTCTGACCACACCGGTCAGGCCGCAAGCCCACAGGGATGTGCATGTGACATAATTATACACCTGGAATTAGGCTCACGAACTTCAGGATAACTCATTTTTACATAAATGGGTGCGTGAATATAGGTGCAGCTGAGTAGAAGCTCTGTGTGTGCGCACATACACAACAGAAGGGGATAAATTAATTTCAGTGCTCACAAAAACTCGTAATGGTTTAATAAAAAACGAAAAAATTCTGCCTCCACCCCTGCACGACCCACTATGGCTGTGTTTGGCTGATGGGGTGGGGAGTTCACATGCTGTGATGGGTGCTCGTTGGCGCTCCTTGGTGCAACCTTTGACCTGCGATCCTGTGTTTGCAGCCCCTCCCGCTGTCGTCGGGACAGCCGACGCACACCTGCTGCCTGCTGTGTCACCGCGAGTTTAAGGACTGGGGAGCGGGGCCGGCGAATGGACTTCCGGCGCACGGAGGGAAGGTGGCGGACGCGGTTCCGGCGCTGTCCCAGGCGCTGCTACGGGAGGTGCCGGGCCGCCGGCTGGCCGACGCCGTGCCGGCGCTGTCCCAATCGCTGCTCGGCGAGGTGCCGCTCTGGATCTGCCAGAGCTGCCGCAAGAGCGTGGAGGAAGAGGAGCGGAGAGCTACACAGGAGCAAGCTCTTCCGGTGTGTCTGCGTGTTTCCGCTTTTATTCACACAAGTTTTTATTACCCAAATTTATAATTTCGAACATTCAGTTCTACATATTGTTCATTTATAAGCAGTGCTATGCATGCAGCTAACCTAAAGATAATTAGTGAACAGATCAGTGTATGACGTATTCTTGTAAATAAAGGAAAAGGATTAGTGAGACATTATAGTGGTTAACAAAAGGCACATAACAAAACACATATAAACTCATTTCTCATTTTCCTTTGGTAATTACCACATTCATTGACTCAAAGTACTGGAATAGTGTTTGAAGCATCACTTGAGCTATGAAGTGAAGGTATGAATCCGATTGGCCACTACATTAACGTTAAAAAAAATCCAACCTGTCCACCCATTTGCCCTTGTTATTGCGCTGACTGGTTATGGAACAAGATGAGCATAATAACGATGTGATTACCAAAATCACAGACATTCTTCAAATTACTTTAGGACTATGAATGAAACGTGGGTGTCCGTTAAGAATTAGTTTTTGTTCGGCTCTAATGCGTGAGTGTGTTTTGTATGTGTTGTGTGGACAGGTGCATGGGGATTCCGCTGTGCTAAAGATTTTATTTTTTCTGTTGATGGAGAGTAAATGTGTACAAGATACCTCAACGTTTTCATTCTAATACAGACTTCAGCTTTGTACTCAAACTGTTAGTTTTGGCGGTTTATTTATTTTTTTGCACTAGTTATTTTCTACAGGCAAGTGGGGTCCAGAGATGGCAAGTTTAGCCATTTGAGCTAATTGCTTTGTTAATGAGTAACTGATGTGGGCTGGTGAGTGTGCGCTGTGAAATGATGAAGTCAGCCGCTGCTGTGCTGTAGCTCCAGTCAAGCCCGTTGCTGATGCTCACCTTGATGTGCTCCCGCTTGGAGAAGCTACGTTCTGTCGATCACTTTATCAACCGGCCGACCCTTTACTCTCCACAGCAGTGTTGTACAGTGGTTAGGGATTATAAGTCAGAGCTAGTCTCCCAGATAAGGCATCGCTATTCTATGCCTCAATGTTCTAGTTAACCCTGCTCACCAACTTACAAAATACAGCTGAACTTATGTTGGTTGTAAATAAGTGATGTTTGCTAAGTGCACATACAGGAGTTGGTTAACTCTGTGGCTAGACCCTGGTAGTAACCAGTGTTTATCCCTGGTTTGTGATCGGTGCAGTCTGTGCTCATTCCTGCTCTGTGATTGGCTCCTCAGGTTCCGCTGTCGCACCCCTCGTCCTGTAAGTCGCAGGGCTGTGGAAATGGTTACCCTGAGCCAAGCTCGGTGGAATGGGACCCCAGCTCATTCCTCTCTGCACACAAGCTCTCTGGGCTTTGGAACTCTGCCCACTCCAATGGAGGCGGGCACTGTAACCACGGCACCACCTCACACTCACAGCAAGGTCAGTGACTGCCCAAACCCCATTGGTCTACGGTCTTGTTACCATATTTGAGTGTTGGAATGTTCCTATTTTCACTTTTTGATTTTAAGCCATCAACTTTCATTGGTGTTTTAGTGCTGATATATATTTACTGGTGGCGTGGGATATAAAATTATGTAGGTAGGTCCAATTTTTTTTTGGTGGAACAACTTTTCTTGAATTGTTTTTATATAAATATTTATATTAATGACTAAATGTTAAAGGCCAAATTCACACAAATTGAAGGTATGTCATATTTGTACATATGACCAAGAGGTCAGAAGGAACCATTTTTAAAGAAATGTAGATGCTGTTATGTAAATTGACTATTGCTCACAAATGACATTTTGAGAATTTGAGCCAACGAGAGAAATGAAAATTTGCCCATGTCTGTATTTATACTGGGGTATTTGCAGTGTGCGTCTGGTGACATTTACAAATCTTGATGTATTGAGTCCTGTGCATCACAAACACATCATTTCACTTCATCTTTCATATGATAGTTTAACCCATTCCCCCCTCCTCCCCAGAGTGCTAAGTTCAGAGTTTGCATTAATGCAGGCTAGGTAGATATAAATGCATGGTTGGAGGTACGAGTTTCAGTACGCTGATCAGGAAATAGAAAAAAACTGTTTGTTTGTTTCACATTGAGTAATTCTTATATCTACAAAACACCATGTCTGTGCCGGTGCATTCATACTACACTAAGTATGGACAGTAACTAAGGACAGTATTAAAGTTGATGGGTACATTCCCCTTGAAGTTGTATAGGTGTGGTATTACCATTTTGTAGGTTTAATATTACCATTGTCTTTGCGATGTAGGTGTAGTATTATCACTTTGTAGGTGGTGTAGATAGGTGGTAGCAGAAACATTGTGGAGGTTGTGTTGGTGAGGTATTACCATCCCTGTTTTTTTCCTAACGGGTTACAGTTATTTCATGAAGGGAAATATTCTCTGTGATTTAGGGGCTCAATTTGGACAGAAAGAGTGGAACACAGCACATGTTTTTGTTTTTCTGTCCCTCTGCTGGTGGCAGCTGATGCAGAGGTCGCTGTCTGAAGGATCCTGTGTGGCAGTATTGCGAGTGCACAGACTGGTGTGACAGGATTCGCTGAAAGGGGAAGAATGGCCCTAGTGTGTCATAAAGCTGGTGACATCACCCAGCCTATTTAAACAGCCAGGGATGCCTTTGCTAAATACTGCCATTCTTACATTGTGGTTTAACCTGTACAAACAAAAGCATCGCCATTAGAAGACGAACATAAGAATGGTGCAAATTGAAATTCTTGGATGGTTCCCACATTTAAGATCAATCTAACCTTGTTAAAGTGGAAACAGTTACTTTCACACCAAAGATTATTTCATGTCTTGTTGTGTTCTATAAATGTGGCAGTTCTGTATCTTTGCTTCAGTACTGTGGAAACTGAGAAAAGCAGATTATTTTTTTTCCAAGAAGTCTTGTGCATACTTGTTCACTTGCTGCTCTCTCAAAATTTAAGCTTTAACTAGGCTGTGGTGGACATATATGTACAAAGGTCATAGCATGTTTGTCGTTGAAACCAGGATTGGTATTGCCCTTTTAAGGTTTGAGTTACACATGAAGCTGAAGTTGCCATAATGTGTATAAGTGTGGAGAGTTTGTTTACATGACTGGCTGTAATCTCACCTGCTGTACGTCCCACTCAGGTGGTTTGGTAGGGGCCCCTTGTTCTGATAAACGAGGGTCCC
Source organism: Albula goreensis (assembly GCA_022829145.1). Lineage (NCBI taxonomy): Eukaryota > Metazoa > Chordata > Actinopteri > Albuliformes > Albulidae > Albula > Albula goreensis. The sequence continues at coordinate 984,786 of CM040746.1, forward strand.
ATGAGGCCCCTGGGAAGTCCGCCAAGCCTTCGGGGGCCAAGGTGTGTCCGTACAGCCACCCGTCGGCACAGAGCCCTGGCGCGCCCTCGGTGGGCTCCTCCCTCTCCCCTGCAGCTGACCTCTGTAAGACCACGCCCAAGCACTTCAAAACTATGTGCCGACGCCCCACCCCTCCAGGTAAGCCACGCCTGAGCCGTGTCCATGTTTGCCCAAGCCACACTTTAACACAAGCCACATCCACATTCAGACCACATCCACTCATTCACCTGAGCCACAGGTGGATGTAGTTCCATCCCCCTCTTCCTTACTCACGTGCACATCGTCTTAAAACATTCAGGTTTCTTCTTCATTTCCTTCCCTAATTCTTCCTCCTCAATCCACTCATTTGTTTATCTTCAGTTGGTGCCCTGATCATCCAGAGGTACTTTCAAGGCTTTTGTAACGGCAGGAATTTCCTGTTTGAATTCCCTCTCGGGTGTTGATTGTTTGTCATGTCAGGGACACAGATGGAAGTCAGCGTGTAGAATAGTTTGTCAGGTTGTTAGAAGTCCAGGTTTGATACATTGCTGAATATTCTTTAGGCAGTATGAGCCTAAGTCGTCATGATGTCATGTTTCTGCGTGGTACTGATGATGTCATATTTCCTTGTCAGGTGAGGCGTTTCACTCCAGCGATCATCACCAACAGTCAGACCTGGCGGCCCCGCCTAACAGTCCGACAGGACTGTCTTCCCATCATTCCAGTCTGTTGCCCCCCAAGCAAGCCCCGCCAAGCCCCGCGCTCCCAGGTCATGCCCCGTTCGCCCCGCTGGTGTCCAAGTTGCCCCCAGGGGCGGAAAGCCCCACCCCCCTGCACAAACCTGGCACTTGCAAGAACTCCCACATTCCCGCCGTCACCGCGCAGCACACCAAGCTCGGCCCCGCCCCCACAGGCTGCAGCCACCCCTGCAACGGCCACAGCAACGGCTCCGCCCCCCCCTCCAGCACGGGCCACCTCCCCAACGCCACATGCAGGTCAGTGTGGCACCCGCGGCACAGCACCCTGGATGGCCTCGTCGTAGCATAGCATAACACTCATGCACAGAATCATCAGCGCTTATCGCCACTCAGCATGGACAGTAAGAGAGTCCGTGTCGTTGTGGCGGATTAGCCTTAAATTTTGTCATCACCTCTCATTCGTTACAAGGTGGAGTAATTTATGTTCTCAGTGTTTCTCTGCAGAGAGGGGCTGGCTGTATTTGGCATTGGAATGAGATGGAAATATGATACATTCACATATACAATATTGCCTCTCCAGCACGTCGTATCACATGACATGCTGGAGATATAATGTAAGAGAAAGGCTTAGGCGCAGTCATCGTATCATGAAGCTTTTGAACCCAGAATGTGGAACCTCAGGTTGCCATGGCAAGCTGTGACAGCTCAGTACTCAACACTAGTGCTCAATCTGAAAGCTGTATACAAAAATATATTTTTTTGTTTTGCTCAACTCATTCACCAAAATGCTGGGGAAAGCCACGGTTTTACTTGTCTCCCCAAAAACCTAAGATAAGGAAGTGATGCTAGAATTTATGTAGGTGTGTGTGTTTAAGTTCGACATTAGTTTCTGGAGGTCACTGTTTGAATGATAGCGTTCAGTTACACATGGTGGCTAATGTCACCATGTACTTGCTAGTGAAAGACATTAATTTTATTCAGTTGGTTATGCACTGTTTTTGATTACTTAACAAAAGGAGTCAGGAAGTCACAATGTTATTTAGCTACTTGGGAATGAAAAATATTCACATAGGCAGCGTTGTATGCCACTTTAACACACTTCAGAAGTTCAGGCTTGTCCTTAAAAAGGGATAAGTTAAACTAGTGGAAGATGCCAGTGTGTTTGTACTTAGTGTCTTCAGCCACTTTTTGGAATAGGTATGACTATGTTTAGATGCACTACTTTAATGTTTGTTAAAGCTTTTTTTTTTTTTTCAATTTTCCTTCTTGTTCATATATGTCTGTTTATGTGTGCATGTACCCTGTGTGTGTCTGTCTTTCTGTCTGTCTGTCTGTCTGTCTGTGCGTGCGTGTGTGCAGGGAGCAGGCCTGTAAGGGGCACAAGCTGCTCAACGGCTCAGCCTGCGCAGCGGCCTGTGAGCTAGAGGAGGGTGAAGACGAGGACAGCAGCTCTGAACGCAGTTCCTGCGCATCCTCCTCTACCAATCAGAAGGACGGGAAGTACTGCGACTGCTGCTACTGCGAATTCTTCGGCCACAACGCGGTTAGCACGTGCACCACGCCGTACACCTGAATATTGTACTACACCTTACTGTCCCCGAGTCAGGAACAGGGGAGCGGCCCCTTTCTGCGCATTCACTTGTCAGGCCCCTGTGTCAGTGTGAAGCTTTCCCATGTCAGCTCCCGGGTGAATTGAAGGTTAAGCAAATGAAGTGAAAATGATAGTCGGCCTGCGTTTATTTAAGCAGGGCTGAAACCAAGTGTGTGTGTGTGTGTGTGTGTGTGTGTGTGTGTGTGTGTGTGTGTGTGTGTGTGTGTGTGTGTGTGTGTGTGTGTGTGTGTGTGTGTGTGTGTGTGTGTGTGTGTGAGTGACACTGCGTGTGTGTGTATGTACATTTGTGTGACACTGTGTGTGTGACACTGTGTGTGTGAGTGTTTGTATACAAGTGTGTGAATGTATCTGTATATGATTTTAGCTGTGTGTGTGTGTTTGTGTGATGTGTGTGTGTGAGTGTACACGCGGACTCACGTGTGTGATGCCATGTGTCTCTGTGTTTAGCCCCCGGCAGCTCCTACCAGCCGTAACTACGCAGAGATCCGCGAGAAGCTTCGGTCGCGGCTCACGCGGCGTAAGGAGGAGCTGCCACAGCGGCAGGACTCCGACCCCGCTCCTCCTGGACCAATCGACCACCGCGACGTCGACGAGTTACTTGACTTCATCAACAGCACCGAACCCAAACCTGTCAACAGCGCCAAGGCCGCCAAACGTGCACGACACAAACAGAAGAAGAAGGTAACGCTGCACCACACTCTAATCACAGACAGTGTTGGACTCTAACAACGGACTGCAGTATGTATTAGCTATTCTAATGCTGGAATGAGGAATTCCCAGCCTTTTTAAAAGTTTTTTTAGGGATGCATTTTTGCGTCATACAGGTTTTTGATACATATCTATGGGACTGTAATAGTCAGACAGGTCTATTAGTCCTAATAGATGTGATTAGGAATTCAAACTAAGATAAAAGAACACAGAGGATAATGTACAGAACTAGCAGCACTATTAAAGCAGAAATGTGGGAGTGTGAAAGCTGCAGTCAAACTTATGCTGGGTTTATTTTCCAGTAGACGCTAATGTAAAACCCTTTAATTCCAGTTTCTGCTCTGTGTGATTTCTTTCTGTACTTTTTCCATGACCTTTTATTCACATTGATAGGGTCTGTGTCCTGAGTTTCATATTTTTCTCTATTTATCCTGGCCTTTCCCTGATCCTGTCACACCTGTCTCCAAACTGTAATAATTCAGCTGCAGGAGGCTGCTAAATAATGCACTTTTATACAATAACATAGTCAGCAAGAATTTAGTTCATCTACATATGTAATATGACAGAGCTGGGTTTTACTTTGACCAAAAAAAATTAACTTTGAGTTGAGGTGTTTCAGTCCATTGGGTTTTAAGTTACAACACTAAGGGAAGAACGTGTTTCACAGGTAACAGAAACACAGGGCAACACCAAGCCAGGCCTTCGCTGTGCTTCCTCCAGTTTTAAACCCTACAAAATGACATTAGCATCTGAGCTAATTTTAAGTTGTACTCTGCTTTGCTGTGGATTGTATTGAATGTTGCATTCACGCTTACTGGATTGTGATGCTCTGCTAAACTTAAATATTTCAGAAGGAGAAAGGGGGAGTTATAGAAGAGCTATAAAGTGCAGTTCAAGTTATGATAAGTCACTTCTAGGTTTTCTGGGGATTTTTTTTGGAGGGGGCGGGGTTAGTTTTTGGGGAAGTTAGTAAGTGGTACAGAGGGATTTTTGGAGGGAATATAGGGCGTTTTTGGGGGTGCATGGGGCATTTTTGGGGTCTGATTGGTCTCTGTGTTGCAGGAGAAGGAAAAGGCAGCACAGGGCAGTGGGGAGACCCCTGGTAGTGACCCACGCGCCTCGCCCCCGGAGCCGCTGGAGGAAGCAGGCGGACTGGCCGAGGGGGAGGGAGACGGGGAGGGAGAGGGCGGCCGACTGCTGGAGTGGCCGCAGCTGGAGCTGGAACGTGTCAACAGCTTCCTGACAAGCCGACTAGAGGAGATCAAGAACACCATCAAGGACTCGATCCGCGCCTCCTTCAGCATGTACGACCTCAACCTGGACGTCAACGACTTCCCCAAAAAGGCCGCCACGCTGGAGGGGAACCACCTGCTGTCGCACCTGAACGGATCGTCCGAGCTGCCGCAGATCGACCTGGACCTGTCGCCGCTGTCGCTCAACACCTTCAAGAGCCACCTGGACGTGGTGAATGGCTGGGAAGAACAGCACAGCCCTGCCTCCTTGCAGGCCACGCCCAGCCTGTCCAAACTGATCCGTGTGCACTCCCCCGAGAGGAGCCCTCCAACGCACCCTGCCCCCACATTGCAGGGCCCCACCCCCAAGATCCAGGACGACACCCCTGAACCCAGAGCCCTACCCCTACCCGTGGCTGGCGGAAAGACCCGGAAGGGAAAAAGCAACAACAGCAGCAGCAGGAGGCCCCGACCCCACAGCTCCATGAGCTCCCCCAGGCCAAAACACGAGCCCCCCAAGGGAGCGAGCCCCAGCGGAACAGAGAAAACCAGACGAGAGCGTCGGGCTCCAAACCTTGCCCCAAACCAGCCCCGCAGTGCCCCCCTGCCCCTACCCGTCGGCCGGAGGAGAACTCCCCCACGGAGGCTACAGGAAACCACAAACCAAGCCGGCCTGAGCAAGAGCTGGCCCCCACCCCTGCCGCCTCCCAGCAGCCCAAGGGAAAGAGTAAGAAGAACAAGAACAAAGCGGACAAGGCCAACACCTCTATCGGTACATACAGTAAACCATTTCACCCTTACATCATCTGTGACTACACCATGTTTACTCTCTACACCATAATATCTCCTACACCATCTTTGTACTTCATGCTGTTTTTGTAATATCCTTAGCCTTTACACTATTTTTACTCTTGAAACCATCCTTAACCCTGCACCATCTTTATCACTACAGCATTGTTACGCCACCAGTACACACAATCGTACAATCTCTAATAGGCCTTTAGCTCCAGTCCTGGAGGGCTGTGGGGTACGCTGGGTTTATGTTGTTACTCAGCACTTCATGATCAGTTAAAACATTTGATTACACAGTGATTCACTGATCTCACATGATTTCTTGGGTCTGAGATAGTGTTGAAGTTTCAGGAGAAAACAAACAACAACAGCAGTCTCCAGGACTGGAACTGAAGATCAATATACTGTATTTACTCACTCGGACATAAATAATAATCTGGTTCCCATGTGCCTGATGCAGCTGGGAGTTTGAGTTTTACTATTTTTGGCCATGGCTAGATTTCCACATAACTATGAGCCTGATAAACCACTGTTGTGGCAGAACACTACCCAGCTGTGGGCATATTTCGTATTTATTTTTATTTAACCTTTATTTAACCAGGTTAGTCTCTTGAGATTTAAAATCTCTTTTCGAGAGAGACCTGGCCAAGAAAGCAGCTGAAATACCTGTTACAGACAATGACATAGAACATATTATTGACAAATATAATACATTTATACTATATTATCGTATATATTTGCGAATAAACCAGTGGTCAGTTACTATGTGTAGAAAAACACAATCTCTATCATGAGCAGGCTGAACTCAAATTGGAAGCGGCTTTTCCATTGTAATAAATCACGTGCACACAACCCACTCTGTTCAAAAGTACAGCTTGGTGCTGGGTGCACAAAACAATAATTGGCTAAGCTAACCAAGTCCACCCTCTGAAGTCAGGCAGCTGGCAGCCTGTGCCAGAGAAATAATGTCTTCTAGATGCGCTGCCTAACAATGAGTCCACCTGCCTGCAGTTTGCTGACTTTGTTCCGTCATTGTGTTTTGATGGCAGAGGCTAGTGTGGGATCAGGGCCCAATCTCTTACTCCATGCTGAATCCTGATAGGCTAGCCACAGACCGAGTGGTGTGTAACAGAATGTGTCCTCTTCTGAGCTCTCTTTCTGCTGATTTTCTCTTACAGATGACGTCTTTCTCCCCAAAGACCTGGACCCAACAGAGATGGATGAAATTGACAGAGAGGTTGAATACTTTAAGAGGTAACTGCTAATTTGAGCTGCCTGATTGGCTTGATGTAAGGCAGGTGCCCGCAGTGCGTCACTGTTGTATGACGGCTGGTGTTTGGTGGTCCTTAAGTCTGAGAGACTACGGGTGTCAGAATCTCATCACAGAAGCAAATTAGTTTCTTTATGAAATACATATGAAGCACATAATATAGCTATTCACGGCTTCAGATGCCATGACTTGCTGAAACGCCAAAGGTGTTCTCTACACTAAGCACATGAGAGTACATGTATTCTGTAGATATTCATTCAATGTATGTGGAAGGGCATGTCACTTTGGCAACACCTGAAGATCTGTTCCTTACCTTTGGTGTGTCTTCATGAATGAGTTGAATTGTCTGTTTTGCCTGTCGTCTTTACAGAATGTGCTGGTTCATTTAGGCTGTTTTCTAACTTCCAGTTTGCTTCAATTCATTTCACAAAACAACCTGGAAAGTGTACTTCGAGCACATAGAAAAACCTCTCTAATAATAATAATAATAATAATACATTTAAAAAGAATGAATAAATAAATAAACGGGCCAGATTACACTATAGGCTATATTTGACATCATGTGGTGGGCCGGATTAATTAGGTTTGAGGGCCAATTCTGGCCATCGGGCCGCGAGTTTGAGACCTTGGTACTACACCTTTGTGTCGATTCTACAATAACTTAATGCCTGATTTGATTCCAAATTTAAATGACCTTGAGTTTTAAAACTACAATTCTTACATGGTTTGATTAATCAAAATTACAGCAAGTCATGCAATTAATGTTACATTCAAAATCCCTGTTCATTTCAAGTCGTTTCACAAAGATCTGCAGATTGTAATTTATATGCTTAGCCTACTTAAACAATATCGGCAAACAAATGACAAACAGATTTGGTTTATTTGCTAAATAGTAGTAAGGCCGGTCTGATGTACCTTCAAGAAATTTAGACTCACCTGGTGAGCTCTCACCTGTCTCACAATTACCTTGGAAGCTTGACCTGTCTCAGATTCACCTGGTGAATTCCCGATTGCAGGGCACTAGATCTATCACAGCTGAAGAGATGTGCTGGCTCAAACAGTGTGCACTTGTAACTGCTCACACATGGAAGTGATTGTTGCCCTAACCAATGTCTTTCTGATGAACCTTTCTATGTCAGTAAAGCTTACATAGTCCTATGCTGATATGACTACTCACAGTCATCTCTTTATCTTTCCTCCCTCCGTTCCACCCTCTTGCCCTCCCTCTCTCCTTACAGATTTTGCCTGGATTCTGCGAAACAGACCCGTCAGAAGGTAGCAGTGAACTGGTCTAACTTCAGCCTGAAAAAGGTCCCTTCCAATGCGGCTCAGTAGAGGGACAGGATGGTCCCCTCTGCTCTGCCTTCCCCAAACCAGAACTGGCCTGAGGCCCCACCCAGATACACACCATGTCCAAACCACCACCACCACCACCACCTACTGCAACCTTTCACCTTTCAGGTGGTAGACTCTTCTGTGGCCTGTGTGGTGCTGGAATCTGTCTCCTGGACTCCGGCACCTTCTACAGGATATCACCAGAGAGTAGAGCCCACCTGTCTCTCCCCTCACCCTCCAGCTCCCCTTTCTCCCTGGACCAGAGCTGTCTGTTAGATAACGTCACAAATGTACCACCCCCTGCTCACATCCCATGTATACTCTGTAAATCAATTACTTTACTATTAAAATTCTCATTTTTATTGCCAGTGTGGCACATTTTTAACACACTGTGGACAGTTGGCTGACAGTTACCTTGTTGTTCTAAGTGTATGGTTACTTGTGTCACTCACCCAGGTCCTTCCATGTACTGTCTTATTTTTTTTTTATTATTATTATTTTTTTTTTTCGGCCCAACAGCACAACCTACCCCGTGGTTCATTTCTTTCGAGAATTGATTTTTTTCTCTCCAACACCAAGAAAAAGTTGGTGTGCACTGTTAAGACCGACCCTTGTTCCAGTATCCATGTAAAGCACAGTGGTTGTTTGGTTACTGGAGCACGAGCTAGACTGATTAGTCGAGGGTGACCCAGACTTTCGCGCTGGTATAACATAGTAATACGCTGGATGATGGGTGGTCAGTCATACGAAATGAGACATGTGGATTGATGGACTCAGGACGAGTCGGTTGTAGAGGAATATCCAGACGTGTTTGGGAATCAGTGCGGTTATGAATTATCAACATCACTGTAGCTGGTTGGTTTCGTGTTTGTTCTGCTATCAACTGGTTGTGTTAGTTCTGCTATCAACTGGTTTTTATTTTGCGGAGAATGAAGAGAACAGATGTAGAAATTATGGCTCTTCGGCCCCTTTTTATACCGCTAGATGGCGAAGAGGTTACTGACGTCTCATGTGATCAACAGTGCCTCGTTTTAATGTTTTCCATAAAACTGATCAACTTAACACGTAGGACAACACTACTATGAACTTGTTTTTAATTTTAGAAATAAGTATGAAACTGTGTTAAAACACTTTTTTAAAATCATAAATCTTGAAAAGATGATTACAAATCAAACTGGATCTCTCTGTTGCATGGCTTCTTAACATGAAAAGTATATTGCGAATCAAACCGTTTTCCACCTTGTTTCTTCTTCCCCCCTCTTGTCCTTCCTGAAAATTCAGTAGTTGGTATTAATCACGCTGACTGTGTTAATCTAATAAAATCTCAGAAGTCTGTGTTCTAATGAAGCCGAACGCATCATCGGCGGTAAACCTAAAGCCACGGCTACTCATGCTGCGCACGTGCTCCACTCAGTCGCCCTCCGCGATGCACTCTCGAGCCGCTCTGCAGCGGGGCCTTCTAGCGCCGTGACGTGATCTGACTGTTCTTTTTTTTCTACCGCGCAGCCGCCACAAACCACGCTTTTCCCCCTCTAGCACTTGAAACAGCGTAACTTTGGCAGTTATGGTACGCTACTTCCTTTCTGGTCCGTGTCACTCTGATTTCTGTGTATATGTGCAAATTCCATCGTAAAGGACATCTAAAGCTTTGCATATATGATGTGGGATTTATGTTTTTGTTTTTTTTTTTGTTTTGTTGTTGCAATAATGGTACAGCCTTCACAACACACCCCTATCCCTGGTGTCCTCAAAACTGTCATCAGCTTTACTGTGAAGAAGTGAGGTTGAGCTCCTTCTGAGAGGAAACCAGAATAACATTGATTTTGGGAACTTGGGGTGGGGTTTTTTTGGTTAGTTCACACAAAATCTGACATGAATGAGATGTTTTTTTATTATTATTAAATCTATTTTGAACTTTTTTCATATTTTGCAAGATCTCTGATGCTATCCAGGTTATATTAAACTACAAGACATTATCTTTAAAGTTTGGAATGTAGATTTATACTATACCATTAAGAGCCAAGTGTATGTTGGCTGCTCTGTTTTTTATTATTCACTTTTGATACTGTGAAAAATCTTTCATCCTGAAAGATTAAAACAATACAGTTTTGACAAAAGATGAAAGTGTGGTGTTTGCTTTGTGACTTAGTACCGTTAACTTGAAGTCTAGACTTGTCTGAATACAATCTGTATTACTCCATCACATTCAGCATTCCTAAATGAATTACAAGTCAAATTCAGACTTGTGGAGTAATTGACTTAATGTTTGTGTTTAACTCTAAAACCTCAATATTACACATTATTCAAATTAGATTACTTGTGAGATTCATTTTCGTATATAGTAACTGAAAGTGAACACAGTGAAAATGTGAGCCTCCAAACAAATTTAGTCTTGAGAAGGGCCTTCCGTGTATCGGAGTTTTGTTTGGTCCTTCTCGGCTACCGTATGAGCTTCGGAAGAAAAACGCGAGTTCAACGTTGGCGTCTGTTTTGCTAAATTTGGAGCTGATAATTTAGCTCTATTTTATTTCATTCCACGTTCATTTCTCAACAAAACATACGCCAATCATTTTTATAAGCTCATACTATACAAGTATAATCATGGACTTGGAGAACAAAGCGAAAAAGGTAAGTTTACGTCTGTAAATCTAGTGAGTGCCTAACTAGCTAGTTGTAACGCTTCTTTGGTGTAGACAGTTATCTGTTAGCTTGCTAGGCACGTTTGTTAACAATAGTTAGATAGCTGGTGATATCGACTTTATCTTCGTTTCGATGGTTAGCTACCTTTAGTAGTTACAAGTTGAACAACAAATTAACTGCCGGTAATAGTTGTAAGTGGCCATGTATTGCCGGAGTGGCTGGCTAGCTCTGTGAGATTAAGGCAGAGGATAGCTAGTTAACATTGGAGGGCTATCCTCGATTGGCAAAATAGATATCGTATAAATGAAAGTACCATCCAAGCCTCTATTTAGCCATAGTTGCTAAACTAATAGTTCTTGGTACAATAAGTTATGGACGTGATAATATGATATGCGATTGATTACTTAAGCGTGTTCTTATATTCATGGAAATGATGGTCAGTTATCTTAACACATACCGATGAGTCTTGCTTACGATCTCGTCCTCTCCATCTCAATGTTTTTGGTAGCAGAGTTGCGTTATGACTGCGTCAGAGTATTAATTAATTATTTATAAAAGATTATTTCCATGGCTGACGCATGGCTTAAAACAGTGATTATGGTCTGCCAAACAATACAAACCCAAATTTGTTATTTCTTGTTTGTTACTTTCTGAAGACCTATGGCTGCATTTATGGTCGCCCATGTGTGGTGTGATGGTTTCACCACACTACACATGGGACTTCGCTACAAGCTAAGTTTACTAACAAAACAAATATATTTTAGCGCTAACAAAGAACCATGCCGATCTATTTGCGCTAGCTGTACAGAAAATACAGAATCAACAACTTTACACCCCTGTTAGAGCTAAGGATATTAGGATATTTATTTACTAACTTCAGCAAAATGGTACAGCACATTGAAGTTTGCACATTGAAGGGTTCAGATTAGTCAAGCCTGAATACTGCATAGCTCAGCGTTAAGGAAGACAGTATGGCGTACAGTGTGGCCCAATAACAGGGCTAGAGGGAAGGAGAAGCTCCTTAAAGCATACAGTGGTTGAGTGCTTTGATTATTCTTAGTTTTGTGAAATTTCACACATTCAGTTGTCACGTATTATCTGTGTGACTTCTTCTTGGTGTATTTATATGTAGTACCTCATTCTGCTTGTTTTTTTTTTTTCATAAGCATGTACAGAGATGCGTTGTGTGATCTCAGACACCAAATGTAATTAGCTAAACGTCATTTTGATACAATGTACTGCAGAGGGTACACCAGGAGGAAGAGGAAAAGTTGGGTTCAGAGGGGTCAGAAGATGACGAGTATGTGCCATACGTTCCTGTCAAACAGAGAAAACAGCAGATGGTAAGTAATGCCTTTTTCCTGTATCTGCCAGTCACAAACAAGAAATCCGCTATGATAGGTTGATCAGTAACTTGAGTGTTGTATGTGATAATGTTCTCTATGCATCCAGCTGTGTGGATGGTGTGTAATAGCTGTATGTGACTGTTCAATTGCCGTGTAATGCACACTGTCTGTCCCTGCTGCTGTGTGACCGTGCACATGCTGTGTAATAGTGCACGCTGTCTGTCCCAGCTGCCGTGTGACTGCGCAGATGCTGTGTAATAGTGCACACTGTCTGTCCCAGCTGCCGTGTGACTGCGCACATGCTGTGTAATAGTGCACGCTGTCTGTCCCTGCTGCTGTGTGACTGCGCAGATGCTGTTTAATAGTGCACACTGTCTGTCCCAGCTGCTGTGTGACTGCGCAGATGCTGTGTAATAGTGCACATTGTCTGAGCTGCTGTGTAAAAGTGCACACTGTCTGTCCCAGCTGCTGTGTGACTGCGCAGATGCTGTGTAATAGTGCACATTGTCTGAGCTGCTGTGTAAAAGTGCACACTGTCTGTCCTAGCTGCCGTGTGACTGCGCAGATGCTGTGTAATAGTGCACATTGTCTAAGCTGTTGTGTAAAAGTGCACACTGTCTGTCCTAGCTGCCGTGTGACTGCGCAGATGCTGTGTAATAGTGCACATTGTCTGAGCTGCTGTGTAAAAGTGCACACTGTCTGTCCTAGCTGCCGTGTGACTGCACAGATGCTGTGCAATAGTGCACATTGTCTGAGCTGCTGTGTGAAAGTACACACTGTCCCAGCTGCCGTGTGACTGCGCAGCAGCCGAGTTGCAGTGCAGTGGCGCATACCATATGTCTCCGCCATAGTGTGATTGCAAAGACGCTGTGTAATACTGTGTGTACGTGTTCAGCTGCAGAAACTGCTCCGGTTACGGGGTAAGGGGCTGACCGAGGAGGAGCAGAGGGAGAGCGGGGGTGAGCAGAGGGACGACGAGGAGGCCGTCGGCCCACGCTCCAATGTCAGCCTCCTGGACCAGCATCAGCACCTAAAGGAGAAGGCCGAGGGTACGAAAAACACCTGTACAGTCAGCATCACCTGAGCCACACCGTGCTCACCGCGTAGTTGAGAGGAACCTCAGAAATACTGATCCGCCAGTCAACTGAATTAAGTAAAAACAGAGAAGCAGCACTATTATCATGTCATATCACTTTCCAGTTTAACTGCAAAAAGAGCTGGACAAAAATGTCACAGTTTCCATTGATTCAAAATGCTCGTTAAACTTAGTTATAATTAAGCATAGGGGCATATTTTACCATTATTTGATTGCATGAATGCTTTAGAGGAAATGGTTTTTCAGAATAATATTTTAGGAAATTAATAAACTGTCTACCAAAACCCTAGGTAATAGTTTACCTAAAGATCAGTAGTGAGCCAGCCCCATTCCCCTGATATTTGCATGTCTGAACTTATCCTGTACAGTGCCCTGCTGTTCTGTTCTGTGCAGTTCCCTTAAGAATTTTTGGTATTCTTGATGAGCCAAAGAGACTATAAAAAAGAAACCACACATGTAGTGAGCTCTACAGTGCCGTGAAGTTTTTGCCCCCTTAAATTCCACATTTATATTTTGCATATTTCTCACAATGAATGGTTTCAGATAATCAAATAAAATATCGTGTTAGACAAGAGGAACCCAAGCAAACATAAAACATAGTTTTGACATCATTATTTGATTAATTCAATGGAGAAAGTCACCCATCTTGCCCCTGTGAAAAAGTAATTGCCCTCTTAGTTTTGAAATATCAACATATTTATTTATCATTAAAATTTTGATTTAGTTGATTGAACATATCAAGACTTGATTGCAACCAGCCTTGTTGAGCTTGAAAAGCATGTATATTGAACATTTCCATCAGAAGGAAGTATTCACATCAGTATATTTTACTGTATATTTTATATATAGTATATTTTAGCTTTAGTATATTTATTCAGGCTTATTCAGTCCTCCCAATGTGCTGTCTGGAAAAAAATCACGTTTTCTGTGTCCACTTCAAGTATGGCCCATTATATTATTAAAACTCATGGTTTATTCCTCTCAGGTTCTGTCAAAGTTTTATTGCAGCTACTCACATTTTGAATGATTCTCAGTAGATACTGAGCTTTAAGAGCTATATGTCTGTGAGTGAATAGTCTGCATTGCTTTCTAGTGATGAAAAGATATGAAAGTACATATTTGTGCTCATATGCATGTGTGTTTCTCTTTCCAGCACGGAAGGAGTCTGCAAAGGAGAAACAGCTGAAGGAGGAGGAGAAGATCTTAGAGAGTGTGGCTGAAGGGAGAGGTGAGAGAACTCCAGAGACCTAACTGCTTCTAACCATGATAATGATCAGTATCCCCGAGAACTACTGTTAACCCTGAGTGTTACTTCAGGGAACACCCTAATGCTATACCTGAGCAGAAATGACTTCTAATTCTACTTCCAACCCCCGTTCTCAAACACACAGATACACACACACACACACGTATACGTAGGGGTGTGCCGAATGTTTCTTTCAGGACAGTGTTTTTGAAATGTGCAGTTCTACCTCTGGACCCATCGTTATCTTCACCTGCACTCTGACTAAACTAACTCAGCGCACTGCCTTCAGTTTTTTATTAATGTTTATTGTAACCTGTGTTTGATGCGGTGTATGTCTTCACTACCATTGGCCTCTGTATATGAACTCCTGTCTCTTGGTATGCCTGACATTTTCCTGAAATATAGCAATACAGTGAATCTGTATCTATCAGATTAACATAACTGTATTACATAAGTAATACATTGCATCCTCTGTCCCACACAAACTTTCCATTTCACATCTTTTTTTTCCATTACCCTTTAATGGCACTGTATTAGCGTTGCATTTTAGCAATCCCAACCCCCCCAACCCCGAAGTTAGAGGAAATCCAGGGTCAGTGTTGCCATATGGGTTGATTACTCTCTTGTGTTTGGCAGCGCTGATGTCTGTGAAGGAAATGGCTAAGGGAATCACGTATGACGACCCAATCAAAACCAGGTGAGAGACAGAGAGGTGGAGACTGCTGGTCACTTGTTTTTACCTGTCCCCTCCCTACCAGATTGCCAGAGGGCCTGTTACTTTCAATTTCCAAAGTCTAATCTCCACTTTCTGAATAAACCTTCTAATCATTAAGTAGTAAACTTGACCTTAGTTGTGGAGTATGGCATCCTGGTATGTGTAGTTCTTGTGTAGTATGTTTCAACATTATGAATATAATAAGCCTTGCACTGTGGTGTAGTTACCGTGCAACTTGCCACCGATTTGTTATTGGTTACATGTTCAGTTTACAGGTGGGGCATTAGCCCACAGCGAGGGTCAGCTGTTTTCCAGTGCAGTGATATTATAGCTCAGAAGAGACAGCTGGGAGAGAGATGAGCTTTTAGTGTTGCCTTAAACTCCAATTCTCTGTCCCGCAGCTGGAGGGCGCCACGCTACATCCTGAACATGCCTGCAGCACGGCACGAGCGTGTGAGGAAGAAGTACCACATCCTGGTGGAGGGCGAGGGGATCCCACCCCCCATCAAGAGCTTCAGAGAGATGAAGTTTCCACAAGGTGGCGCCAAAGATGCAGCCCTGACTGCCATTGAGTTTATGTATGTCTGTCTGTGCCAGAGTGTATATGTGTCAGCACACCAGGGTATCAATAGCTTTGATTGTAGATGTGTGTGTGTGTGTGTATTTTGTACAGTGCAACATTGCTCATTCTCCCTGTTTCTTGCTCTTTGCAGCGATATTGAAGGGGTTGAAAAAGAAAGGAATCGTGCACCCCACACCTATCCAGATCCAGGGTATCCCAACCATGTAAGTGTGGGGGCGGGGCTTGGCCTGGGGCCATTGTGATGTCATCTTTCAGTCAGATAATAAAGAACATAAATGTGTGGAAGAAGGCAACAGCTTTCCGTAGAAGCGAGCGATGCATAAAAGAAAACGGGGCTGTTTTTGTGTGTTTTGTGCGCAGTCTTTCAGGGCGGGACATGATCGGCATCGCCTTCACCGGCTCGGGGAAGACGCTGGTGTTCACGCTGCCCATCATCATGTTCTCCCTGGAGCAAGAGAAGAGACTTCCCTTCTATAAAAGAGAGGGACCCTACGGCCTGATCATCTGCCCCTCTGTGAGTCTGCTCCCTGCCTAACGTCCCACTGCCCCAGTCTACTGCGCTACTGCTCCAGCTTCTGCCTCTATCCTCTACTCCAGCCTACTATGCATTAGTGTCACTGATGCTGTGGTTATTACATAGCCCTATGTGTTGAGTAGATCTGCAATGTTGTTATCTCACAGTTTAGACATGCTGCAGTGTTATTTAGCCTCTAGATTGCAGGTACTGTTGAGTGTATGGCTTATCAGGGTGTGCTGTTGTGCTCACGGTGGGAGATGGCTAGGCTAGGCAGAGCAGAGTGCTGTGACTGTATGTCCCAGTAGGGGGCGCTGATGTGCGTTGTGTTGACAGAGGGAGCTGGCACGGCAGACCCACAGCATAATAGAGTACTACTGCAAGCTGCTGGAGGAGGAGGGAGCCCCGCCTATGCGCTGCGCCCTGTGTATCGGGGGCATGTCCGTCAAAGAGCAGATGGAGGTCGTCAAGCAGTGAGTTCATGCGTCTTGGGGAGTGTGTGTGTGTGTGTCTGTGTGTCTGTGTCTGTGTGTGTGGGTGAGGAGCGTTCACCCCAGGTGACAAATTAGCTTAGTGTTTGGTAGTAGGCCCAACCATGTTGCAGGGTGGAGCCCTGTTTGCCCTCCCCATCATCAGTTTTATGTGTCAAATCACAATGGGTGGCCTATGAAAACTGAAGAAACTGATGCAGGAATTGACAACAATCTGCTTTTTAATCTAATCAGACTGAGAGCTGAGAAAAAGCAATAGTCATGTTATACAAGAAAAATAAAGTGAACGACAAATGAATAATAAAGGCAAATGATTTGTGAGTATAATGCAGAGTGTGACATAAGTGTGTCTGATAACGAGATTTGATGAACCGTGAGTGCAGTGCATTGTGGGGTGTGGCTGATGTTTGTTTTCACGGCAGCGGTGTGCATATGATGGTTGCCACGCCCGGACGGCTGATGGACCTCCTGCAGAAGAAGATGGTGAGCCTGGATATCTGCCGGTACCTGGCGCTGGACGAGGCCGACCGCATGATCGACATGGGCTTTGAGGAGGACATCCGAACAATCTTCTTACTTCAAAGTAACCTTCCCATGATCCTCTGTGCTCTCACGAACCCAAATACTGCAGCAATGAATCTGACTTGTGGATACCGCCGGCCATTTCAGAGCTGGCTGTGTGTGTAAATAAGGGCTGAAGTGCAGTATAGTGATTTTGGAGCGACATATGTAGCTCGGAAGGCACAGTTCAGTGTAATGGTTAGGGAGCTTGGCTTGTAACTTAGAGCTTGCAGGTACAATGTCTAGGTGCAATACTGCTGTTGTACCTTTGAGTAAAGGTATGTCACCTGATTTGCTTTAGCATTTGGGCTGCATTGTGGAGAAAGGCAGTATAGCTGCAGTGTGAATGCTCTTCCTCCTCAGGGTCAAAGACAGACTCTCTTGTTCAGTGCCACCATGCCCAAGAAGATCCAGAACTTTGCCAAGAGTGCCCTGGTGAAACCTATTACCATCAACGTGGGCCGAGCCGGTGCTGCTAGCTTGGATGTCATCCAGGTGAGATACGCTGCTCTAACAAATTAAGCTACTGTTCTGAATTCCACATACTGCTATGTGTATATGTGTGATTCCCCACAAATGTTCTATATCATTTCAGAGTTTACCAGCAAGAGAAGTAAAGGGGAAATGTTAAGTATTCATCTTTGAATTTGACTTAGGTTTGGTCTTGCTCCTAAAAAGAAATACAATTTAAAAAATATATTTCCTATTAAAGTAGGTGTGAAACTACCTCTTACTGGAGTTTCAGTTCTCTTCAGAAGCTGGTAAAATGGGAAAAAATAGTAATAGAAATGAAATAATACCCCATGCTATATCATGACATGCTCAACCAGTGGTATGTTGGCAGGCAAATTGTGACAGACAGGAAACCTCATGGCCTGAGCTCAATGCAGCAACATTGACTGACCTACTCATATTTTGTGAGATAACCAAAGGCATCCACAGAGCATACTAATAATACTAGACTCTGCAAATACCACCCAGCATGATATAAATAAAATATGTCTTACTATACAACTTCTTCTTCCTCAGTTTCTTCCTGTCAGAAGTAGTTATAGCAAGGCAAAACCAGCTTCCTGGCAATGTCTGACTCTTAGCACTTTAGTACCTGGCAAAAAAAAAACCCAATAAGGTGACTGTTGTCGCTTTTATAGCAATAGCTGGGCAAATGTAGACTTTGACTTTGCAATTGCTGTAGCCAGAAATTATATTCCTATCAGTGCTTGTAGACTGTTCACTTAGCATGGCTAAAGTAAGCTGTTTAAGCTGCAGTTAAACATTATAATCAAATTGCCTTTGGTTTGAAAGCAAGCACCATCTTCATACACAGTGTGGTTTGATGTGGAGTCATTTTTATGTCAAGTTTTCATTTGACAATGGTTTTACCAAAAAAAATGTTGTTTGTCAATGAAATCACAAGCTAGCAAATGCATGCACTGCATTGGTGGTTGATGTGAAATGCCCCAGAGCATTATGGGATATGTAGTCATTCTCTCCTGATTGTTAGCAATCTGCAGAATGTTTCTGGTGTCCACATGTTTTTAGTATTTAAACACCTATCTACCCCTTTGTATGAAAGTGACATCAATAGTGTCTGCTTTTCTTCCTTCAATTCCCACAAAATCAAAGGACACAATGCTGTCGAGATTTTTTGGTGTAAAATATGTATTTGAGTACATGGTGATGTACTGGACTTGGTTTTTTTTTTGGCCACTCAGAGGTGTTGGAGATGATTTCACCAGAATCTGTGAATGTTTTGTCTGTACAGGAAGTGGAATATGTAAAAGAGGAAGCTAAAATGGTGTACCTACTGGAGTGCCTGCAGAAGACCCCACCCCCTGTATGTATCCGCTAACTTCCTTCAGCTTGTTCAGCAGTCCTAAACTCCTTAGGTATAGCACTCCTATGGGAAACGTAGATAAACCATTCTTTTTAACTATTGTTTGTGTTCTTTCATAATCTGTAGTCATTTTGATTCCAATGCCTTAGTACACAGACTGAAGTATGTTTTTACAGATAGTATATATCTTACACATGCAAGATATAATCTTGTTATACTGAACATGTTTTTCATTGATCTGTTTCTTAAAACAAAAGACCATATTTTTTATGTTGAGAACAGTCCATTCCACCCATCTAGACTCATCCTATGCATATATTTCATTATGATCATGGCGCATACACACCTGAAACATGCTGTACGCTATTTTTTTCTGCATTAGAGGTGAAAACAGGAATATACCTGACGTATCAGAGATTAGTGGCGAGAACATCAAGAGGATTTATCTGTCTGTTAGCTGTCAAGTGCCACGTAAGTGCTGATGTACAGGCGGAAATGTCTTTCTACGTTTAGGTGCTGATGTTTGCAGAGAAGAAGGCCGATGTGGACGCCATCCATGAGTATCTGTTACTGAAGGGGGTAGAGGCTGTAGCCATTCATGGAGGGAGGTGTGTGTGTGTGTGTGTGTGTGTGTGTGTGTGTGTGTGTGTGTGTGTGTGTGGTGTGTGCGTGTGTGCGCGTGTGTGCGTGCGTTTGCGTGTGCATGCGCGATTATACATTTATGTGTGTGTATGAGAATCAACATAATGTGTTGTATACTTGTGTTTGAGGATTGATGTTGGCATGTGTGTGTACCAGACCAGGAGGAGAGGACCAAAGCCATTGAAGCGTTTAAGGAGGGGAAGAAGGATGTGCTTGTAGCCACAGACGTTGCCTCTAAAGGACTGGATTTCCCTGCCATCCAGCACGTGGTCAATTACGACATGCCTGAAGAGATAGAGAACTATGGTACTACCAATTGCAGCACATCGTCTTAAACACCCCCACCAATCACCATGCATCATCCTACACATCTCCACCAATCACGGCACAATTGTGCTTGGTGTGGGGGATTATGGGTAATGTTGTGTTTTTCTGTTTAGTCCACAGGATGGACGTACGGGACGATCGGGGAAGACAGGAATTGCAACCACTTTCATCAACAAGGGCTGTGGTAAGAGCCTGAGAAAAGCGCACAATCCCTTCTGCCCCCAGGACCTGAGAAATACCCATACTCCCCACTGCCCTAGGGTCTGAAAAAATGCATACAATTCAGTCTTTCCCCAGTATGTGAGAAATACCCACAATTCCCTCCACCACCCGGGGTCTGAAAAAATCTCTCCAAGCTCTTGTGCTCCCTGGGCCTGAGAAAGTACCCAAAATCCCACCTGTGGTTTTGCAGCTTCCCGCCTGACCACATCCTCCCTGATTGGAATCGAAAGCCACGTATCTATAAATATCACTGAAAGCAGACTGTTACAGTGAGCGTGTCATTTCTGTAGGTAGCAGGTACTTCTGTTACGAACACAGGTAACTGCAGTTACAGCGTTTTGGATCGTTTTCCACCTCCATGAAAAACGAATGAGCTGTTTGGCCGTCTCATTGGAGGATGGTTCTCCCTCTTGCGGAATTGCAGATTCCTCCCCCACATACACATACAGTCATGCTGGAGAGTACGTGGACTCCCTTTGGAACGATCTGTTTTTTATCTTGTTATCCTATGAAGACTGATTATTGGAATAAACATGAAACAGCATTCATGGAATATTTAACAAAATGTTCCAATGTTAGGTATCCAAAGTATGAAGAAGTGAGTGATCCTTCACATTCAGTAACTGATGAAACCTCCTTGAGCAGTAGTGACTTAAAATAAGCATTTCTTGTTGCTGATTATCAGTGTCTTGGTGTCTGCTTTGAGCAACTTCAGCCCTTCTTGCTTACAGAATTGCTTTAGCTCTGACTGTTTGAGGGTCTTTTCTTATGCAGCTCCCTTCAGGCCTGGCCAGAACATTTCAGTTTCCGTCCTGACTTTGACATGGACGTAAATATAAATATAAATATAATTACTTGTACAGCATTTTAATGTGGATTTCCTTGGATATTTGGGACAGCTGTCTGTTCGCATGGCTGACTCTCTCCCCTAGATGTCTCTGATAAAATGCCAAATTTGTGGTTTCCTGTATAACAGCAAGCTGGCCAAGTCTTGAGGAAACAAAGCAGACCCAAACCACGACACCCCCACCACCATGTATGCTGACTGTAATGGGATTCTGACTTCGGAAATGCAGTGTGTAGCGCTCACCAAAGAGAGACCCTAACAGTGGTCTGCACAGATGGGTCAAAAAATATATATTTTTTGCTGCAATTAAAAGGCTCTTTTGAGAGAAAAAAAAAAAAAAGTACACTGTCCAGTAGTGTTCTACTCTGTCCTTTTCATCGTGGCGACACATTTGTGCCACAGTTTTGGGCTTCTTTGCTGCATCTGGACACAAATTTTTATGAGAAGATTCCGGAAAATAGTGTCAGGTTACACTTTTTTTTCAAAAAAAAGTTTTTCTTTGTGCGAAAAAGTGGGCTGTGCAGATAGACTGAAACATCCGAGGAGATGTTTTGTAACGGGCTTTAAAAAGAATATGCATGTTTACGATCACTCAAGAAATAGTTGCTATCTGGTGCCCCACCACAGTTGGTATCTGGTGCCCCTCTGGTAGAGCTCATACCACACAAGGCAGAGTCCTTACCGCCGCAGCCTGGGTTCGAATCCATCTCAGGCCCTTTGCTGCATGCCTTTAAAAAATAGTTGGGATCTAAAATCTATTCAATAGCTGTGGCAGGACTTGAATCATGCAACTCATGAACAGAAGCCTGCAAATGCCACACAGGTGAGGCAATTACATAATTACATAAGGACTAAAACTACAAAAGTGGACATAAGACAACTCTAAACGGCTATAGCAGATGTTTCTTTGAAGTCATTGCTGCTTGGTGGGGTTTAATCGGTTACTGAACGAAAAGGATCACATACTACAGCGCACTAGGATATTAATATTGGTCCATTTTTTAAGTAATCCTGTTTATCATATTTTTTATTTAAATTGTGTTGGTTTGTCTTCTTGAGAACTAAAATATGTGAAAATATAGATCATTCCAAAGAGTTCACACTTTCAAGTATCACTGTACAAACAGCTGAATCTCTCATGATTCAAATTCATATGTCATTTATTGGCAAAAAACTTGTGATGCTGAAGTCTCTCTCTCTACAGATGAGTCTGTTCTGATGGACCTGAAGGCATTGTTAATTGAGGCGAAGCAGAAGGTCCCTCCAGTACTGCAGGTGTTGCAGACCGGGGATGAGACCATGCTGGACATTGGAGGTAAGAGCGCCCCTGCTGCCCTGGAGGACCCTGGTGCTGTGGCCATAATTATAAGTCTGCACATAAACCCAGCATGCAGGTGGCCAGAGCGCCCCCTAGCTTCAGCCTGGCACACTGCACCCATGACCAGCATTCCTACTGAACATGCTTCAAAAGAATGAAAGGAGGGCATTATAGGTTATAGCTGATTGGATACTGTGCCAGGATAATTGGGGTAACAAACCAGCATACAAACTGTCCACCCCCTTCATATATACAGCACTTGATAAACCTTGGTGTGTCTGCTCACTACAGAAATATGGATTCTTGTCTTTAAAAAAAAAAAAAGGATCATTGGCTGAGAGTATTGTGCCAATACGTATATGTTATTTAGACTGTCTTATAAAACGTAGGGATTTTAACACCGCAACATTGTGTTTGTGTGTTCATGTTTGCTTGGGTGTGTGTGTGTGTGTATTTACCCCAGGGGAACGAGGCTGTACCTTCTGCGGTGGCTTGGGACACAGAATCACAGACTGTCCCAAACTGGAGGCCATGCAGACCAAGCAGGTCACCAACATCGGCCGCAAAGACTACCTGGCACACAGCTCCATGGACTTCTGATACGCCCGACCACTCCCTCTCTCTGTACCTCTGTCCCTCTCTGTCTTTCTCTGGCTGCTTCTCTCTGTCTCCCTCCCTCACCCTGAATTTGTATAGGTCAACCTGTTTTAGAGTATTTTATCTGATGCATATCTGCTTCGGTTTATTGACATGAGGAAGCTGTGGGGTGTAACTGAGAACTGCTGTCTTAATTCTGGAATTTCCTTTCTGTATCTGAGTAATATCGGCATGGTCTTGCTGGTCCACCCTGGCATGGTTGTGTAAAATCAATGCATTTTTCCGTTGTTTTGTTTTATTTGGGAATTCCACAGCTAAATCCCAAGTGATAATGTAATGTAAATAAAAACAAACAAACAAACCAAGCATGTTGTTGTGTGTATTTGTTTGTGCTTGTATTTGTATGAGTGTGAGTATGCCTGTGAGATAGTGTCTGATTGAATGTTTTGTGTGCATATGTGAGAGAGAGTGAGTGAGAGAGAGAGTGTGTATGTATGTCATGATAGTGGTTAGTGTATGCAGTGCATTGCATGCATAGACTTATGTATAATGGCTTGTCAAGTTGAGTCTGGATTGGTAAGGTGGTGGTTAATCTATTTCTGTCACGTTGAGCCCGCCAACACACTGTTGTATTGTTCTCATACATGCTTTCATGCGTCAAGTTTACATATCTTCATATTTGTACTAAGCCATATCTTATGTTTTAATTCTATAAAATTTAGTTTTGCAGGTATTTGGTACTCAGTTAAAGCTAAGTTAACTGAGATAATGTTAGTTCTATTAAGCAAGTAGTATTCTGTGGAATCTACAACCTGGCCTTCAGTAACTTCTTAAAACCAGTCATTGCTCTTGAATTTTATTTCAGTTTGAAAGACTAAGAAGCAACATGTTTGAGTAATCAGTGGCAAACTTATAGTTTTTTGCATGGACTATATTGTAAATCTATAATGTCTTTATTGACATGTCATGAAATGCAAGCATGATAACATATAGAAACAATTATGCACATGTATGAACATGTAGAAACGCATACATGCACATATGCTTACAAGTTTATTTTCCAAGGGTCGGATGTCATTCATTCTGATAAGTTATCTGGTTGCTCTGTGGTGTGGTACAAAATGTATAAAGCTTGAGGTTTAATTTCAGCAGCGCACAGTAGCAAGCGGTCATGGTTACTGATTCAGATTAGATCTGGATTTCCACACTGGGTGAAATACACAGTTAAAACCAATGGAAAATGATGAAAATAGTTAAAAACGAAGTGAAGCTCCACCCCGCCACCCACATGGTCATATGACCAGGGGCTTTACACAGTGAAGTAAAACCACAGCCTGATTAGCGCTTCCCTACCCCAAAAGAGGCAGAGGCTGCATTACCGCGGACGCCGCTACATCTGCGTAGCTCGCACAGTGGAAAGGCCTTCCTCCCGGGGGTGTCTGCACATAGCAGAGCCATGGAAGTCCCTGCCAAAGAAGGAATGATGCACCTTCAGGTGGTGAAGTTTGGGAAGGTGAGTCTGCTGAGGCTGAATGCACAGGTTAACTCTCCTGGAGCTGAAAACAAATATGAACTCTGCTTAGCCTAAACGAAAAGGTGAGCTGTTCTACAGACAAACACACGGGTGAGCTTTCCCCATTGCATTGAGCTGTTGGGATTGGGTTTTAGCTGCTCAGCTCACTGTTCACAGGCCTGGTTCTCCTCCATCCTTACAGGGGCATTAAACTTTGTTAATGCCTTAGGCTCTACGTTTCCTTACGTTTGATGTGTCTTCTTAATCAAGGAACAATCATTTCCTGTTCGCCCTGGCTTTCGAATGTACCGATTCTTGTGTTTGTGCATTCTGGCCCCCATTCGGACTTTCAATTCTCTTTCATTCATTTCACAAAACCTGAAATATATTTAAAAAATATGGCACATTATAAATCTCATTGAAAGTTTTTTTTAAATATGATATCATTATTTATATATATATGATATAAATGATATATATGTAATATTAGCATGATGAAAACTGGAATGATTTTACCCTGTTCTTGTTTTTGAATGATGGCAGCTGTCATTAACGGAGCTTCACCTTCACAGCATGTTCTGTATGACAGTTGTTAGCCATAGCCAATATTATGATGCTGGCTTTAAATGCTAAATTAGCCCCTGGCTAATTTACTCAGAGCTGTTTGATCTGTGGTGGAATTGCACAGGAATCCAGACCAGAAGGAAAAACGAGCTCTCAAGTCAGTACGGGTTTAGACTCCTTTATTCTTTAGCTGCACCAGCAATGAGGGGCCACGGAGACCCTGCCTGCAGGAGTCTGCTAGGTGGCCCGAGGGTCTCCTTCTTATGCTATAAAGCATACAGAATTAATCAATAGTCCATGTAACAGGTAATCAGTAGTGTGTGTTGGACTTTATCCTTCTTCAACAGCTGACAGTCCCATGCTTGGAGCTTGGAGATTTTGTTTCTTCACCTTTGGTTTGATTGATTGTATATGTTGTACTCTTGATCTACTCTGCTCTGCTGTGCCATATCGTATGATATCATTTTTTTCACATTCGGATTTTACATTTACAGTCACTTTTGGCAGTTGGTATACTACGACTGTAGCTTTGATGCAACATGATGATGAAAGACGTCAGCATGTAGCAACGATTCGCCATCATCCTCCCTGACATGGAGTTAGAAAGAGGAAATATCGCTTCATCACAACAGACCACTAGCTGAAGGAAAAAAACTCATTCTAATGTGAGGTGAACACTGAAGGTTCCGAAATGATGTGATTTTGTTATGAATTTCAGTTTCTAATACCAACAATAAAAACAACTAAACACTACACAAACTAAATGTCTGTACCTCAGGTTATGTGGCCGGAAGGTTATTTTTAGAAGAGCCCTTACCCATGGGAACCTTCGTCAGTGTGCGGTGTCCAGGAAACATATTTCCTATCTAAATTGTGTGTGATAAGAGAATTGTGTTAGGAGACTTGAGTAAGCTTAAGTAAGGGTATATCTTTCGTATGGAAATTGAGGGGGCACTGTTCGATTTCACAGGCAGCAAGTGTGAAAGCCATTGGACTGCAGTTTCAGTCATTTCATGCTCAAACCTAACATTTCGTTGTTAGGTTTGAGCATGGTTGAGTATGGCTGTTGGACAGGGGTAAGCTTGAGTAGCATTGTTAGATATCGGTAGGTCTGAGTAAAGTTGTTGGGTTAGAGTATGTGTGAATAGGGCTTTTGGGTTTGAGTAGGAGCTGAGTTGTATTAAAACTAAAAATAGGTGGCTGCTACATTACATTACATTACATGGACAATAGCATGCAAGTCGCGAGTTTGTCAGTTCATTAAGCGGTATTTTGGGATGTGACTGGGGCCTTGTGTTTTCCCTGTCAACCCCATGCATTTGCAGAAGACATGGAGGCGGGCCTGGGCTATTCTGTTCCCACCCAGCTTGACTGGGATTGGTCGGTTGGAGCTGTACAACATGCGGGATGGGGGCGTGGGAGACCAGGGACCCGCCTACAAACAGGCTCTGAAGGGGACGGACAAGCGCCTGATTCGCCTAGACGACTGCCTCAGCATCAGCCTCGCCCCGGAGGAGGCGTGTCCCCGAGACTGCTCTGCCTTCTACCTGAACACCACCCAGCGCACCTACACCCTAGCGGCCCCAGCTCCACATGACTGGATGCCCATCATCTGCCAGCATGCATTCCAGGTACAGCTAAACCAGCAAACTACACCTTATACACCCAACCTAACCTCATAACCACAGCAATGCGCGCTAACCGTCCCCCCATTAACCCTTACACCCCCACCCCAAAACAAACAACTGCAGCCATACCCAACCACAACCCCAAAGTGCCTCCCCACTGTGAGAGGTGATTGGCAAATAGAATTTATAGTTTTGTGGAGGGTGGATGTGATTGGCTATGGATTAAGCTCATGTTTTCCCCCATTCCTGCTTGTCTTGTCTTCAGAGGAAGGACAGAAGTCCAGCCCTGAGGAACAGAGATCACAGTCCAGAGCCATCCATGTCTGAGAATGAGCTGTACTCCTCCTGGAGCTCAGGTACTCAACCATAGAGTTCTACTCCTCCTGGAGCTCAGGTACTCAACCATAGAGTTCTACTCCTCCTGGAGCTCAGGTACTCAACCATAGAGTTCTATTCCTCCTGGAGCTCAGGTACTCAACCATAGAGTTCTACTCCTCCTGGAGCTCAGGTACTCTACCATAGAGTTCTATTCCTCCTGGAGCTCAGGTACACAACCACAGAGTTCTACTCCTCCTGGAGCTCAGGTACACAACCACAGAGTTCTACTCCTCCTGGAGCTCAGGTACACAACCACAGAGTTCTACTCCTCCTGGAGCTCAGGTACACAACCACAGAGTTCTACTCCTCCTGGAGCTCAGGTACACAACCACAGAGTTCTACTCCTCCTGGAGCTCAGGTACAGAACCACAATGTTCTACTCCTCCTGGAGCTCAGGTACTCAACCATAGAGTTCTACTCCTCCTGGAGCTCAGGTACTCAACCACAGACTTATACTCCTCCTGGAGCTCAGGTACAGAACCATAGAGTTCTACTCCTCCTGGAGCTCAGGTACTCAACCACAGAGTTCTACTCCTCCTGGAGCTCAGATACAGAACCACAAAGTTCTACTCCTCAAGGAGCTCAGGTATTCAACCACAGAAATTCTACTAAAAATTACTAAAAAAACTAGGTTCTTATGGAACCTAACTTGTAATAAGGTGGTGCCAGGTTCAAATCCCAAATGGGGCACTGCCGTCTTATGCCTACTTTTGTAAATCATTTGCTTGTGTAGTACACCCAGTGTAGTATCTTTGAGAACATTTAAATATCCCATTCTTTTTAACAGATGAGTTTTTATCAGCACTAATAAGGTTAAGTACCACACTTGTAACTGCCTAGTCGCCATGTCAGATATGCCCAGAGTAAGACTGTAAACCTAGTGGCTTGCTTTCTCCCTCAGCCAGCACCAGCAGTTGCACAATAAGATATATGGCGCTGCAGCTGATGGGTGATAAGCTGTCCGATTGCTACATTTCCCGTTTGAACCCTTCTAAGAAAGATAAATTGTGAAACCATTTTAATAGACCAATCGAAGCTGCATGCAGACACTGTAGACAGTAGAGTCAAGGGCATGTACACTTGAACAAAAGGGTGTGTTTGTCAGTTGAGGGCATGAAGATGCTGAAAGAATACCTTTCACTGTTACAATGATATACCAAGTTGAGAGGAGGGAACTGGTTTCAGAAGGTCTTGGTGTGAATCTTTTGGGCAAGTGTGATTTTAATAGCTGCACACACAGCATTTGTGGGTTCAAGTTCTTTGCAGCTGCTGCGCACAACAATGTTTTATGTTTTTCATTTCAGTGCCCTTAAGATAGTCAAGCTTCACTTAGCAAGTCACAGCTGTACCCACAAACGCAGAACAAGCATGCAGGTCCATTCTAACTTCTCCATATTCATGTTCCCCGTCACTAGCATGAGCCTGCATCCCCACCTGCCCTTTACTTTACTTAGTCACACCTCACACCACCACTAGCAATAACCTAACAAACTAAAGAGAACACAGGGCAGATTTTCAATGCATTTAATGGCACATCTGGTCTCCCCTCCAAAAGACGAAATAGTCTGGTTGCCAGCTGGGGTTAATGTAATAATGACCCTTAAATGGTATAGCCTTTTTTCATGTGCTCAAAAACAATGAGTTTGTTTAGAAGTTTTAAATGAAATAGATGCAGTGCATACAGGGTTCCTGGACAGATATGATTTTCATGTTGTATGTTCAAAACTGCATACTAAAATGTTCTGCTGGGGTTATGGAGCTTAGCTTGGCTGGATTCTGTAGGAGTTATGAAGCTGAACTAAGCTAGGCACTGCAGGAATGAAGGAGATGAGCCAGCCCAGACAGGTTCTGCTAGACTTATGGAGCTCAGGTTTTTAACTTTCTTTTCCCTGAGATTATCCCCTCTTTTCCCAAAATCCTGGCCAAAATAGTTGTCTCACCACAGCAACCATTCTGCTGGCTTCGAGAGGACAGCCATAGGAACACGACTCCTTAGCTTTAAGTGAAGACAATCTAGCTACTCTTCCACACTTCAGCCACACAACACACTGTCTATATCGTCAGAGGAAAGTAAAGACAATGTACACTTGGATAGTACAACTACAGTAGTACTACCCAGTCTGACCAGTAGTGGGCACTAGAGAGGCACAAGACCAGTGAATTTCATTGACTCTGATGGGGCCTCCGTTTACAGCCAGGTAAAGGCATGGATGGGATTTCAACACACCTCACCATGTGAGTCCTCTAAGAGCTGAGGTTGTAATCACAAAGTTTCGACTTCGATTCTCTCATGGACATGTTGCTTTTTGAACCATTAAGCAGGACATTAAAGCAGCACAGAGTAAATATCCAGCAACTAAAACTGATCATGTTTATAAATTAATATCGGCCTTTTCTCAGGAGAAATAGAATTGGATGTGACGTGTATTCGTCATTATTTTAAGAACATACTTCACATGCTTTTACTTATCACTGGAATCAAAAAATGTATGTCCCCTGTTCCCCCTTTTTGCCATTTTTAATTGTATTTCATGACCAGAAAGCTCGTATCACGAGTTGCTTTCTGTAAATGTTTCACATCTCCGTGATTGACAACTTGATTCGAAACCTCATGCATCTAACACTATGAAGTTTAATACCATGTGTTTTTAACAACCCCTGACATGGTGTGTTTGATACCATGTTTAATTTGGTGTCTTATGAAGTCTCTTTTAACAAGTAAGCTACTTTCTTTTGTGTGGGTGGAGGTGTGTGAACAGAAATAATAAAAACTGTGCCTGTATATTTGTTGTGGTGGTGGTGATGTCTCTCCCCCCAGGTGAGTTCCAAGTATCAGTGCAGTGGACGGAAGCGGCAGCCAGGTGTAACCTAGTCGGGCCGTACCTTCTTTCAGTCAGCAGGAGGCGCTCACGCTGCAGGACCCCAGCACGGCCCAGCCCCTCTACTGCTGGCCCTATCGGCTGCTCCGTCGCTTTGGACAGGACAAGGTAAGCCCCGCCCCAAGCCACAGCTCATTGGCTCTTCTCAGCCCATTTTCGTCGGCATCATAAAAGAGCACTTTTTCCATTCTTTTGAAACAATGCACAGCCCTCAGTCGTCAGATACCTGTAGGTTTACTTATCACATGGTCTCTGAGTGACTAACTGCCGAGCTCCGTAATGTTCACGCTGCAAAAGACGGGACCGAGCTCTGATATTTACTGATTTAGCCATGTAAAGAGATCTGCCATTGATCATGACTATGGGGTGTGTTTACAAAGCGTCTGAATTACTCCTGTCTGACTGAGTTAGAATCGCAAACAACCTTGATTAATGCAGAGGTTTAAACCCCCAAAACTAAAACTATTACCATGCATTCGTTCTTCCTAGGTACTAAAACAGTTAGCTAATTAGCTCATCTAGCTTGCTGAAAAGTTGTGCTAATCACAACTGTTTTAGTGCATACATTATTATTATAATAATAATAATAATAATAATTATTATTATTATTTATAATAATAATAATAATAATACACTTATTTATGTAACACTGTTTGTTATCAAAATAAAATGATAACACTAAATAAAACAGGGATACACCATACATAATGTATATAAAACTACCCCTCCACTCCCCAGTGCAGGGATTTAAGTACCAGGGAAATATGATCATATTATTTAGTCCTTGTCAAAACCCTGGCTGCTGCATGTTGAATGAGTTGCAGTTGTCCAATGACATACCTGGGGAGGCCTGAAAACAAGAAGCTGCAAAAGTATAGTCTGGCTGAGATAAAAGCAAGCATTATTTTCTCAGCAATGACATCCAGCTTTTTATATCAGCCATGCACTTAGAACTGCAGCTGAGCAGCTTTCCCCAGGCTAAATATTAATGTGCAACTGTGTATCATCAGCATAACTATGGAAATACACACCACTGCTACAAATAATATCACCAAGTGGGAGCATGTACAGCAAGAAAAACAAAGGGCCAAAAATTGATCCTTGTGGAACACTGCAAGTAATACTGACTTTTGGCAATACTTTAACTTTCTGTGGCTGGGTTTTGACCTGTTGATTTAGATAACATTAGGGTTTAAATGTGACTCAAAATGACATTACATTATTGATTTTTGTCCTCATCCACACATTTGCATGCAATGACGCAAACTGCCTATTGTGTGAATGAAAGGGAAGAAACTTCCTTCTGCCAGGTAATTAGCACCCCCTAGTGGCTTGCCATTTGTCTAGAAGCTGTCATCTTTGAAAGGTATTCCTCTCCTCTGATTAATAGTATTACTGCTACTACTACAGTCACTACTAATATTATTACTACTAATAATAGTAATAATAATAATAATAATAATAGTAATAATAATAATAATAATAATAAGTATTAACTGTATGTGTTCTGTGTGATGGTGGCTGGTTCTTGCAGGACTCTGTGAGCATCGAGGCGGGAAGGCGCTGTGACTCGGGGGAGGGTCAGTTCACCTTCCTGTCCCACAGTGCAGCTCAGATCCTCAAGGCCATTGAGGATGGCATCAAATATCAGAGTGTCTCTGATACCAGGACCTCTGCTGACAGTGGCAGGACGACCCAAAAGCACCCTGTATCCCATCCCCAAACCCGGAGCACCCCCACGCTGCCGCCAAGGAACGTAGCCACAAGCAGACTGCCCCAGAGCCAGCCCAGCCTGCCTCCCCCTCCCGGTGACAGTGAGGCTGAGCTCTACTCTATGATCCTGCCCCCTAGTGGCCTCCTGGCACAGTGCAAGTCACACAGCTTCACTGCTGAGGAGGAAGAGGAGGAGGAGAAAGAACTGCAGCAAGGGGATGAAGAGAGGCTGTGCTCCATCGAAAGTCTCTGCCTGTTCGACAGAGATGGGATCATGTCCCCTTTGTATGACAATATGTATAAACAGACAGAGGGAGACGGGGAGGGAGAGCAAGAAAGGGGCGAGGAAGAGAATGAGGTGAGGCAAGAGGCAGAAGCCAAGCTGAACCCCTCCAACTCAGATGTGTACACAATGGTGAGCTTCAACAAGCCTCGGGGGAAGGCCCAAACCTCTGTGGTCAGCACCTGTGAGATCCCCATAGACTTCAAGCAGAAACTATCCAACCTGCTGTCCAAAGATCTGGCCAAAGTCCAGCCATCGTTGCCCCCTCGGCAGGAGTACTGACTACCCCCACACCATGGCTACCGACCACCCCATACCACGACTACCGGCCACACCGAGCCGAAGCTACTGACCGTCCCCGCATGATGCCACAACTGCTGAGTACACACCCCAAAAAGATGCTTTGTCCCTCCAAGTTTGGAGCTGAACCTGCAGATACTACCACCTTCCAAGACGGGGATTGATGTTACAATCACTGTGGACCTCCAGAACTTGACCTTTTCTACCTACTGTGAAAAGTCTCAGCTCCTATCTTGTGAATATGTGTAACGGCCTGACACTGCTCTTGGAACATAAATATGGATCAGAGTAGAGCAGACCGTTCCCAGGCACCACAGCCTTTCTCTGCTCAGCCGTGGGCTGCTACAGGACCCGCCTTGTGTTTGGGATCCATAGCAATACACTTTACAGAGGACATGTCAGGAACAGACCTGCTCAAGCCATTATTGGAAATATTTTAACCCTGAACACAATGATAAAATCCCCATAGATCCCTGCCCTTTTTAGAGGAACTGTTTACTTATTACTACGTCTACATTACATTACATTACATTACATTACATTACATTAGGGGCATTTGTTAGACACTCTTATCCAGTGTGACTTACAAAGCAAAGTGCATAAGAACAATATTCTGAAAAAACTTTTTTCATATAATTTAACATTTTGATGAATAATGTGTTTCTTTGAACAGTCCCAAGGGCATGCCTTCTGTGTTTATTGACATTAAGAACATTTTAATATATACCATTGACAGTCATATGGAAGAGAATTTGGCGCTTCATTTTAGTAACAAGGAGTGTGTCTTGACAAATAGTCAGTCATGTAGACTTTACATGTGTGTAAAGAGGTAAAACAGATGATTTTCAAGAAAAAAGAGTTGCAAACTCAACTGAATTGGAAAAAACACCTAAATTTTAACTTGAAGAAAGATTGAATACATTAACTTTAGGAGCCATGAACTGGCACTTTTGTATAGAATATGAATGTAGATGTTATACTGCCTTTGCAATTTGCAGGTTTTATGTTCAAAGGTGGAATTTGTACGATAATTTTCTATATATATGTAACATCCTGTAATCACGTAATGTTACGCCTCGTTTGCTCACCTGTAGAGACCTAAAGCGTTAAGGAAGTTTGCACATCTTAAAAAATAAGGAACTCTCAGTACACTGATCTAACAGTTTTTAACTGTAAACACACCGCGGATACATTTTTTTAATAAAGATCTCAAACGTTCTTCACTATGCAGTTGTTGCGAATTGTGTGGCTCTATGCGTGAATTAGTTTTGATTGCACTGTTACCACAGGTAAAACATCTCCCCTTGCAGTGTCAAAATGAATCCCTGTGAAAATTATGTTTTTGCTACTGTTTGTATAAGTGTTTTTGAGTTGTACTAGCTTTCTTTATTTAGAAGAAAAGCAAGTTAATACAACTTGAAATATTGGCTAATTTTTAAATTATTGCAAACATCATTTTTACCGTGAACATTTACAATTATTCGGGAAATTTGAAAACTATAGTTTAAAAATGATGTATCCATGAGATTTACTATCATTTATTGTCTGCAGTAAACATGTTTAGTTATCGAAATGCATGGATGAAACTAAGATACCGTTACAAAATTGTCTTCTAAACCTTTTTGTGATTTGCCAGTACACTGAAACCGTATCAATCGATGACTCTGAAAAATACGATTACCAAGCAATACATAGGAATTAGTATAGACCCAACGACTGAGAACCCTTTATTCGAAAATTAAAGAACAACGCTGACAAGAAGTGGCAAAAAATTCATAAATACAAAAGTAATATATATATCATTTATTTTAACAAATCTAAATCGCATCGAACCTGCGTATCTAAGAAAATATTACAATAAGTTTAGCCTAGGTATTCTCGATAAAGTGCAACTAATGGACCTGCTCTTAATTCTACAATAATAAATTAGTTCAAGGAATCACTTAAATAACTGTAAAAAAAAAAGTCCATGTTGAAATTTAGGGCAATTTTCCATAGTTTTTAAAAAATATTATTTGTGTCTTCCTCAAGAGTCCATGGAAATGAAAATCTGGTAAATACCATTTCATAGGCCTGTACACCTAATTAACAAGCGATGTTCGACCTATTTCTCAAATATAATTTTAGGGAAGGAATTTCAGGTTGGCTAATAATGTTTAACATTCGATCATTTGGTTAATACAGCACATTATCTACCCAACTATTTGGTTTCTATCATGTGTACTTAAACAGCGAGATGAATCGTGTCCGTGTTTGAGCACAGCGCGTCTCGGCCTCATAGTGTACGTAAAACGAGGTCCGTTCTTCGATCTCCGAGGCCTTGTGCCAGCCAAATGTCTCCTGACCCCATGGGCCCAAAAAAAGCACTGTCAATTAGCACCGCTGTTAGTTCCTGTCTGTATGCCCGTCCTCACAATCGCTGAAATGCGAGGATTCACCATCGCTGCCGTTGGATGAACCCGCTTTCTTGCTGTCCGCCCCGACGTCTGATTTTGGAGCGGACAGGATGATCAAGTGGCCGAGGGAGGAACTTGGGTCATTAGTATCAGTCAGCAACCTGACGGACGACTGCGCGGAACCCACTGGGCTATCGGTTATACCCTCCGCTAAAGAAGGCTGCCCCCTCTGATTCCGTCTTCCGTGGGCGCTGGTGGTACCACTGCCCACCCCGTTTAAGTCTCTGCGATCTGTTTGACCGACACCATCCAGTAGCTCGGATAGTTCTGTGATATATATTTGCGCCATCTGGAGGGTATCGTACTTGGACAGCTTTTTCTCGTTTTCCAGGGAGGGGATAACGCTCCTCAGCTTGTCGAAAGCGCGGTTGAGCCCGTGCATCCTGCGCCTCTCCCGTGCATTGGCGGCCACTCGCCTGTGCCTCTGGGGGCCTGTGCCAGGCTGCTTGGCGCCCTCACCTTTCTTATCGATGTCCTTCTCTGCCACGGTAGCGCTGCAGGACAGTTTATTCCTCGGTATGAACTTATCAAGGTCCACCTCCACGGATCCTTGCGCGTATAAGGCAGCGACAGGGCCTCCCGTGGATGTATACCCGTGGACCAAACCGGACACTTCCAGACTAGGGTTTAACCATCCGCGTGGGTCGCTGCGCGCCAGTCTAGATATTTCGGGGAAGGGAAGCTCGTCTGTGCCACAGTCTTGGATGTTTCCGTCAGACCAGTTTAGCAAAGTGAGTTTTTCGGCTGTCATATCTATTTAAGTTATGCTAATTTATGAGCAGCAAAGTCTTTTAAATCTAAAATTAAATTGGTCAGCAGGCGTCAGAAACAACTTTTCTACAAGCACTGTACTTCTTAAAAATTAAACTTCAGAAATTAAACGTCGGTTTTAAATAAGAAACTCTACGGAGATGAAGTTTTGCAGTAGGTAGGGAAGTTGTAACTTGACATCTCACCTCATCCTCAGCGCGTGCTGGGCTTTTTACTCCAGCATCCTCCCGTGCCCGCCCCACAGAAATACAAGTCGCGTGTTTATAGCCAATAGCAAATGACCCCCCAGCCCATCCCCATGTAGAGAAAACCTCTCACAAGCAAAGAAAAAAAGCCTAGACCTCCAAAAGTGCGGTCCATCAATAAATACATCAACCTCAATGGCTCCAGCAACCTGCAACGGGCACACAGATATTTTATTTATGGTACTCAAGCACGAGGATAATACAAGGACTTTAATCAGTTCATTTTGACATTTTTGACTTGGAGTTTTCAACCGAATATTTGACAACACTATAACACTATTTCCACCAATATCAACTTGTAATCGGTATATTAGCCCAAGTTTAAAAAAATCACATAGATATGGTTGCTTCACAGACTAAACTTTTTGTATAAAACTTAAATATTCTTGGAAGAATTGAACATATTTCATTGACAATAAGACTGTGACTTAAACAGATTGCGTTCATCCTGGGCAACACGGGTAAATTATGTTTCATTCACAAGTATAATGAAAGACCTTGTTAAATCTTATTTGTGTTTTTTGATAGAAAAGCGTTCAAATAAACCTCTACACATTTATGAAAGATGACTAGGACATGTGCGTCACACTTGACTCTGAGCAAAGGGGATACATTTCAAATATAATTCTGATCCATGTCTAATTAGGAATACTGCGGTTTTACATGGTCCTTTTATTGTATTTCCTTAACGCATCGGTGTTTGCCAATACGAGTAAGATTTCCTTCAATATTTGTGTTTAGTGTGTGTCTTGGGTTCGTACAAGTTTCATTGATTATGAACCGTTTTCTGCACAAATAATAATGTTAGCAACAGCATGAAGGAATGTATCGATTAATAAACGGTGTAACCCATGCACAAGCAAAACATCACTTCGCCCTGACGCCTTTAACAAACATCGTCTAGGCTCTCAGCTGAGCAAACGACCATTGGGCAACTCCGGGGAGAGTTGATATTTCTTGCGTCTTTACTGCGCGCAGTTTGCCATAGATAAGCAACGGAACTGGCGGCGAATCAAACTTGAATGAATATTGGCATAGCGATGTAATAAGGGTGTAGAACCATTCTCAAATAAACTGTAAACGTGAACAATCTCCAGGGGCGTTATTTGTAACTATAAAACCAACAGGTGGGAGACAAGCCGTGGGACGCACCTGTCGCCTGAGAGGACACAAGCTATCCGCTGCGATAAGCTGTGGTAGAGACGTAGCTTCTCCTGAAATCAGGAAACTGGTTTAATAATTTAGTGTCGATGATGATGATGGCCTGCAGGAACAATAAAAACACAAATAACAGTAATTATAGTAGAATTACTCATTACAATCCTAATATACGTATAAACACATCAGAACTGATCTACTGCTACTGTTTATAATTACTTACATTGCAACTACAACAACAATAGTACCAATCATGATTATGCCTATGATTATAATAATTATTGTTTTCATTATTATTATTTTAATAAATTTTATAAATAATAATATTTTTATTATTTTAATAATAAAATATTAAGAATAATAATCTATTTATTATTATTTTTGTTTGCATTGAAATATTATTGAAGAATTTTCGTTGTTTTCTACTTGTCATGAAAAACCGTGAAGAGACATGGGATCCCTGGAGATTTAGCGATGTCTATTGATATTGTGAGCCGGGTTAACCCCCCTCGTCAGCGGGTGTCCCTCGGCGGCCGCCTCACAGTCAAAAACGGACACGAGCGTCTCCCATATGTTGCCGGGAAAGATACTTAAACTCTCACACTTTGTATTCGCAGGGACCTGCAACAAAAAAGTTCACCGCTCATTACAATGGCAGCATCAATTCTCAAGAACGTACTTTCTCTTAACCTCCGTCATAAAACTCACAAGGGAACAGAACACCGATCATCAGACTGCTGTCCCTCGTGCCCTGATTGATTTAAACCAAAATAGTCATTTGGACTGCGAGACACTTACGACAGACTTTACGTCTCTAAATTATTCAGCCGTTTCACAGGAGCAAGATGCTCACTCGCTTGTTCCACACCTATTATTTTTAACCTGAATTTAGAGGAGGGAAATCCATCCTAAGCAGGCAATGCGATCTGCTCATTAAAGTAGGCCATACGACCGAATACATTAACTTTTTGAAACAACTCAATGCATTTATTGTTTAATTTCAGAAATTAAATGGTCACGGACGACAATAAATTGCAGTCAAGTTTGAACATTTTTATCTTTAGAGCTAACGCATACAATAAACCATAAGACAGTCTGCATTACTCAGGTATTGAGTGTTTCTGCATTCGGAAGAGGAACAACCATAACTCAAAGCTAACGTCTACATGAACCAGATAAGAATGGATGCAAGCCAGCACTATTGAGAACTATGGGATCACGACTAAATTGTCTGAGAAAACCCTAATAAAATGTGGAAAATATGCTTACTTTTACTGCCCATATCCCTCACATACGCATGACTTAGTTTGGTTGAAATAATCATTTTTAATAGGAAACGAACAAGTGCGACAGGGCTCTTTGGATATATTTTTATCTCTTGTGTGTGTGTGTGTGTGTGTTTGGGGGGGAGGGGGCGGGGGAATGTGAGAAAGTTTTTGGTCTGTGTCTACATGTTTGTGCGAGTGTACATGTTTACATGTGAGACTCTGTGTACGTGTTTGCGTGCGTGCGTGCATGTTTGTGAACATGTGAAAAGTTATACGGCGGTTTAAGTTGCCAGTAGGACCCCGGAGTGGAGACAGGCGGTGGATGTTAAATGTTGGTTTGGAAATCACCGTGTCCTGCCCTCCCGTCAGCGAGTTAATGAGCCCTGTCGCGGTTGAATAAACGGGCACACTCTCCAAGCAGGGGTGTCCATTCATTCCTCCATGAATATTTCATTCCTTGTCCCCCCCACCGCTGCCGCGACAGCCTGTGGCCCTGCCGACTGGAAGGCGAGGATACCCGGCTTCACTTCCCATCTGGTGCGGGGTGTGAGTGGGGAGTGTCGGCGAGTCCGTAGGAGGTGCGAGGAATGATATTGGGGCCACTAGATTTCTTTGAAACGGCCGGTCTGAAAGGTGCCCAGCTTTTGACACGCAGGACTGATTTTGTCCGTGCGTGACCTATTCCGTACATCGTGGACTAATTATTGCCATATACTGCCCCCCTCCCAAACAGACACACGCCTGCGTGCAAAAGCACACTTGAATAACTTAATACATTATCATATGGTGATAAATCAGTTTATTCGATTACCTGTTTAATACTCCATTTTGCGTCTTCAAATACCAATCAGAAAGGTCTGAAATATCCTGTTATGTCTAACAAGTGACTAGTGTCATGCAGAGTGGCTACTGGATTGCGTAATATTTTGGAAAGAAACTGACAGAAATCTACATGGGGTTATGCCAGTAAGTGACGGAATTGTCATATGTGCCAATATTAAGAGTGAGAGTAACAGGGGAATTTTACAATCGACTACTGTCTATCGTATTTTTAATAAGTTCGGTAGCCTTGAAAAAGGTGTTAATTAATTACCGTCTTTTAAAGTTGCCGATATGAGAACCCGGTACACGGTGGGCCTGACTTCTTGGCTCAGTGGAGGAGAGCTAAATGCCTCTAACTAAACACTGAAGCATGGGCAGCTATAGCCACGCGTTCCGTCCCTGCGCGGGATAATTAAAGGACATTTCAAACCTGACTGAATGTCTTCACTCTTCAAACAATTCGAGAAGTCAGAGGGCTAGTGTTGAGGGAAAAAAACTGTGAGACTAACGAAGAGACGGCCCTTGATGCTTTGGATGTATAATTATCCTAATTTACCCGCAGCTACGGAAAAGCGGGACCTCAATAGTGATCAACCAGGGATGCTAATAGCGGGGTCTCAACCGCAAACAAGGGAAATTGGTAATCAATTTGGGGTAGGGAAGTTATTTTCCAGTTGGAATAAGGGGTAATTTAGGCAGAGATAAGTCCTACTAGCCACTAATGAGGTATTACTGCTCAGCGACTAGGACAATTTGCTCTGTGAAATTACCCCATTATTAAAATTACGTTACATTTGAATTGAAAACCCTCATTTGGCGTGCCTTTGGATTAAAGGAGGTATATGTGCATTTATTTTGGATAATTGGATAAGTTTCAACATTTATCTTTTTCGGGAAAACATTGGACAATTTTCAGTTAACAGTATATATTAGGATTGACTGTGACATCCCAAGGGGTTCATTATGTTATCGCATGAAGGCCGTTAGTACAGTCTGTGGAAGTTCATATTTCCTGTGTAATAGGCCACATTTGAATACTGAAGTGAATTTTTAATTGCAAGTAAATATGCAAATGTACCGTTGACTCACTGTTGCAAATCTGATGTTCTTAACAACCTATGCCGTGCTATTTTGGCATGTTGTCTTGAGGTGTTGCGTTATAATGGAAAAAAAAATATCGTCCAATATCAAATGCGGCTGTAGCCTATTTGGACGCATGGCCAAACCCCCGAGGCGAAGACGGTTAACCAGACTGTAGACGCTGGGATTCATTGTATTAAGGTAAGGGTACTGTATAGGCCCGGATCACAGGCGCTGTCTCATGCTTCTATAATCAAAGACAGCGTCTCCTCTTCTGCGCCTGAATTGTTCAGGACTTCCAGCTGCCCACGTGCATGTTGGTGAAATCCGAATCATGTCACAGAAATTCAACCTGCTCCACCAAAGGGGTCCTTTCAATTATTTTTGTTTAAGAAAGTTCTTTCAGTGACCACAAAAGGTTGTCATGGCAGGACAGTAGTTTAATAGTATTTTGTTATTAGAAAATTAAAAAATGCATGTATAAATTTCCACTACCTACCTACAGAATCACTGCTATTACTACTAATTATAATGCTAACACTATAAGTAATACTATTACCACTACTGCTACTACGTGTACTATTAATGCTACCGATACTCATAGTTAATGCTACAGTGTGAAGACAACACAAATGGTTAATATTCGGCCTAAAACTTTTTTGTTAAGGACACATGATTCTGTTCATACAGTAAATATAATAAGTAACGATGTTCGCACTCATAGTTGCATATATTACACTGTACAAAATTCCACAACGAAACTTTTAGATCAACGGAGAGATGTTATCAGTTCCCAACCACATAGGTGATCGAGAGGTTGCTAACAAGGAACTTTAAGAGAATAAAGACGACATATTAATTAACGTAACGTGCTCACAAAGCTTAGACTGTAGATTGTTGCTTTGAGGTAAACTAAAACCATCAACATAATATGTACAAGCAAGCCAATTTCTGCGGTACTCAAGCGTGAAGTTTCGACCCCTCACCCAAAGCGTGAGAGGGTTAACACGCTTAATATTCGATATGTGTTGTTGGCTACCAGGCTTAACATGATTCATGGACAAACGCAATGGACAGATAGGGTGGTCGTGAGACAGGCCAGCTCACTGCTACCTTCCTCTTCAATGGGAATGTCACGGCAATTATTTGGAGCTGCTCACGGTTCATTAGCCGCACAATGGTTGTTGGGGTTGGTGATTTCTTGCGGAGGTCGCGGGCCCGTGTCGGAGCTGTTGTACGCGGCAGGGGGCTGGTGACAGCAACGTCTCCACATGCAAGCCAACCCAGTGGGGCTGTCTCCACCGAGTGCCCGTCGATCCGGCACACTAAAGGGCATAGTAACATCGTTCTTTGCCTGTCTATTGGTCCGGTACACGAACGATAGCATAATTTATTTGCTCATAAATGTGTTGTGCCGTCAAAGCATGCTACATCCAGGACTTTTTAAAAATAATGTACGAAAACAGCATACTGAATCAGGGTAGTTCATGTTTCAAAGCTTATTATCAATACCACTGAGGTGGGATGACTGTAACATTTTTTAGTTTTGCATCTTATTTGTGCTAGACCTTTCAAAATTTGAGACGAAGTACCCACATGTGTGCTTCAAAGTGAAATTATGTCAATACCTCCAATGCTAACAGAGAGAGTGGAATTCTACCCGCACCCAGGGATAGTTGTAACACTACCTGGGGTTAAATGTAACAAGTAGCTGTAAATGCAGAAAGTCAGCACAGACAATGTAAATATTGCAAAAACATTATTGAGGAACATGCCTCATAATACTAAATTGCAGACAGGCTGTGTTGGTGTGTACTCACACACACGTGCCTCCATTTCAAATTTTTTTTTTCAGTCTTTCTCTGTATCTATGTTTGTTTTTAGCCCTGAAAAAAGTTAATTTGGAACAATAGCCACACCAAATTTCATCATTGTAGTGATTAACTTATGCCTATAATGTGTCTATCATTTGCATATGTCATGAGGAGATAATCCATCATCACAGATCAGTTACCTTCATTAGTAAGCCCCGCCTCCTGCTCATCAGTAAACATCCTATTGGCTCTGCAGAAGGCTTCTCTGGAAACTCACTGGACCCTTTCTCCTGCAGCTGCTGTAACGCTTTATCCTCAATCTGCAAAGAATTACATGACAAATTTCACAACTCTTTGTCACATACTGCACAGATCCACCCTCCACAACCTGGATTGAAAATCCTGTTATTCAGCATTTTAGGCTGAAAGACTATATTATACAAATATAATATTGTAGGTGTTGTTTACCTTTAGATTCCCACACTGTTTGCACATTAAGGGTTGTCCTACACATTAAACATTGAGCTGTCAGGCATTATCTGTGACTCTGCAAATGGCGCACCAGCATGACAGATTACGTTTAAAGAATGACGCTCAATAAGCCCTGTAATGTTGCTCTCTGTATTAAACTAGGAGGACGTTAAAGAATCGTTTATATGTAAATGTGAGGGATTGTACCGATTCCCTCAAATAAATTCCATGTAGATTCTCATATTATATAGATTTACTCAGATCAGAACCTAGCACAAGGGAAGCATCCAGTTATTGTGAAGATCAGTGATTCTGATGGTGACTTAGATAAGGTGAGGCTACACTTCGGCTTCTGAAATCCAGACTTAGTGCAGACTGAAATATTCATAGGGAGACGAATGAATTGACATTGTTTTTAAGATGAAGAGCAGAAGATGAAATTTATATTTTCTCCAATAAGAAAGGGGTGGCAAGCTGTAACCCCATCCCTCAGACAGAAGACAAAACAGAAACAGCACTGAAAGTAATATATCTTATCCTTAACAATCTTCCGTAGTCTATGAAGAGAACATTATGAAAATTATGACCCGTGATTCCAGCACTGTTAATTATTGGCCTGAAGGTGTTGTAAGAAATGTTTGATGTCTGCTTTGACAAAACATTACTTCATGCAAGTAGAACATCACATATCTCATTCTTGAGAGCCACATACATTCTTTTAATAGTGAATGTGTATTGATGTATACAGATCTTGTACTGTTATTCTTCACTGTAGTTTGTCCTTGTATGCTGACACCTTGCAGACCCTCCAAAACAAAGACTGCTTTTAGCCGTGGAGGAGAATTGTACCTTTATCTCTCGACTCTCATATTCAGAAACCCATTACAGCTCTGTTAGACATATTTACTTTGGTTGAGGAAAAGGTCATGTGACCCAGGTTTGGTGCTCAGAGTTTTTGATTGGCTGAAGACAGGGGCAAGGGGGAAGCTGATCAAAACAGGGTCACTACACTGTATGCTGTTCATAGCATTTTGGGTGTGAACTCATAGGAAGGTAGCAGACGCATAAGCACACCCATACTAGTCTGTGGCTTTTTTACTTGGTGGGTGGAACCACAGCAAATTTGGTTGGTAGTGCTTAATGTTACACTGAAAAATAAACAAAATAATACATGTGACATATCTCGTTTATACATTTCTTGTAAAGAAATGACATTATGTTAACATAGTGTAAATACATTTTATATTTGAGAGGAATTTAAATAAAAATAATATCAATAGGATAAGATTACCCTCATTTTGGCATACAATGGAGCTGGTTTTCAGCTGACTGTACTGTGCTGTTCTTGTCCTACTGCGAGGCATTACTCCTATTAAAAAAAAAAACACTGGTCCTTGTATATGCACCCACAATTCCTGTGTGTACTGACCCTCACTGTAAATTGAAGTAGCTCTGCATTTTGCAGTATAGACGTCCTGCTACATTCTACGATGGGTTTGAGTGGAGAGAGATGCTGTTTTACCACTATGTTCAGTCATGTTTTAACGCACAGAGCTGTGTCATGGAGTGTGTCAGAAAGTTAGCCATGGTCCACCCCTTCACTAACCCCATCCTGTCTGCTGCTGATTCAGCCAAATGAACATGTAGATGAAAAGACGTCTTTTGACAAGTAGGACCTTGACGCAGGACATGAGATAGGAAGGCGTGTGTGTATTTTTGTGTCGGTGTGTGTAAGAGAGTGTACTTGTTTGTGAATGTGACTGAATGAGTGTGTGTGTGTGTGTGTGTGTGTGTGTGTGTGTGTGTGTGTGTGTGTGTGTGTTTATGATGTATGCTAGTTTGGTTGTGTGTGGGTGTGTGTGTCTGTATGAAAATGTATTTGTGTGTATGTGCGTTTGCAAAGACATATATGAATGTGTATGTTTGCAAGGGTGTATGTGTGTTTGTTTTTGTGTGTGTCTGAATGAACATCTCTTGGTGTTCTTGTTTGTGTGGGTGAGTGTGAATGTGTGTGAGTGTATTTGTTTGTGAGTGTGTACGTGTGTGTGTGTGTCTCTGTGTGTG
Source organism: Albula goreensis (assembly GCA_022829145.1). Taxonomy (NCBI): domain Eukaryota; kingdom Metazoa; phylum Chordata; class Actinopteri; order Albuliformes; family Albulidae; genus Albula; species Albula goreensis. Next base: position 1,028,840 of record CM040746.1, read on the forward strand.
TAACAGAGTGAAAGTGACTCCTCTATTGTCTCTGTACAACATGTGGCACACAGGGAAGAGCTGCCTGACTGTGTGACCTTGAGCGTGACGCGGTGGCGGTGGTGGGGGGGAGGGTCAGAGATGTGTGTCAGACCGACTAAAAACAAAACAACCCCCACCCAGCAGAGCCGTGCCTGTTTTGCACATGCTCAGATGGCTGAAGTGCTTTCATCTTGAAATTCAGTGAGGGAAAGAACACTGGAAAATACAACGAGAAAAGAATATTCTTCCCAGCTTGGTATGCATACTCTGTAGACTGGAGGCAAGCTGGGCAGAATAGGATCTTTGTATTTTTGACCTGACCTGGCAACTTGTTGAAAGAATTCACTACCCTTTGCATGACATACCTTTGAATGGAAAAGAAATTGATGCTTAACTAATTTCCATCAATGCTCTCTTGATCCAGGACTTAAAACGAAAAAGCTGACGCTTTCAGAGGTTCATCTTCTTGAACCCTTTTATGAAATCAACATTGTTTGCAACCACACTCAATCCTTCTGCCCCATATTGTCCTCCACTGCCTACTATTGGCCTCTACTGGGCTCTACTGCCTCCCTCTGCTCCAACCCAACAGCTGCTGAGTCAGTGAGTGAGTGGATGACTGACGCAAAGAGTGAGTGAGTGAGTGAGTGAGTGAGTGGAGTGGGCGATTAACTACCATTTACAATCAGATTATAAAATAATGCTGAAACAAAATGAATGTCGGAAAATGATCCCCTGCCTAATGTATTGCAGCCGGGGCTGATGGGAGAGCATAAAGTTACACCGAGACTGTAATAGAAGACTGTATGTAGGTGGCAGCATGCCATTATAATCAGAAGATCATAACCTTTCCAGCAATGATACAGCCAACGAGACAGATAACAGACACAATGTTCGTGGTGTTCACAGAGAATTTCTCACTATCGCAATTACAGCACAAAAGAGAGCACAGGTGACTCACCTGTGTGAGAAAGGGCAACCATTTTGTTTCTAAATGCTCACAGCAGAATGTTGAGGTGGAGAGGGAGGGATCTGTATGACTAAGTAAACTACAGGGTGATTGGGTGAGGTGAGACTTTAAAGACTGACATGTAAAATGTGTGTGTGTTAGTAACGTGCGGTGAAATCCTTGCCTAGGTAGGCAGTGACCTATCAGTGAGGCATATGTCTACATTGAATTAACGCAATGATCGCCGCCGTTAAGCTATCCGCACTAAAAAGTGCAAGCAGCTAGGAAAAGGGTGCGGTCCGGAGCAATGTGCAATCACTGTCAAACTGTCGAAAAAAGTCTTTAAAACTGTATAACACTCTGATAATATCCACATGATGTCAGTATGTCCTTTTAATAGACGCTATTGGTCTTTAAAACCTGGTAGCCATCGCTAAATGACATGTAAAAGCTAACTGGTTAGCTCATTCACGGCAACTCGCGGCAGATGTTTCATAAACACTCATGTGTGTAACAGGTGCGCTGCTAGCCGGGGAAGGGTGCGGTTGGGAGCGAGAAGAGTGGATGTTACGTGGCATGGAAGAGCCATAGACTGTAAGGGCTAAGGAAGGGTCGGTCCTTGCCTGAACGTTGACCGTTCAGCACAGTGTGACAACTGATGCGCAAATCTACGAAAACGTGGGTCTTAGTGCAGGCAGAGGCGCAGATAGCCACTGCTTTAGCATTCAGGAACGGTAGTTTACAGTAAGCTGTGGCAAAAGGAGCATACTGTACAAATTATGAATAATGAAATAAAAATAAATAAATCAATAAAATTCGTACAATTATGAATTATGAATATGAAGAAATAATCAATAGATACAACTATCATACTATCTCAACATTTCTTTTTAGCTTTGGTGAGGCTCTGCCTTCCCTTCTGTGTGCGTGTGTTTGTGTGTGTTTATGGGCACAGGGCATACTGTAGCACTGGGAAAGAGTGTTGAACCAATACATATGGCTTTTCTCTCCAAAGAACTCAAACCATTGATCACTGCTGGTTTATACTGACCATCCTCTTTTGCTGTGCAGAGGATATATTTTTATTGGATCGAGCACAGTGTAGCTCCTGTCGTTGACTTTCCCACCCAACAGATGCAGAACTCGGAATCTCTCTCACAAGACAGACCTGGCTCCAGCCTACACAAAAAGTATATAGATGGACAACGTGGAGGATGCACAAAGTTTTCAAGAAATCATTATACAATTGCGCTTGATTTGTGTCTTGAATGAGGTAGTGCACAATCGTTGAGGTGTTCTGTCAGTTGGTAATTAATTATTATGTGACGAACAAAGGCATCCTGTAAATTAGGAAGTACAATGGACATGCTGCAATACCGTTGCTAGCCACTAGATGGTAACCGCGCATTTCTTTTTTTGGCCGAGTCTACCGGGGCCGGGGCCACAGAAAATTTGCTCGTTTAAAATTATGTAAGCAATGACAAATTCTCTGCAAGTACCTCATTAAAACCCTTAAAAAACCCATAGATATGCCTCTCAGGAACATTTATAGCACGTGGGAATGTTTGGTGTCATTTATATGTATAGGCAGAGGGTTATAGGAATTGATTCAGATGCTGAAGTGGCTGGGCTTGTCCAGGATGCGCACAGAATGCTGACTGACAGACATTGTTTCGCTTGACAGTACATTCGGGATTTATTTGGAAGGGAATTGCAAATAGTGGCAACCGTTTACAAAATGTTGAGCTGTGGCGAAGATAAGACCACGTTATCACGATTGGGGTCTTTTGTTGCTCGCTTATCATTAGAGATTAAGTCCTCCCCCTCTGCTCTCTGCCCTGGCAACATTAATTTATCTCTGGAACAAGATCTGATGTGGAAAAAAAGCCCTTTTGTTAAAAGGCTAGCTTATTTATTTATTTATTGACGCCATGATAATCGCAGAATTTAAATATGTATTCAAATGTGAGTTTCTTAAAGATAAGATGGATGTTACACAGTACAAAATAGATAGAAATCTATGATTAGGCCTTTAGTGCTTCATATCCCAGCAGCCATGTTTGTGCTGTGTCTAGCTGCTCTGCTCTGAGTTCATTCTGCATTACTGGAATCTTCTCTCTACCTGATTGCGTTTCTCTCACTCACCAGCAGGGGGCAGAAGCGTATCTTCTATCCACAGGCCCTCAGACGTGCTGCCTTAATTGTCCTCTGACTGTCTCCTAACAATCCTCTAATTACTCCTCTTTATTCATTGTCCCTTTCTCCTGAAATCCACATCTTCACCTCAAACAAGAAACGAATACGCAAAGTTAAATAAAGTATGACAACAACGCCGAGTGCCGTTCCCCAAATAACAAAAACAAAACAAAAATAAATTAATACATAAAATAAAATACAATAAAAAGTCAAACAAGCAATTGAAAACATATTATTTCAATTGTCAAAACTGACACTGTGCTACAAGTTTCTCCTATATCATGCTAAATATGGATCCTAAGTGGCTGTTGGAATCCTGTCACATGTTTATCTGTTATTACACCCCTGACAGCATTTTTAGTGAAAAAAAAAACAAAACATTTTTCTGTCTGTTCTTTGTTATTGTGATTAATGAGACCAAGAGAAATCTTGATTCAGTTCATAATCAATTGATTTGTGTGTCCTCAGCTGACACTATGTTAGATATAAAACTAGTCATCTCCAAAGATGTCTCTGTAGTGAAAGTCTTTTGATGTTTCAGTCAGTAGTACTGAGATATTTGACCAAGCCTTAGGGAAGAGCTCACAAAAGAAGCACTGTGTTTCTTGGCCCCCCACAAGCCTCAGCGAGCAGACTAGATGCAAACAGAGAACACACCGCATGATTTGTAGAAGTGATTCTTTTCTGTTTTGTTCATTGTGCTTGTGTGTATGTGTGTGAGATGGTGAGAGTGTTAGTGTGTGTGTGTATGTGCTTGTGTGTATATTTGTGTGTGATTGAGTGAGTGTGGTGATGATGAGTGAGTGAGTGAGTGAGTGAGTGAGTGTCAATACTAAGATGAATGATGATTTTTGGGTATTTGGTAGTGTGTATGTGGGTGACATTTTTTTGTGTGTGTGTGTGTGTGTGTGTGTGTGTGTGTGTGTGTTTTTGTGTGTGTGTGTGTGTGTGTGTGTGTGAGGGATGTTTAATTGTGTTTTAGTTTGATATTTAGCAGTGTGTGTGATGGAACTGTGTGTTTGTGTGTGTGTGAGGGATGTTTAATTGTGTTTTAGTTTGATATTTAGCAGTGTGTGTAATGGAAGTGTGTGTTTGTGTGTGTGTGAGTGAGAGTGTGTGTGTGTGTGTGTGTGTGAGGGATGTTTAATTGTGTGTTAGTTTGGTATTTAGCAGTGTGTATGATTGAAGTGTGTGTTTGTGTGTGTGAGAGTGAGTGTGTGTGTGTACGTGTGTTCATATGTGTGTGTGCTTGAGTGATTGAAGGATCTTTACTGATATGTTTGTATGTGAGGGTGATATTTAATTGTGTATGTGACAGAAGAGTAGCTAGTAAATTTTTAGAACTATATTTAGTGTGTAAAGGTGATGTTTAGTTGTGTGTGTATTATGGTGGTACTTGGCGGTATGACTGTGTGTGCCTGCGTGCACACAAAAGAGGGACATTTAGCAATGCATGTGTATGTTAGGGTGATATTTTGGGATTAGTGTATAGCTGAGGTATATTTAGTGATGTGTGTTTTCACCAGGGTAGTCTTTGGCAGTGTGTGCGTGTGATAGCGGGATATTTAGTTGTTTGTATGTGTGCATGTGTTTGTGTATTAGGATGACATTTGTCAATGTGTGTGATATAGGGATATATTGTGTTGTGTTGTGTGTGTGTGTGTGTGTGCATATTAGGGCGATATTTTGTGGTAAGGATAAGAGTGGAATGGCTTAATTGCAGAAGCTGCTACAGGCACAGCAGGCTTCAATTATTCTTATTAGCTTTTTAATTGGCAATCGACAGTTGTTCATCAGCCCGTCTCATCATGGCGTCCCATGGGAGAGGAGAGTGAAAGTGACATTCCAAATACTGGCACCCGAAAAACACCAAGGCCTTAAAAATATGGTAGGTAAGCACTGGGAACCCCCAAAGGCCTGAAGTCATCCAGCCCTGTGACCTCTACTGCATACAGCCCATGACCACTACTACCCAAGCCCAGTGACCTCTACTGCACATGCCCAGTGACGTCTACTGCACATGCCCCATGACCTCTACTGCACATGCCCCAGTGACGTCTACTGCACATGCCCCATGACCTCTACTGCACATGCCCCATGACCCTACTGCACATGCCCCATGACCTCTACTACCCATGCCCAGTGACCTCTACTGCACATGCCCCATGACCTCTACTGCACATGCCCAGTGACCTCTACTGAAAATGCCTTATGACCTCTACTGCACATGCCCCATGACATCTTCTGCACATGCCCAGTGACCTCTACTGCACATACCCCATGACCTCTACTGCACATGCCCAGTGACCTCTACTGAAAATGCCTTATGACCTGTACTGCACATGCCCTTTTACCTCCATTGCACAGGTACCAGGACCTCAACTGCACATGACCCATGACCTCTACTGACCTCATGACCTCTATGGAGGTGGACAACTCCGTCTTTAGAAAGTACAAGTCCTACAATGTATTCGTTCTGCCCCTTCTCTGAACCAGCTGATTCTAACCAGCACAGCTCTTCAGCCATTTAGTGAACTCACCTGGTTTTAGTGAAAGGAAAGAACGAATACATGGTAGGACATGCTAGGAGTTGTCCACCTCCACCATGCCCTGTGACCTCTACTGTCCACAAATGTTTTAGCTAGTGATAATCGAACATGTGACAGAAATTCTTGGACATGCATATCTGATAAGGAACTTTCTTGTGAAAAGGAGGTTTGTGGTTCTAATCTTATTTAAGAGAGGCACACTATAGTCATGCAGATTTACTGCAGCTGAGTCAGAGCGGGGACACAAGAGCGTCCTCTGCTCTGTCAGGTCCCCCGAATTCCGAATCGGAGAAGGAGATAGAGATCATTAACTTCTTCGTATGTGATGAATCATTATCCCCGATACAGGGCTATGACTGGTCTCTCCCCTTTGTCCTGCCCCTAGCCCCGCCCCCCTGCCCGGTTGCTGAGGGGAGGGCTGTGCTGGGGGGAGGGCGGGGTGTAATCTGTGTTAATTACTGTATGCTCAGTTTCCTGTTTCCGTGTGCCGGCAGGGCTCTCTCCCTCAGTGAGGGAATCACTCTCCCGCGGAAGAGAGATCATTTAGACACGTCCCACAGAGCACCTGCAGAAAGCAGCTCTAATTATCGCTCAGCCGCCTTTCAGCGCGCGTTAGGCGTCTCCGGCGGTGCGCCGCGCCGCGCCGCTTCTGGAGCAGCGTTTGGTGACCGTGCGCCATTTCTATGGCAACGTTTGGTCACTGTGCTTGGATTTTTTTATGGTAGCGTTTGGTCACGATAGATGGTATCTGCGATGACACTTGGTCGCTATGCATTGATTTTTTATGGCGGTGTTCGGTCACTGTGCGTGGCATGTGTTTCAGCATTTGGTCACTGTATGTTATATTGGCAAAGTTTGCCACAATTTGGGGTCTTATGGTAGTGCTCGGTTACTGTGTGTGGTATCTATGGCTGTGTTTGGTCTTTATGTGTCATGTTTGGTCACAGTGTTTGGTCACGATGTGCCATCTCTATGTGCCATCTGTATGAGAAAGGTTTTGGTCACAATATATGGTATCCATTAGGCAAAAATTTGGTCAGTGTGTATGGTGTCTTTGACAGTGATTGGTTGGAAGGTGCTGTACCTATTGGCAGGACTTAGTCACTATGTACTGTATCTCTCTGACAGTGTTTGGTCACTATGAGCTGTATCAAGGGGCAAGGTTTTGTCATCTCTTTAACATGTGTGGGGGTATGTAGGAGTTTGGGAGTTTTCAGAGATTAAACCTCAAAACTTTGATGCACCTGATCTGAAAGAGGCCAGTTGGTTCTCTCATGAATCAGCCAACCAAAAGCTTTCTGCCACAGATCACAGCCCTGTACTGCGTCATTTTCACACAGTCAGAGATCACCCAAGTGATCTCTGACTGTAATCACATTCGTTCTGGAGACTCAACAGCCATGACTGACTTTCACAACTTAGGTATGTTTGGGAGACAGACAGAAAAAACAGGAAGGCTTGAGTGTAGAATGTTTGACTCAGGTTTGTACCCCCCTCTGAATCCCACATGGACATGAGTCACACCCCCTGGCCCCCGCACACACCTGTGAGACCTGTGTGTGCGTCAGTCACAGGCGGCGGACTCTGGGCCTTGGGATGGGGGACCTGGGGAGGAGGGCAGATAGATAGCAGATGTGTCACTCACCTCACCTGCAAATTGGTGACTCTCGTTATTATTTGGTGTTGCTCAGACCAATTCCTGGAATTTATAACCTGCTCACCGGGGGGCGTGGGGGGTTGTGGCGGCTTGGGTGCAGCTTACTAAGACAGCGAGGGAGAGAGAGAAAGAGACAAAGGGAAATATAGCTGATGTGTTTATTTTTTTATATAAGAATAAACCTTTTATTACATGTTAATGATTGCTTTGACAGTACTGTGCATTTTCGATCACCGATCATGCAAGGAAAGCATACTTGAGCTGAACTGAATTGAACTGGGAATAAAAGATAAGGGAGAAAGAGAGGGGGAGGGAGAAAAGTGGTGTGTATATGTGTGTGTGTGAGAGAGAGAAAGAGACAGAGAGAGAGAGAGAATGGCTCACTGTAAAATCGTTTAAGTTATTTTATTATTAGGTAATGCTGTTGTTATGAGACTTACTTTCATTATTGCTACAATCATTTCAATGATAGCTATTCATGTGTTAAAGGATTTTTGTGGTGCACCTTGGCAACATTAATTAATGTATTGTAGCCAACAGCACTGAGGAGGGATGTTTTTGGCGGCGGGTTAGGTGTTTTGTTGTAGGTCCCCTCATCCACAGCCTGACGGCTCACACTTCACGCCTGTATCCCGGGGAGCAATGGGGATCGCTTTTATTAACTGTGGTGAATTATGGGATTGGATAATTGTTGCCATGCGTTAGCGCTGGCGTCCGTCTGGCAGACGCAGAGGTCGATGATGGCGAGGATAAGGTTACGGTCTCTGCTGTGTGTTTGCAGCGCTGAGCACGCCCGGCTGTAATTAGTTCCAGCGAACACTCTGCAAATATTTGGAGATCTGCTTTTCCTGCAAGTGAATGTGGGACATCCTGGTTCATCCGGACACAACAAACATGGCAACACGCCGATATCGCACAGTGTAGGCCCGCGTGACTATATCTGGATTGTGCCGCGGCCACATTGTGACAGTTTGCCCGCACGCTAACCACATTGTGTCATTTTAACCATGCTGTATCCTCATTGTGACCATTTAACTGTGCCGTGTCGTTTTAATAGCATTGTGACCGTTTAACTGTATTTTCACTGTATCGCGTCACATAAACCCTGCCGTAGCCACATTGTGGCCACTTAATTGTCTTATAACGGCAGTATATCACAGAAGGTACACTACTGAAACCGAATTGTGACTATTTAACTGCGCTGTCACCACACTGTGCCATTTTAAACGCACTGACTGAACTCATACAGTTTGACTGCGCTACAACCATTCAACTGTACTGTGACCTATGAACTGTACCATGTGACCCCACTGCAAATGTGTCTCTTGAAGCATTTTCAGTCACTGGCAGATTAAACAGCCCACAGTTTTTGGATGAAAACTTTCGCTTAAGAATATATTTCTTATTTAAAATGTAAAATTAAAACATAGCAGACTTGAGTCACGTAATTAAACTCTGCCGAGCCGCTTAATTTGAAGGCGAACTAACCTCAGAGTTCAGACAGTGGTGAAATCCTGTGCTAGTCCGTGGGAGTGAGACAGCTGTTAGAGCAGTGTGACTTTTACAGAACTAATTTAATCATTTTGCATTTTGACTAGAGCAGCTTAAACAGACCCCTTGGGAGGAGTGAATTCAGAGCCTCAAATACTTCTACCCCACTTGCTCCCCTGAGATCACCAAACTGCAAAATTTCGTAATCGAATTAAACATGCCTTCATGCTCATTGTTCATTAGTTATGTTTTATGGGCTTAATGGGCATTCTTATCGAGGGTAACTTATACAGCTCAGTTATTTTAAGGCTGTATGTTAATACAGTTCAGTTATTATGTGGCTGTATTTGTTGGTTAAGCAATTCGACACCTTTTTCTACGAAGCAGCCTGTTTGGACTCCCTGATCTCACATACACTGCAAAGTACCTCAGTAAAATGTCCAGCCATATAAACATGCATTTTGTTAAAATGTAAGTCACTCTGTATAAATGATACTAAATGCCTTCATTTAAATGTAGCTGAAATTAATTATCATGGCTGTAGGTTCTACAAATGATCCACAATCAGATGTTTCGCTGTTGTTTTGAAAATAAGCACAGTTAAGCGGGTGCATGGAGGCAATTGGACCAATTAAGCTGTGATAACGGGCCAGAGAAGAGCCCAGCATGCATAACCTAAGGCCGTTACCCCTAACAGTCGGAGCTGATTTGTTAATGTAAAGTCAGGAAACTGCAAAAAACTGGCCCTTCATGGCATGGTAGTGAACACCTGATACTGGTGTGAACCCCAGCTGTGAACCAACTGCATGCTGGGACCTGTAGTTCGGCAGTCACAGAAAGGTCAGTGTATGTATTTGCTCTGGTGGAAAGTGAGAAGGACAAATATAGGTGCTGTCCATCGCAGTCACTGGGGGCCCTCCCTTCCTCTCTCCCACACAAATCCTAGATCAGTTGTCTTCTGAAGATTCCCCTGCAATACAGCGGCAGGTGAGCTGTACACCTGTACCAGGTGAGCCCAGGTCACCTGATACCTTTGGTATGCAGAAGAAGTGAGTCAGTTCAACAGGTGAGCTCTATCAACAGGTGAGACAGTTTCGCAGGATTAACAGGTGACCTAGCTTAAGCGAGTTTGTTATCAGTTGAGGCGCATTAGCCAGTGTACCTGTCCACATACACATCATCTTTTAACGGCTGATTTGTTTCTGTCTGTAATTTTGTGACACTGACCTTTAGTAACATTTCCCAGCAACTACTAAAATCTCCTTATTGCAACCAAGCTCGGTCTCAGCTGCGCATCAACAACTTTCTTAGGATAAAAACGATAAAATGCGACCAAATTAGTTATGGGCCTGCAGCGGCTCCTGTTAGCTGCCATTGAAGTTACTTCATGTGGAGAACAAAGGAGGCATTGCTGCTCCAGACGTCATTGGCTGAGGGAGGGGCTGGGCCTCAAAAGCTCAAAAGAGCTGGATGTGGGTTGAGCTCATTTAAACTGCTCTGGATCCACACACACAACCATCAAATGCATGTTTGAGAAAAGCTGGTGGTACTCACCTCGCGATGTGATACTTATCCATCATTTTCTAACGAAATATCCATATGATCGATTCAAAGATCGGTATCGGTGTGTGTGTGGGAAGAGCGATTAAGCGCAGAAACACGCGCAATTAAAGGGGAGTTTTGGGATCTGTGTGTGTTGCGTGTGTACGTTGTGTGCGTGATGTGCACACGTTGTGCTCGCCCTTTGTGCTCGTGGAGTTGCCGCTGCTGTGGCAGTGTGTAAGTCAGCGTCAGGGTTTTATTTAAGGACCGCGCTCGATCTCTCCCCGGGGAACGGAGCAGCGAGCAGCGGGGCTAACAGACGCCGCCACCGCGCCTCTGTACGCGGCTGGAAACGGGCCTTACAGGGACCGATCCCTCACTGTCACACCACGGGCCAGTGCTCCCGTTTCCACCCTTATTTACTTTATTGTGTCATATTTTTTTTTTTTTTTATTTCATTTATTTTTTTATTTCGCCCCCATCTCTGTCTGATGGAGATTATTCATGAAGTCAAACCCCCGTTGGACTACAATCAAATGATTCATGAAAACATGGGGATAAAATTATGGTCGTGTCATTATTACATAAATCTTGTCTTTTCCGCTTTATTTATTTTGAAATTTGGTTATTAAAACTGTGATTCAGCAGTTTCACAAAGCAATACTTAAATACTGGGTGTCAGCAGTAAGCTGTAATGTTCTCCCCGAACCTTGGTATATTGTTCTGCTAGAGCTTGGGTCCGACAGCACTTCTGAGTGAAGCACTATTAAACCACTGAATGGGTGGTTGATATTAGATTCTAAATGCATGCGTAAACCTTTAGAAATATCCGTGTGATAAACACAAACACACCCGGCTTGTTAAATTGAATCAGCAGTAGCCTGGCCACTGGTTTGGAACGTACTGCAAAGTTCTGCTATTTTTTTAAAGTCAGAGCACTAGCTGGCCAAGGTCCTGAATAGAAAATCTGCTGAATAACCAACTTAACCAAAGCTGTATGTAAAACATGATAAACCCAGTGCATATGAATTTATGGAAATCGTATCATTTAGTTGAAGTGTGAAATGGCTCGCTGACAACTCGAATATACACACGCACACGGTCTCGGGCGACTGTCGTATAACCGGCAATGGATGTTGAAGGGTTAGCTTCTAATGGTGGTTATTCAAGGAAAGTTATTCATAGTAAGTGTAGTCAGGGCCATTTCAAATGAATTGCCATCAAAACCATAATTTCAATAATTAATTGAAATTCCAAATTATGTGGAATTTTAAGTAATTAAATTACACTGATTGCACGGGTTGGTACCTAGTACTCGGACTGGTAAGATTGAAATGGTTGACATGCTATCTGTTTGTCCTTGCTACTGTGTTTCACCTACACAAGTTTAAGAGTCAAGTACAAGTTACCCGAGAGGTATGTACAAAGTGTTTCATCGTCAACATCCAAATGCAAATTACCTTCACACAAATAACAGTTTTGAAAATGAGATTGCAGTCTTTACACTTAGACACTAAAAAAAAAAACAACACACAAACAGATGGCTAGATCCATATTTTTAATGAATCTGTTACTTTCAAACTGCATTTTAATTATACCTTTTTTCAAGCTAAATTTGAAAAGACCTCCAGGAAAACTTCCTGACTTTCTGTACTGCAGCCATTGAATGTGCAGTGCAGAGTGGGAGAGTGTGACCTGCGCTTGTTTGTGAGTCCTACGTGGGGTCCTAGCGTTAGCTTATCCTTTCCGCTCACTCTCAGTGGAGACATAATGCCAGCAGAGCAGCCTCCGTGGAATAGAATGCTAATCAGTCCCAGCGAATCACAGCCCTGGCTAGTCCTGATCTGTGGGGTTGGTGTGAACTGCCAACTTTACCTGGTCTTGATCCATGGGGTTTGTGAGAATCTCGCGGTCCTGCCAGCCCAGGACTATAGAGTTGTTTTGAGTTCCCAGGATTCAGTTCATGATTATTATTATTATTATTAGTTCTCCTCAACCATTTGTAATATGTAGCCAATAGTGTGCCAGAAAGCTTAACACACTTCAGTTGAGGTGGAGAGGGAGCGAACCTTTGAGCCAATGAAACGGGAGGTTGATTAGGTGTCAGGCAGAGAGTTTGGCCAGGACACTGGGGAACCCCTTGCACATTAATAAGTGCCATGTGATACTCAGTGACCACAGGGGGGGGTCAGAACCTCGGTTTTCTGTCTCACGAGAAAGACGTCCAGATGAGCAAGCGCTGAACGGAGGCGGCGTTGCGGATTTGAGACGATGTGGGACGGATGAGTTATCTGTGCTCCTTTTAGGCCGGCGGTGCATGGCTGAGCATAACCTGTGGGATGGTATCTCTGAAATTGATTGATCTGGCCTGTCCTGCTGTGGGAGGTGGTGGAGGAGGAGCTAGGTATCCCATAGTCCCCTTTGACACCCTGCATGGCTTGCCATGTGCTCCTTTATGAAACCTGCTCACTGAAGACTCCCAGCAAATAAGGCTACTGCAGCTGTCTGACTGAGAGTGTGAATAGGTGAGTGAGTGAGGGAATGAGTGAGAGGAAAGGGGTGTGAATGAATTGGTGACAGGGAGTTTGAAGGAGTGAATAAGAGAGTGAGCCCTGATTCCACTCTACAGGTAAGGCATTGAGCTCTCATCTTGTTTCCTCTCTACTGGTGGAACAGAACCTTCAACCTGTTCCACTCCATAAAAAAAACAAAAAACAGAGTACAGCCTGTTTTCACTCTACAGGTAAAACACAGAGCTTTCAATCTGTTTAACTTTACAGGTAAAATACAGAGCAAGGCCTGTTTCCACTCTACAGGTAAAACACAGAGCAAGGCCTGTTTACACTCTACAGGTAAAACACAGAGCAAGGCCTGTATCCACTCTACAGGTAAAACACAGAGCAAGGCCTGTTTCCACTCTACAGGTAAAGAACAGAGCAAGGCCTGTTTCCACTCTACAGGTAAAACACAGAGCAAGGCCTGTTTCCACTCTACAGGTAAAACACAGAGCAAGGCCTGTTTCCACTCTACAGGTAAAACACAGAGCAAGGCCTGTTTCCACTCTACAGGTAAAACACAGAGCAAGGCCTGTTTCCACTCTACAGGTAAAGAACAGAGCAAGGCCTGTTTCCACTCTACAGGTAAAACACAGAGCAAGGCCTGTTTCCACTCTACAGGTAAAACACAGAGCAAGGCCTGTTTACACTCTACAGGTAAAACACAGAGCAAGGCCTGTTTCCACTCTACAGGTAAAACACAGAGCAAGGCCTGTTTCCACTCTACAGGTAAAAAACAGAGCAAGGCCTGTTTCCACTCTACAGGTAAAACACAGAGCAAGGCCTGTTTCCACTCTACAGGTAAAACACAGAGCAAGGCCTGTTTCCACTCTACAGGTAAAACACAGATCAAGGCCTGTTTCCACTCTACAGGTAAAACACAGATCAAGGCCTGTTTCCACTCTACAGGTAAAACACAGAGCAAGGCCTGTTTCCACTTTACAGGTAAAACACAGAGCAAGGCCTATTTCCACTCTACAGGTAAAACACAGATCAAGGCCTGTTTCCACTCTACAGGTAAAACACAGAGCACGGCCTGTTTCCACTTTACAGATAAAACACAGAGCACGGCCTGTTTCCACTTTACAGATATAACACAGAGCAAGGCCTGTTTCCACTCTACAGGTAAGGCACAGAGCAAGGCCTGTTTCCACTCTACAGGTAAAACACAGAGCAAGACCTGTTTCCACTCTACAGGTAAAACACAGAGCAAGGCCTGTTTCCACTCTACAGGTAAAGCACAGATCAAGGCCTGTTTCCACTCTACAGGTAAAACACAGAGCAAGGCCTGTTTCCACTCTACAGGTAAAACACAGAGCACGGCCTGTTTCCACTCTACAGGTAAAACACAGAGCAAGGCCTGTTTCCACTCTACGGTTAAAGCACAGAGCAAGACCTGTTTCCACTCTACAGGTAAAACACAGAGCAAGGCCTGTTTCCACTCTACAGGTAAAACACAGAGCAAGGCCTGTTTCCAGTCTACAGGTAAAACACAGAGCACGGCCTGTTTCCACTCTACAGGTAAAACACAGAGCACAGCCTGTTTCCACTCTACAGGTAAAATACAGAGCAAGGCCTGTTTCCACTCTACAGGTAAAACACAGAGCAAGGCCTGTTTCCACTTTACAGGTAAAGCACAAAGCAAGGCCTGTTTCCACTCTACAGGTAAAGCACAGAGCTCTCAGGCCGGTAACAGGGGCAAGACATCCTCCCTGTGTGAAAGGAGGAGAGGGAAGAACCTCCCTGTCCGCAGATCACCTCATAATAGCTTCAGCTGTTGGTTTGAGTGAATAACTAAATCATGTCTGATGTGGGAGAGCGTTTCATTATCCAGCATGTTTTAAATCAAACAGCGTGGTAATTGGGGGAGTGTGTGCGGCAGGGGCCGGGGGGGGGGGGGGTTCGGTTTTGGTGGGCTGGCGTGGGACTATGTCTGGGTCAGGGATTAAGCTAATTGGTGGGTCAGGCTGAGAGGGAGCCGGGGTTAAACGGGCCGGGGTTCTGGCTTCAGGGCCAGGCGGCGCATCGCTCAGCATCTGATCCGATCTCCCTCTCCTCCACTGGGCCGGTCTGGGCTCTGATTGCATTGTGGGAAATCTGTGGGGCGTGAAAATCCCCCTTTACACCGACGCGCAGAGCAGCTCCCCGAGCTGCAGCCACCTCTTCCTCTGACACAGGAGGAGCACCGAACGGAACAGAATGTTCCGGTAAAACCGCCCGGGTACCCCAGCTCCACCGAAGCATTTGATGTTAGCTTATTACAGCTACAGGTACGTACAGGTGTGCTTCACAAGCCCTGTAACTTTCCGTGAACCAAAACCAAAGGGGACACTTTTTAAATGGCATAATACACATGTGATAAAAAAAAGTGTTTGTGCGTGTTTTTTTGACAGCCGTTTGGCGTGATTGTATAATTTTGCCATTTGGGTGGAGTGCATTATAAATGAGCGTGCGGAGTTCACAGCTTAAACGTTCGCGTTCTGACGCCAGACTCTGTCGCATGCTGGGTCAGCGGTCGCCATGGGGACCACCAGCTTTGGGGCACGATTCAGCCAATCACTGCCTCACAATTACGCCAGGAGCATTCAAACACCATTATCATTAGGCAGAGGAAAAACAGCGAGGGGTTGAATAAAGAAAGAAAAACACGAAGGGAGATCATCTCTGTTTAGACTTAATGAGAAGTAAATGACGCAGATGTCTGGTGGTCCACTAAAATCTTTGGGTAAGCGCAACGGTAAAGTCAACGCCGTTTCAATGAGTATAACATTCAAATATTCAATAGCATTTCATCAGAATGGATTTGAAAGCCTATTCTAGCCAATGGAAGCATAGCATGGAGATACATAAGCTCGAGGAACAGTCCTCATTTACTCAGTAACTGCACGTATAGGACAGCTACATACCATCTGTAATATAGTGCAACAAGTTACATCACAGAGTGTGCAGTAATAAATACCGTACAAATGCTGTACTGTGGGCTGACTGACGTGTCAAATTTTGTAGTTGGATGATTGTAAAACATCACTTTAAAACTGCTGCATGTGAAATGTAGCTGAAATATGCCAGAACTATTTAAAATGAGCTTCTAACACAAAAGATTCACTGTAAAAATGTTGAATTGGAGGTAGGGGGCGTGGGGGTGTCTCTGGTCTTTATGCAACGGGAGTGGGAGGGTGGTTCTGTCTATTCCGTGGAAGTGGAGGGGTTTCTTTCTCTTCTGTGGGATTGGGTATGGGAGGGAGGTTCGTCTCTGTACTGTGGAAGAGAGTTAGTGGTGTTTTATTTCTCTTCTGTGAGAGTAAGTGTGGATGTGTGTGTGTGTGTGTGGGTCATTTTTTGCTCGTCTGTGGATCTGCTCTAGCTTGGGTTCGCTCTGTCGGCAGCTCTGCATCTATGCAGAATTATTCAGGATATGGTTTCTACGACAACTGGTCCCATGTCATTATTTCCGCCCAACATGTGAACAGGGGAGAGACGGGGGGAGGGAAGGAGCACATGTCTCCCTGAGCACAGAAACATGGCATTGACAATCAGAGGCAATTTACTGCAATTACCCCGCTGCTGTGAGAGTGCTCGGAGTGAGGCGGGCCCAGATCAAGCTGAGAGCACCGGAATACCAGGTGCAAACCCCGTGCCCCGCGTCTCATCAGCCGCCACTTCTACTTCCTTTCAGCAGAGCCCCACACTCTTCTTTGTTTTCATAAAGACTCCCATCTCTCGCTAACCTTTCCGCGGAGGCCTAAGCACAAACCCCGCGGCGAGCGACCGCGTGACTGCGGGCCGGGAGTAGCTATGCGACTGCAGGTCCAGACGGTGGCGATAAACTTGTTTGGTACCGCGATGAGGTTGTTGGTATGGCGACGAGGCTGTCGCTGTGATGTTAAGCTTGTCTGTGAGGCCCTGAGCTTTTCAGTTTGGTGATGATCCTGTATGTAAAACAATGCGATTGTTGATATGGTGATGAGCTGGTCGGTATGGTGATGAGGGATACAGGTATAGCCACAAACTGGCAAACTTATGTCAGTGAAAACAAAATCTGAAATCCTGCTCAATTGAGCCTAGAGCCAAGCACACACATCCCTTTGATCCACTACAGGATGAATGTTAATTAAACTTCACTTTTTTATAAAAACTGTGTGTGTGTGTGTGTGTGTGTGTGTGTGTGTGTGTGTGTGTTGCGTTTATGTGCCTATGTGCATGTATGCATTTGTGTGTGTGAACATGTGTATGTACATATGTGTGTTCAGATGTGTGAGTGTGTATGCATGTGCCTTGTGTGGGTGAATATGTGTGTGTTTGTGCGTGTGTGCATTTCTGTGTAATTGTGTGAATGTGTGCATAAGTGTGTGTGTGTGTTTGAGAGCATGAAGCATGTGTGTGTGCATGTTTGAGAGTTTGTGCGCATGCGTGAGTGTGTGCCTGTATGTGTGTGAGTATAAATGTGTTGCATATGTGTGTGTGAGTGAGTTTGAGTGTGAGTGTGAGTGGCGTTTTCGGTGCAGTAATTTCGTGGCTCGGCGCAATGGCATCTCCCAAAGGTGTGAATCTGCTAGTCTCCTGTTAAACAGTATGCGAAAGAACATCATTGATTTTGTAATTAGCCGTTTGTCAGAACGGAAATTGCTCAACCTAATGAATATGGCACCCTTGGCGCCCCAAAGTGAACAAAGTCAAAGTTAAAAAATTACATTAATTAACAAATATATTAAATATGATGGACTTTGAAGAATAAGCCTTAGACGGAACAAATGTAGACCAATCATTCATTGTGATTCTGCAGTATAAAGTATATCAGCCGATGACTGACAAGCCTTTTGTTTTCTGTTTTTTTTATTATTTGAATTCTGATCTGGATAGCTGCTGAACTGTTAATTACAGAAAACGAACACAACATCTTTGCACATCAGTAGGGGGCTGTATCTGTTTACTGGCAAAAGAAAAGTAGTGAAATTTTATTTTCGGTTTTTGGGAGAGATTTTTTGAAGATTTTGGAAAGCAACCATCCATGTAGAGGAACACTTGCCCTTCCTGATGTGTGAACATTATGGTTGAAAACCTCACAGAATGTATTTGAGAACATGTCCAAATAAACAAAGCAAATGGGCCATAGACCCCAAGTAATTTATTATGCTAATCAGCACATGCTGTAATGAACAACAGATGAGTAATACATGGAACAGAGAGAGAGCCGCAGCAAGAAGAGAGAGAGAGAGAGAAAGGGAAGGGAAGGGGGAAAGGGAGAGGGAAAGAGGGAGTGAGGGAGAATAGAGGCAGAGAGGGAGGCAGAGAGAGCGAGAGGCGTCATGTTTCAGCACTGAGTACTGTCGTTATGAATGATAAAGTGTAAGAATGTAAAATATAAAAACACCATTTAAAATGCAAGAATGCCATTACTGATTTTTATATTCATCTACAATAGCTCCATAAGGAAAATCTGGACACAGAATGCATCACCAAAAATGAAAAACATTGTCAGATTATGCAAATATTTAAACATATGTCAAATAATATGATGTGACATGTATTAAATATTTGCTAAATCTTAATTAATTGATAGCATCATGTCTGAGGGACATTTAGTTTTTACTTCCCATGAATCCTAATCCTTATCTAATTTCAGCTGGACAAAGAAAGTGATATCCAATTTTGAATATTTAATACAATTAATTAATTATCCATACATCAATCCATCCAGTCATCCATTTGTTCACCTGTTCATTAAATAATCAGAGTATCTCTGTCTATTTTTTGCCTTTTTCCTTGTCTCTTGTCTTTCTTATTCCTTGTTCCATTTGCAAGTTGTTTCAGAATATTCTTTGGCATAATTTGAATACTTGTCATACCATTAAAGGCATTTTTTTTACATTTGAATTTGAGAGCAAGGGAGAGACAGACAGAAAGATAATACACAAAAGACAGAGGAAAAAAAGCCCTGGAAGATTTGGCTGCCTGTTCTGTTTCTCTGCTTCCTGCCCTGTGAAGTACGATCTCGCTGCCAGATCCATGATTCATGCAGACACCTCAGTGCTCCTGTCTTCGTATTGATCTCCTCTGGTATAAGTGTCATCCAGTGTTGTAGGATAGAAGTCTCTCTTGGCTAATTATTCATATGGGGTATTACTCCTGTATTCTACTCAGGCTGATGTTCGTTAGCGGAGCGCCGGAGCTGTCTGCGGCGGAGGATGTCGGCTGATGCGCGTCTCCAGAATTGGCGTTTACAGAGCGCTCTGTTGTGTTTCCCTCCACGACGTCTCGCCTCCTACAGGTGAACCCGACCCACTGCGCTCTGTGCTAATTTCCCACCTGTCAGTCAAGTCGGAGCCTTGGATTCCTCAGCAGGGTTTTGTAAAACGTGCTCAGATATCTCAATGTATACCCGCCTCCCCACACACACACACACACACACACAAACACACTTGCCTTCTTCGAACCGTGTGTGCCCAAAGAAAGGTAAGGGAATTCATGTAATAAAATTGGCTGTTAAATGGTAAAACCGCTGAGTGACGAGCTACCAAAAACCGCTCACTCTAACAGTAAAAAGGATAAAAAACTGCAACACCAGTCATCACACTACAGAAGAGCGATGCTATATTTGCGAGGCGAATAAATGGAGAGGAAAAAACAAAGAGGAGAGAGACCGCAGACAAGGGGAAAGAGAAGTGGAGGTAATGGGAAAGGTGGAAGGGGGGGGAGGAGAGAGAGAGGAGTTTAGGAAGTTGCTCTAGGAGAGGCCTTTATAGGCAAAGCCACCTGGGGAGACTGGTTCCTCTGATGAAAGATGTAGCAGCTGTTGAATAGTGGATGAGGATGGAGCCAAATTCCCCTCCCCCCCTTTGCCTTACCACAGAACACCCCCACCAGCTTGGCCATAGCTCTGACCTGGACCCCAACCCTCACCCTCCCGCATGTTGTCAGCCCCTAGAGTCACCGCTGTTGGCAGAAACATCCAGTATCAAAGCCAAGCCACACGGAGCCCCAGGGTGGAGAACAGGCTACAGATAAATAAAACACGTGCATCGCTGGGTGTGATGTCACCTCGGCTCTGTCTCGGTCTGCTCTGACCCAGGGAGATAACCCCTCCCCTTCTGACCCCCGGCTCCCATGGTGATGGGGGTCACGCAACCGGATTCATAATGATGGTGATAACGGAAATACGGTTTGGAGAGATGGCCCCTCAGTCTCTATGGTGATAGTGGCGGAGAATGTTAACTGTTCTGTTGGAGGCATCAGGATTTTGCTCAATTTTCGCCTCACGGGAGACTTGAAACCCCCTTTCAATTCTCCTGTGAGGCGAAAATTGAGCAAAAGGGGGAAGAGGGACGTGAAATAAAGAACTTTAAAGGCAAATGAGCTTACCTCAAAATGGCCAACTGTTTTGATAAAGAAAGGAAGGTGGGAGTGAGAAGCAAAAGACTAATAAATAAAGATAGTAAATGAGGAGCAGAGATGTGGATAAATA
The DNA here is from genome assembly GCA_022829145.1 of Albula goreensis. Classification (NCBI taxonomy): domain Eukaryota; kingdom Metazoa; phylum Chordata; class Actinopteri; order Albuliformes; family Albulidae; genus Albula; species Albula goreensis. The sequence continues at coordinate 1,049,262 of CM040746.1, forward strand.
CTGAACACAGTGCCTTTGGGCCCAGAGCGGCTCGTCAGGCCTGCATTTCCCCATCACCCCGCGACTGGGCCCAGAGCGGCTCGTCAGGCCTGCATTTCCCCATCGCCCCGCGACTGGGCCCAGAGCGGCTCGTCAGGCCTGCATTTCCCCATCGCCCCGCGACTGGGCCCAGAGCGGCTCGTCAGGCCTGCATTTTCAGGCCCATCGCCCGCGACTGGGCCCAGAGCGGCTCGTCAGGCCTGCATTTCCCCATCGCCCCGCGACTGGGCCCAGAGCGGCTCATCAGGCCTGCATTTCCCCATCGCCCCGCGACTGGGGCCCAGAGCGGCTCGTCAGGCCTGCATTTCCCCATCGCCCCGCGACTGGGCCCAGAGCGGCTCGTCAGGCCTGCATTTCCCCATCGCCCCGCGACTGGGCCCAGAGCGGCTCGTCAGGCCCGCATTTCCCCATCGCCCTGCGACTGGGCCCAGAGCGGCTCGTCAGGCCTGCATTTCCCCATCGCCCCACGACTGGGCCCAGAGTGCCTCATCAATCCTGTTTCAGCCTCATCCGTCCTATACCTCATTTATACAAAAAAAGAAAGAAATAAACATATGACGTAATAGAAGACAAGCCAAGCCAATTTGGAGAAGCTGACATGAAAGCTGGTGGGGAAATGGCAGTTCTGAGGATCGTCAGGATTGTGTCTGTGTGGTTTATGAAAGAGGGCTCTGATTTATGAATGACCTGGCAGACGACTCCATACTTCTTCCTCGCTGACTTCCGAATCAATCATTCTTTCTCCCCTTACATAGAAACCCCAGTTATACCACATGCATTACACGTTCAACCCCCCTTCTCCACTCCCAGTAGATGGTTCAGTAAAAACAAATCTTAGTCTTTTCTTCAGCAGAAAGGCAGAGGTAGAAATGAAAGAAAACAAACAGAGAGATGAAGTCAGTTTAACCCTTGGCTGTTAACCAAACGATTGGTGATTACTGATGTCGTAAAGCCAGCGCCAACACAGACTATAGGAGACTGAGGGTCAGCGCTCAGCTGTAAAGAGGATTATCTCTCCTATAGATTTTCTTTTCCACACCACTTGCAGATCAATTACCAGAGTAAGCTGTTTCTTGCTGGGCACTTGAGAGCTTTTTGCGTGAATACAGGTCTGTATGATGACTGAAGTTTCGTACGAGAAACTGAAGAGCCCTGGGGACATACGAAGCATCTACCTTTTGTTTAGAAGTTTTTTTGCATTATCTAAGCAACACCGCATAAAATCATTCCTCATTAAAAAAACAAACGTTTTTATTTACAGACCGCGCAATCACAATTGATTAGACTCCGTGTCGCTTATTTGCTGCGACCGTTGTTTTCCTTGTTTCTTGGTAGAATGTAGAAAGATTTTCTAAAAATATGAATATAATTCACCGATTTCTCCATCTTTGTTTCCTTGACAACACATCCAAACAAGGACCGGTTTCCTAAGCAACAACTATGAAAGAGCAGAATCAGGAAAGGGTCTGAGAGCTGCTCGCGTTTTTATTCTTTGGACTCTTAAGAGCACCTGCACTACATCTCCCCCATGTTAAAACACTCTTCAGATATTTTTATATAGAATACAAGGCCTGGACAAAATGAGAATCCACTTTCCGCACTGTAGAAAAGGAGAGCACAATCAGACAACAAAACACTCAGCCTCTCAGCTCCCCTTTCTTACTCTCCTGAGGATATTACTCTCAACAGTCCCTCTATGATTTTTTAGTCCATATAATTTACTTCTGTGTTCTTTTTGATACTTGCTTCCCGTAATGGAAAACATTTTCAAACATTCAATGACTTCTACCGACCACCGAGGGGCATTGCACAACCCCCCCCGCCCCCCCATACACACATCCTCAGAAGGTTTGACGGCAAAATGGCCGGTCTGAAAGCAAAGAGATTCTGTGGGTGTTGATGCTGATGACTCATTTTATTTAGACGTTTTATTTATCTGGTTAATAGAACAACTGCTAATACATATATAAAATCAAATAAATATGTTTAAAGTGGTCGGAGATTCACAGATTGCTTAATGAAAATGAAATTACAAAATGAGCATTATGACTCTCCGATAGCGGTGGGCTATGGTCCACCTCTTTTTAATTTACTCCTTCATTTAATTTGCTCAGAGACTGCCCTTACTCACGGTGATTTTACATGCCGCACATTTTATATGGTAAACAGCTGACTGTTTACTTAAGCTGTTTGGGCTAAGTATCCCGTTCAATGGCTATGCCTCATCTGGGACTCAAACTTGCAACCTCCCCGTTTCCAGCCCAGTACCCGCGAATGCTTGGTTTGGAACAGATGCATTTATTCAATCAGGGAGGTAATTAGCGGGATCAGGTGGTTATCTGAACAGGCACAGTGGAAACGTTCCTGACAGCTGCCCTTGGGGACTGGGCCATCCCACTCCTATTAGCACTAACAGGTGCAGCGGAAACGTCCAGAGCTTCGGCCTCCTCTGGACCCAGCGTGGGTAATTATACACCCTCTCCTGTGGAGGCTGCTGAGTTTGACATCTCAGTGGCTAAAAAAAGTACTTTACTGTCCTGAACCCAATTTTGATCATTTTCTGCCAGAAAAATGTGTCCAAAAACTAAACCTGGAACACCTCGCCTACAAAAATGGGGATTAAAAAGTAGAATATATATTATTTGTGTCGTATTAAGGTATTGCTGAAGAGTACGAGATTTGAGGTCATTCTTAACTACATACTGACTCATCTGTTAGAATTACATTTTTAGTGCTCAGTGGGAAAGAAATTATATTTTAACATCTGCTTGCTCTGTGCAACCGTCTATCGGGAAATTGTCACCAATATTGCAACATATGTGGCTGCTGACTCAAAAACCGCTGCTGAACTATCCTGTTGCTAAAGCAAAACTACCTCTCAACTACCACACAAGACATAATCAGTCTTCTAACTACCTCTAAACCTCCCCTGGACTACCACACAATAACCAATTAATGCTCCATCCCAGTGAAATTTCCTGATCTTACTTGAAAAAAAATGCATATAAAATGGAAGCTGAAAGTTTATGACTGAAAGAAAAGTAGGAGTCCCATACGCGCTCTGTATGCTCATCCCTAATTTTGAAATTAGGATTGTGATGTCATGTCTGAAACATAAGCAAAAATGTACGCCACGCAGATGGATTTAATGGCGATTCAATGAGTCACGTGGACCTTTAGCTAGCCCCTAACTACCTCTGAACTACCTCTGAATCACTTCAGACCTGCCCCAGACAGCGGTGGCACGACTGGCCATCTCCACTGACCACACAATGCTCGGGTTCGGTTCGCCAGCCTCCTCCTCTACCGCGAGCCAAATAAAGCAGCCAAAGAGGAAAACAGAAAACAATAAGACAACAAACAAGGCCAGTCACATGTAGCAGGGTTCACATCCTGGAGGCTCCTCTCAAAGGGCATGTGCAATCAAAACTAACAGCCAGAAAACAGGCCCCATCTGGTCCCAGGACAAAGGTGAAGATCTGACGCAGGCAGACAGAGCTGCTCAGAAAACAATCTCCTCTGCTCCGGTGCCACCTGCACTCTCTGCCCCGTAACCGTAATGACACACACAGCCCTTCTGCTGTCAGGTGCTCGGGAGACAGCCATGAGCTTCAAGTCTGTCCACTGTCTAATCAATAATGCTCTACCGCGAACTATCAAGTAATAACTACAACCTCCCCTGCAACAACAACAACAAAAACTTCAACAATAAATGACAATTAGAACAACAACTACAACTAGAGCTACTCCTGCAATAATTTTAGCTTTAGCACAAATTATCCATATGGATTTGTACTTATGGCCTACATATACATAGCAAAAAATTTAGGTGTATCACCTTAAAACTGGTGACTCACCGGCCATATATTCAGGTATGCTCGAATTTTAATTTACTTTGGTCAGCATAATCATCTTTTAAATTCTATCAGAATGAACAAAAAGGTTTCAAGCAAATGGCGTGCAAACAATGTTTTACAGTGTGGTGCATATGCGATGCTGTCACGTTGCTTAGACCCAGCCATGATAAACATTAGATAAATATCTCCTTGAGAGCTTCATTCACTCCCAGCCATGAAAGTGGGAGCTGCAGGGCCTTGCTTTAAACTGCCATAATGCTAGCAGTCACCATTTACACTGTAAAATTTCATCCAAGGTTTATAGATGTTACCAGCGTCATAATCCATAGATGTTTTGAGCTACTGTAGTGTTTATGACAACAGTCTTAGGCCTACATATCTGTTCAGTAGGTCATTTTCCTGTAGGCAGTAATTACCTGTATGATGTCATCCATATTTATGTATTTATTTCCTTATTTAATCATTTATTTCCATTTCACTGAGATCTAAAATCAATTTTCAAGCAAGCCATGGCCAAAGACAAACAGAAAACATACATATGTTTAAAATAAAATAACAGAAGGAAGTACATTAAGTTTTGATATAATTTATATACGAAACAGTCTGTGGAAGCAGTAGCCTTCAGTTATGTAAGAACTGAAGGAGCGATAAAAAGGAATCCATATGTTTCGAAGACCCCAGGATGTTCCAAGGTTGTATTGAAGGTTCTGAGGTTGCATTGTCATTAAAAGCTATGAAACTAAACCTAAAACCTTGTGAATGAAAATGCCTGAGAAACTCTGTAATTTCACTGGCGTTTGCCCCAACCTCTGGTGAAGAAAGCCGTGATGGGTTTTTGACCTTGGTTTTGTTCAAAGCATAAAGCACCAACAAACACTCCATCTGAAGCTTCAAAACTATGTGTAGTTTAAATAAATATATTTGTAAAATAAGACAGATACGTTGTTAAGGTATATGTTCTCTAGGTTTCGCTGGTGACACAGTGCAGATCTCATGTTGAATTGTGAGAAGGATTTTCAAAGAGCTGGTGTAGCAGAGCCCAGAGACTCTATCCAAGTCCAGTCTTGAAGTGGGTTTGTGTCAATACGTTGGTGCCGGGGGAACAGAGCTTACGGTAAATCATGGAGATATAAACACATTTTCACCCACTGTTTGTTTTCACTTTTATGATTGTTCCTGCTCTCAGCACTGTGAATGAGAAATCGAGGCAGTTTCCATAAACATGCAGTGAGCCGTTCATATCCTGCAAGTCCTGTCATCATACTGCTCCCAGAAAGCTCTTCCTGTTTTCTTTCTCCCCACAAATAATTATACACCGTCATCATTTCAGAGACATTCATTTATCCGGGACTCGTGCAATGACATTATTGCATTGTAAAAAAATAAATAAAAAATAAAGGAACCCTGAGAGATAAACAAATGCTGTACCTTTAAAGTAATTGAAGGGTACAGTGGGAGACAAGATGCATCCTTGTGTTTTCGAGGTCTCCTACGGCGAACGCAGCAAAGGAATGAATTAGCGACACTTATAATTATTCAAAAGAGAGAAGCAGCAGGACTTAAGCAGGGTTTTAACGACAGCCAGGTCTGCCGGAACCCCAGGAAAAGGCAGGGTGCAGTCATGCATACCAAAATGGTCGTTTTTAATACGTGTACCGCTAATACATATTTAATTCCACCCTAGGTGTGTTTGTATTGATACGAGCCTTCGCTGAGGGCATAAATCCCAGCTAAGATCTACATTAAGCTGCGTTGGTGTATCGTTGCTAAGAAAACAGAAAGCCATTAGGCAGTAACCATGGTTCCAGCTGTTAAGGTCTATCCCTACCATGGCTGTGTGTAAAAACCTGTATGTACCTGAATGCCTGCAGAATTAAATTCCATCAATCAGATCAATTTGTCTTTGAAATATAATGAAAAAACGCTGCCAACGTGTTGAATACTAAACTGCGCCGCCCGTTTATAGCCCAGCAGCAAAGACCACCGTCATTGACAAATCTATTGATTTTGAAGTAATGAGTTTCTGAGCCATAAAACAGCTGTCACATGGTGTGAAATATCTTGATATCCGCCACTCCTGGAAAATGGGTAAATGAGGTCGGTCGCGCACCTCAGCATCGGTTTTCCGAAACATTATTTCATCGCGGCCACTATCATAGACACGTTCATCGACCGAAACGGCTCCACGCTGGATGTTCGCTCGGGAAAGAAATGGACGGTCATATCGGCGCAATCTTTCCCCCAAGATATCTATTCCACTTGAGTGTTCTGCAGCAATTTCAAATACAAACTTTGCTCTCACACAGACATATGTACATATGGATATCTACATATGTAGACCTTCATAATAATAATGTAAAAATGTAAATACATATTATTTATTTTCATTCAGTTTTGTTATTTCTCCATTCAAATATGCATATTTAATATAATGAATGCTAATAACAATTCTTGTCAATTTACAATAAATAATAAATTGACAAGATTTATGCGCTGTCTACTCTGGATAATTGGACACAAATCAAGACACAAAGCTGGAATTGCAACTATCCGATATCTACATGCGCTATGAATGAGTCATTACGTCATTACGCTAAATGAGAATAAGCGGGCTAGGTTCATCCCGGCAATGGTGGACCCTCGTAACGCGCAAGTGCTGGTTCTGATTGAGACCGCCACGTCCCACATCAGTTCTGCAGATTCCCGCTACGGTGTCGTGACTTCTGAGCCTTTCTGTCGGACATTCATCAAAGCGAGGGACTGACATCTTTGTCGCTTCACGCAGCTCCAGCTTAATAGGAATCAGGGCCCGCATCTGAAAGCCATTCAGATTAAAATAAGCTCTAAGAAAGATTAACCCTCCCCCCTGCCTCACCGCTCCACACACACCCGACCTTCACCTTCACCAAACTACGGGCTATTCCAGGACCAAAGAGCCAGAAAGCTAAAAGCTTTGCCACCAAGCTAATATCCTGAAACCTTGTATTCAATCAAAGAGGGGTAGCAAAGAACTATGGGAACTATGACTGCGGTGGTTTCAGTGTACATACGCGTGTTGACAGAGTTCAGAGAACAGCTTTGTAAATGAAGACGGAAAGGATGGAGAAGGCGGAGAGGAGACTGTGTGTGGGGGGGGGGTAATGGGGGCCGTGCTGGAGGGGAGCGGGGTGGGAGGGGCCCACGACATCCGTGGCACCTCTCTTAGGTAGCTCATAGTTTGGGGAGAGGGGCCGGAAAATGAGAATAAATGGTAGGTGTGAGCGCCGCTGGGGAGGACTGGTCAGATGGAATGGAAAGATGTATGACCACATACAAATGGGTAATGCCATCTCTTTCTATCCCACGGTCTCTCGCTCCCTCTCTCTAGACGGAGGGCCCGCTGACTAAGTGGACATTTTCTTTACCTGACCTTCAACAGGACTTTTGTTTTGTGGGCTTTCTGTGGTGTATGTGCGCTGCGGTCCTCCACAGCTCAGATCTGTGGAGACGTAGCTACACCCCCATCAGAATGAATACGGGAGATACGAGATCAACTGTCCACATAATTGAAAATGTTAAATAATTGTGGAATTAAATGAAATTTCATGAAGTGAAAGTTTGCCAGGTCAGAGTAGGTGACTGAAAGTTGGACTGATACACACACACACACACACACACACACACTAACAAATGCACAACAATAGCCCTGACATTTTTGAGCCCAAACACACATGAAAAAGAAATGTGTTTGTTTCTGGCCCTAAAATGATATCCTTTCGATTGAGATCATAGATCAAAGCATGATTTATATTATATTATATTATATTATATTATATTATATTATATTATATTATATTATATTATATGACAGGTTAATGCAAAACATTTGAACTCGGAGACGAACGAGGGGGCTAGGATTAAAAAGAGAAGGGATGGAGGTGTTTTGTGGTTCTGTGATTAGTAGAACATAGAAAGAATTGGATATAAAAGGTGACTACCTTTCATTTACAGATAGCCATGGATCTGGAGGTGACTGCAGATCCATTTAAATGAGGTAAGCTCCTCATTTATCCAGTGTGGTGACTGTTGCCCGAATCTAATTTGCGGCAATATTTTAATAGACCTGATAACCAGGTGAAAACTATGCGGTGTGGGGAAAATGGAAGTAGTAATTACTGAGAGAGGGAGACACAGGCATGCAAACTCCACACAGCCACAAAGGAAATGGAATAAAACACAAGAACATAATACAAGCGGTCTAATTAAAAACCACTGTTTAGAGTTGTCTGTGTTTATTGAAGCTTATAAATCCATGCATGCTGTATACTCAGGTGATCTGCGAGGCTGGCAGCTTCTCATACCTCATTCATTTTCAACAGCAAAAATGGGGAATAAAAAAAGGTGGATGGTTTCGAGGTAAGTATGAAGGTAACAATGTTTTAGCGTTACAGTAGCAAAGTGTTAATTTACTCATGAGTGGTGATCATGGCCTTCAGCCTATCAGCCCGGCTAGGTTATCCAATGAGAATACAATACTGCATCAACCTGGGGTCTCAACACCCCAACGGACTCTGCCTCCACTACTTGACTTGGCAACCTTGACTACTATTTGTTTATGATAATATGTATTTGGTATCAGTAGGGAATTTACTGTTTACAGATTTCATCTACGCTCCTTTGTTCTACAGACTGAACTGATCACGATAAACTCTTTTGTCGTTTACCTTGTTAAACCCTTGAATAAATTCAGTTTTTTGTTATGCACAACAGTTGTCGGTAGAATCTGTTGCTGATATAGATTCATTACATCTGAGAACAATGTCAGTGTATAGTATAAATTAATCTTAATTTTGTTTTGTTTATTTATTTTATCGATGACCGTGTCACATTTTTCGCGCGTTGTGTGATGTCTTGGAAACCTGTCTTCAGCTCATCCATCGTTCATCGTTGTGCGTGACTTCACTTTGTCCTCTGTTTGTTTCCAAGTGTCACTTCTTGTGACGACTACAGGACTGCAGCGTGTGCGTGTGTTTTTTTTCCACTCTTCCTCATGTGCCATCTGCTTGGAGTTATTTTTTAATTCTGTGTCTCAGACTAGTCGATGACATTTACAGACAATCTGCTATTGACTTTATCGTGTGCGTGAACACCCACAGAAATATTATTTCTATTTTAGCTGAATAGCTGTTGTGCTCATTTTAATTGATTGTCTGCAGTTGATACTCATTTGCTCAGACTTATTGGATAAATACACAATGAAATTTAATGCTGTCGTGCTCTCTGTGATCACTGAAGCCCTCGTTATATCGGTATCCACATATGTCCCATTTGATAAATTTACACTAAGAATTAATTTATCAGAGAAAAATGAAAGACAGTAAATTCTGGTTTAGTGGATCAAACTGTGGTAGCACCATGCTACAAACACATGTGATGCACATGGCTCCAATAAAGAAGTGAGATTCAGCATGTGACTATAGTATGAAGTTTGTATTTACCATGAGAACACAAGATCTTCAAATGGCTGCTGCAGTGAGCGTGAAATGTTCAACCTACCTAAAATATTGTCGATTCACTCATATTTCAATATCACAAAGTGCAGATTGAACTTTTCGTACGTTGAGAGGATAGAAATGTATAGTCTCAAAACAGGTAGTCAAGTTCTTTATTCTCAAACATGGGGTACACCAAATTTTCGGAAGAGCAGGTGGTTGAAAATGATGGGTACTGATCTAGGCTGATTAAATATATGGCTGGATGCTTTTACAATCCTCTCATTATTTTGCTCGCCCTTCTTGCTGGTTAAAAGGAAGTGAAAAGTGTGAAGTGGACACTGCACTGTTGAGCCTGAGCGATGCTCTTGCCCTCTCTGACCTCCAGTGATAATTCATGAAGGCTTACGCGGTCCCCCGAAATGGGGTTAACGAAATTTCAAATTTTATCCCAATAGGATGTCTCTTATTGATTTCAGTGGCGGAGAGAGAGAGAGAGGGAGTGAGAGGGAGAAAGAGAGAGAGAAAGAAAGAGAGGAAGAGAAGGAGCAGTAGAGAGAGAAATTCAATATTATTCCAGTGGTCATATTCATCACTCTGACGTTCTCTTTAATATCAGCGCACTTACAGAAAGGATCACACCGCTGCTTATTCACAGTCCTGCAGAATTTAATTTGGATCAATAAGGATAAATTACGAAATAATGTTTCAAAGCCAGCCAAGGTGCTACAAGCTGAGTTATAAAAAAAAACAGAATAAATGTTTGGGAGAGTCTTAGCCCTGCCCATGCTTTTTGAAATGCAAGAGGAAAAGAAAAGATTGATAAGCGAAGTTGCGGGTGATTAATAGGATGCGCAATGAATGTCTCTCATTGTGATTCTGGCCATGTGTCTCTGTATCCACACAGTCTACAGGGTCACTCCCTGTTCTTCTGCTAATGTTTCTGGGTAGAGGAGTTAACTACGAGTCACTGAGTCCAAACCTCGATGAAATCGTTTTTTTCCCCTTCCTGCTCGGGTGGACAGAACAGAGGGAGGTGTAGAGAGAAGGATTGAGTGTGAGGAATAGATGAGAGGTGGAGGAGAGAAATCACTCATGGGTAGCTGAGCAGCAATCTCTTTTTTCTCGGGACGGCCTTTGTGAATGATAATTGCCGTGGCTACATTAGCTGAAATGGAGATATTACCGTGGCGACGTTTACTAAAATGGAGAGTTGGGAATGAGAAAGGGATTATTGGCTGTGAGCGGGATTATGTTGCCATTCGCCTGTCCTAAACACCTGGCTCCACCAATCAGGCTTTGTTACGATGGTCGCTGTTGTGGCCAGGGGCGGATCCTGGCATGGGAAAAGTGGACAGCCACAAGGGCGGGGTTTGGGGGGGTTGTGGTATTGAAGTTACTTTTCAAAGGCCTACAGAAACATGAACAATGCTGACACAAATGAACTAACTTGCTCCTGTGTCCTGTCACCAACTTGTTGTCGCAATGAGCTGCCCGCTATCTCTCATCGCTCCTCCGGATTGGCTTACTAGACGCCCGATGATGGCAAGGGGCGGGGTGGGTTGACCTAAGGCCACCGTCTCACCCTACCGTAGGTCCAAAAATGGGGAGCGAGGGTGTTTACCTATTAACAGGTCTCTGATTTTGTACGGTGCTTACATAAATACAACGAGATGAAAAGCAATCTAACATCACCATTCTTGATAAACTGTGAAGATTCTGACATGGGCCCCAAAGTTATAATTTTCTTTGATCATGAAAAATTATTAAAAATATAAGATCACAGCGAGTGCACACCCCCAAGGTGAATTGGGTTAGTCCTGACCTTTGATTGACAGGGAGGGGGATGGGGAGTGTATTGGTGACTACGGTCAGATTGAACAGCAAGAATAGACTAGGCTAAGGACCATTTGAAACTGATTAGGATGAAAAGGTCCAAGCCATTGGGTGTCCAGTTTTGCAAGAAGAGGAGAGAGGAAGAAGAAAAATGGGCGAAAGATAAAAGTATGTAACTTCATCTTTTCATGTACAAAATGTTACATGATGAAGCTATCCATCAAACAATATGTGTTAGCTAGCCAGCCACTGCATCAATGTTATGCTACAGTTAGCGGTTAGCAAGGATTTAGCCCACATTAGCTATAATGCCACTCAACGTCCACATGACAATGTGTGTAGTAGCCTGCAGCATAATCACCCTAAATGCTCACATTAGCATTAATCTGGGGGTGCTTTTCACCTGGGTTTCACCTGGACATGGCTGTATAGCTCCCATTCTGTAAATATGCATGGGCTTACTGGCATAGTAAGTACTAGCTATGACTCCCGTAGCTTACAATCAATTTAGCTACAGGCACTGGTGTCAAACTCATATATTGTAATTTACAGCATATGTAAGGTCTTGAGTGAAGAAATAATTGTCAGTGTTTTTTCTTTAACTATGTTTAACTACCTCAGTTTTTGGCTTTAGATTCAGGGTCTATATATATAATATTATTTTGGAAACAAAAGACTGATTGAGCTGGAGGGAGATTCGAGGCAATTTAGCTTTATTTGTGAACTGCGGGAGTCAAGAATATGTTTGTTGCTTTATTATGTAAAACGTATCACCACTATTTATTTTTTATCATATTACATTATTGCTATTTATTATTACTCATTGTATTGTTAGAATAAACATTTGTAATTATTAAATTAAATTTACTATTTACCTTGACGTTGGTTGTATAAATAGATGTTAAGTGACAGTGGCACTGCCTGTCTGACTTTTCCCAGGATGCCATAGGAGTTTGAACCACGATTGGTTGTTGCATACATTTGCCCACCTTTGCTGGTAAACAAATGGTTAGTTGATTAATGAGTTACTTCTGTTCCGTTCAATCGCAAACTCTTGCAGTCGGGACTCCAATTTGAAATGATTACTCAGTGCCCAAAAACTCCCTGGTGCTTCTGTTAAAAATGTGGACTTTGGCAAACATTTCTGAGCCAAATAAATCCACCCTCAGGAAATCTGAGAGCGTCGAGAAGCTTGCGGGCAGCCCATTCCAAAATAATCTATGCAGAGTTGTGCATCTCGAGTTGAGACTACCAAACACTAGGCTGAAAGATTAGCCAGGTACTTAGTATTCCTACAGCGTATTCACACAGCATCTCAGCAAAGGACTGCTTATTCAGAATCAGTGTTATATTTACCTTATAATGTATACACTAATGGCATGCATAGAGGGAAGATGATCAACTGTCTCACTCAGATACTTTATGGATTATGGGTACTGGACTGTAAAAAAAAAAGTGGCTTTGCACTCTTGCGGTGAAGACACACTGGCAGCGTCGAAGACGATTGGCATCGCTGCTGCCTGCCACCGCCTGATGCTTGTACAGTAAAGTTGTCACTCAGGAGTCGCCATTTTTTTATTCACTACCACGGATTAACCAGAAGTAAGTAAATAGCACACTATCGATAGGATATATATTCATCGGTAATATCACTGTTTTGGTTGGTGACGTTTTTTCCTGATTTGTGCTTTGTTTCATTCAGATTAATTCTCTCTCACAAATTGACTGTGACTAGGCTACATGCTGCAAATATCTTACAGCGTGACGTAACTGCCTTATTTGTATTATTTATTAATATATACAGGGAGTCCTCGGGTTATGACGGTCTCGAGTTACGACGTTTCGTGGTTACGACATACTTCCATAAATTTTTAAAAACCTTTGGTTTGTAAATACGAACACAGAAATAAAGATTTCAAATTGTTCTCTCTTTTTTTATTACTGTTTTATTTAATTACTGTATTTTATACGTCCTTCATGTGTTGTGTGTACAGAGTGAGTGACTTAAGGTGTTAACTTAGGTATAATTTAGGTATAAATTCCGACTTACGTCGAAAATCGGGTTACGGAAGTCGTAGGAACGGAACTCGTTTGTAAGTCGAGAACAACCTGTATTTTTAAAGTATGGCAACCTGTGAGATTTAGGCTGCGCTGTACAACCATGTGACTGCAATAAAACATGATTTGGGTAAAACGTGAGACTTCGCAAGTATGAGATAAAATCTTTTTTTTTGGCAGATTTTATTCATTGGTTGTCTGATTAATGTTGTGGGCTAACTAGCCGACAAGTTATATGATGTTGGCTGGAAAACCAATTGCATAGCTACACCAGATAAGTCAAATATCCGTTGAAAACATTGTTATTGTACAATAGGCACTATTAAAGTAGGATACAGTATATAGGATATATTTAGGTACACATAGTTATATTTGCATACCAGAAACATGATTTCTGCCACATTTACAAAGGTAATGTCTCTTCTGTTACTATCCCTGTATAACGGTAGAGCAGGGTTGTAAATCCTTGCAATATTGATAAGTTCCTAGTCATTTATTTTATTTCATGCATTTGACTGTACCCGCGGAGTGAAAATGCAATGTTCTGAAATCCAATTGGTTGTTTTGTGACATATTCACAAGTTCATAAGTTTTCAAAGTTCACTGATTTCAACTTCTTCTCGATGCCCCGCTGGTTGGCCGCTCATCGCCTGCAATCCCATCATGCCCCGCATTTCCCCATTCAAAATGAATGGTGGCGGCTTCGCTGGCTGGCGTCCACGCTGCCATTGTGTCTTCGCTGTTTGGAATCCTTAGTTTTAAATGGGAAAATGTTTGCAGTAGGGGACCACAGGTCTCGTCTTAGAAACCATATGAGGTGAGTTAACTGCAGTGGTGGCTGGTGACTCAAAGAAATTGGGGAGGACTGCAGAGAGGAAAATGGCTTGGCAGTATTGTGTCAAAGACAAATAGGAAACAGCAACATCAAAAAAAAAAATTGTTTCATGAGTTTTTGAAGTACATTGGATTATTTCCCTAGAATGGGGTCATTTTTACATTAGTATTACTTCTTAAAAGGTATGAGGTTATCATCGATGAAAAATACACAGAGAAATTAATTACCATTAAAATTTGATTTCCCTTTATCAATTTTTATTGGTCTTGTAAAAGTACAAGTTGTGCGATATAAGAAATTATAGAATTATAGAATTGTTAATTATAGAATGATATAATTTATGCAAATAAGCAATGGAAGTGAATGTGACCGCCTTCTATAGCTGCAGATGTTTTCATTTTTATTCATGTTTATTATATTTTTTAAATAGCCTATATGAACACTTTTATTTTAAAATGGCCTCAAGAACACATTCAATTATTCATATTAACAATGTTCTAACGACAGACTTCTGAATGCATTGAGAAATAACCTAAAATACTACTAATGGACATAATTCACTTCTTACGTCACCAGTACACATTTTCAATGCAGGCGTCTCGGTTCTCTGCTTAATAGAGAAAGGGTAAGTTATTGAAATGTTTTAAGAATTTGGAGAACAACGGTAAACTTCGCCAAACAATGGAAAGATTTAATGACTCACAGTTTTTTTTGTGTGAAACCCTCTTTTTTCTTTCCTGTCAGCACTAGACAAAATTGCACATTTATTCACAGCTTGTCGAAGTATCTCAAAAGTTAAAACACTGATCTAAGATCAGTTTACTCTCTTGATCCACACCGACAAAAGGTAGGCATGTGACACTATAACCGAATCAGAGCTTTTCTTAAGTATGCGTTGCAGGTGGTTTGACATACACAGTATCAGTCGCGAAGGGAGGCCTACCTCACATGAAGCGTCAAATTAAGTTTCCTGGCCAATCATGGAATCAGAAAGAAAAACGGCATGCGTTGGATTAATCTGACTGCTCACACCCTAACGGAGGATGGGCAGTCTTGCTCTTCACTGGACTTGGTGGTTTTTTCAGATGGACCAGCCTCCTCTGGTTAACTGCATAAATCAACTGCTCTAATTGGTCACTTAATTGATAGCCAAAACCAGCGGACCTTCTGGCCCCAAAGGAATAGGGCTGAAGTGTGCCTTATCACTGGACTGTCTCTTTGATGTTTAAGAGTGATTTATTACAACTTCATTGACAGATTATAACCTCTAAATTTTTACTTGTCTCATAACAGTGTTCCCCAACTTTTTTCGGTCCAACATCTACTTTTGAAATCTACATCCACTCAAATTCTTCTATCTTCAACACATGCATATATAAACACATCCACAGACATACACATATGTACATACCCATCTATTTTTAGTGTGATGTCTGTGAGCGTAATGAAGTCCGTTCAATATTTGGCACCAGGGCATCTGTGAGTCATGTGTGATATTTGATCTTGATTATTTTTATTTGGGAAAAAAGGCACCACATTCAGGTATGTAGACTTGAAGTAGACTTTTATTTTCAGCGCACTTGTCGTCAGAAGAGGGTTCTTCTCTCTGCATAAAATGCCCCAAAAGTCTTTGTCCTTTGCCTGAACTTTAAGTCCAGTATCACTTTGCATGGTGGTGCCCTGTCTTCAAACTCCTGCTATAATGTTGCTGACAATTCTCCAACGTCCATTTGAAGAAAAGGATTTCAGATAAACATGACTATATCTTCCATCTTGTCCATTTCCTGAATGTTGATGAAGTTCATGTTCTGATTAATTTAGGTGCTCACAGAATTTTTTGGGATGAAGTCCTTTCTGTTTGACCTGTTGCTGAGCTTTCGCCAGATTTGAAAAGTGAACAATGTTGTTGTTTTTCAGCTGGGATGACCACAAGGAAAGTTTGGAGTTAAATGCATTGATAGCACTGATCATATGAGACAGTTCTTCACTGTCCCTCCCCTGCAGTTCGACATTCAACTTGTTCAATTTGGACGTTATGTGTGTAAGAAAGGCCAGGTCTACCAACCAAGCATCATTTGACAGCTGGCTGTACACCTTATTTCTTCACTTCAGAAAAGTGTCTATTTCAGGGAGGAGGTCTAAAGAGGAGTGCGCATGTGGACAGTGACGCGTTTTCACTCTGAGGAGAAGGAAGTGAACACAGACCGGCTGAGGTGGAGGAAGAAGAAAAGCTCAGCGCCTTCTCTTCATCACTTGTTCCACTCCTCCCCCGAGCTCCAAGACCTGCTCCCCCTATACTGGCCGTAAGATGCTGGTTGCTGTGGGTGCCAACTGCCTCAGCTCATGCCATTTGCACTGCAGTGGCATTAGCACCCTTTTGAATTTGGACATATTCAGTGGGTGAATGTTTGAGTGAATGCATTTGGGCATATTCAGTGGGTGAAATGTGCATTCTGCCACCCACTAGTTGGGTTAAAAATTGATGTCTGACATGGAGTGGAAACATTTGGCCTCTGATTTCATCATGGAGCAGAATCAGAAACGGCTTTTCAGGCTCTGTTTAGAGACACATCTGCCAGCTGGCTCCTTACTGTAGCAGCAGAACCATAGAGTACAAGAGCTTCATCTGGAGGAAATTACATCACAGCCCAGAGTCAGATCCAGGCTGTGATTGGTTACTGTAACTGGCCAGTAAGCCACTGCTCAGCCAGTTTCCTGGGCGGTTTGGACTGTGATAGTGAAGAGCACAGAGGGCTGCTCGGCCCGTTTTCTGGGCGTTTTGGACTGTGATAGTGAAGAGCGCAGAGGGCTGCTCGGCCCATTTTCTGGGCGTTTTGGACTGTGATAGTGAAGAGCACAGAGGGCTGCTCGGCCCGTTTTTGGGCGTTTTGGACTGTGATAATGAAGAGCATAAAGGGCTGCTCGGCCCGTTTTCTGGGCCTTTTGGACTGTAATAGTGAAGAGCACAGAGGGCTGCTCGGCCCGTTTTTTGGGCATTTTGGACTGTGATAGTGAAGAGCACAGAGGGCTGCTCGCCCCGTTTCCTGGGCGTTTTGGACTGTGATAGTGAAGAGCATAAAGGGCTGCTCGGCCCGTTTTCTGGGCGTTTTGGACTGTGATAGTGAAGAGCACAGAGGGCTGCTCGGCCCGTTTCCTGGGCGTTTTGGACTGTGATAGTGAAGAGCACAGAGGGCTGCTCGGCCTGTTTCCTGGTTCTTTTGGACTGTGATAGTGAAGAGCACAGAGGGCTGCTCGCCCGTTTCCTGGGCGTTTTGGACTGTGATAGTGAAGAGCACAGAGGGAATGCTCTCCAGCTAGCCTGGGTGACTCAGGAGCTTGTAAACAATATGGCTCCAGGTGCAAGTCTGTCTCATGACTGCCTTACTTTCAAAGTGCTTTGTACACGCTTTCTGATAATGTCAGTGATCCCTGTATAGCTCTTTCTGTCCTTTCCCATGCTGGTCTCCTAAGCCCTGATTTATTGGTCATGAAAGCCTCTAAGACTGGCTGACATTCTGCAGTGGAGGCAAAATGGCACGGTTTGCTTGGACCAAGGTGCTGCGGCAGTGCCACCAGCACACCAGCAGGGGGAGTCAGGGTGACCAGAAGCCTCAACCTGTGTCATGTTGGTACACTGAAAAAATATTTTACGATTTAGCTTCATATATCAGTACTATATTATACTTGCCACTTGCCATTTTTTATCTCATACAGCTTTGTAATAGAATATTTGCTACAACTATTATAAATCCTGAATATCTACTCAGATATGGATATATTTAAAATAATTCTACAAATTGGAAGGGTAGGTCTACTGGATAAATATCGTCATTGCATAGCTGTATATTATGATCCTATAGTTTGAATTAGTCAATATTCTGACTTTCTTCCAAAAATATTCCCACATGCTGTGTGTATATATATATATATATATATATATACTGATGAGGCATTACATTGTGTTCTGAATCACCACTCTCTACTTCTTAAAAATGTTTTTATGAATATATATTTTGATAAAATTAGGAAGTACACTCATCTGGAGTAGCCTTTACAGAATCACACTTCATGGAAAAAAAGCATCCTGTCAGTGGCACACAAATCCAGTTAAGGACACAATCATGCATACTAATGGCTTATGTGTTTGGCCTCTGTAGAAGCTGGGTAACAGTGATTTATATGTATTGCAGTGGTGGTATGATATATACACACAATAATAAGACTGGTAAATATTTAAATGAATCTTGCATTAAATTAGTCAAATGGGAAAAAAACTGTGGGGCCTAACTGGTATTAGTATATTAAAAGGTGCAAACCCCAATCTTTGTAACAAAACAAAGGCATGATTTAATTTAAGCCTAAAAATTCATGCAATCTGTATGCTCTACTGATTTGAGATGCTAGCAGGGCTATTACCAGTGTGATAGAGAAGTACAGGTTGAGCATCCCTAATCTGAAAATCCGAAATTCTCCAAAATCCAAAAACTTTTGAGCGCAGACATGACGCCACAAGTGGAAAACATCTGACCTGTGCGACTTAGGACCTTCCGTACATGTGACTGGAAAAAATACTGTATACATTTTTAAAAATAAATAAAAAAAAATGTAAATGTCGAAATTATGCTTGGTCGTACGTCTGCCACTGCTAACGGCTGTGTGCGTTGGATAGTGACCATCAGACGATAACCCGGAATTGTGTACATCTTCTACATGCTACATGTGTACTTCTATATACCATGCTAACATATGTCCGATTTATGTCGATTTCGAGATACAACCAGTCGGTCAGAATGGAACTTGAACATATGTCGGGGAATGGCTGTATATGTAAATAGTCCAAAATCCGCAAAAAATCAAAAATCCGAAACACTTCTGGTCCCAGGCATTTTGGATAAGGGATACTCAACCTGTATGACATGTCAGTTCCTGACTCTTTCATTTTCAAGAATGGCCGAATATTTAATAAGTAATCAGGAGTTTGTCTAGGGATGGATGGTAGATAGTTATGAAAAAAATAAAACGTTAACACAGTGGATGCTTTCTGTCTTTCCTCCATCTTTGGTCTGGGGTTCAGCTGTGCATGTATAAACTGCAGCCGTGAGACTCTGAGGCAGAGTTTCATGTAAAGCAACTCAGTGCTACCGCCAGGCCAGTTTGCTGCAGTGTTAGCCGCCAGCTGGCAGCCTGTCGCCGTTGGGATGCGGTGAACTCAGAGACAGAAAGAGAGAGAGAGAGAAAGAGAAAGAGAGAGAGATGACTGACTTTTAAAAGCTCTTTCATAACATTAAATTACATACAATTTATGCATTAAATTCTATCCCTCCAAATCAAAACAAACCTCAAGCCAAACAAACAACCAATATGAAAAAACCCAAAAGTAAGTGGAAAGGAACCCAAGGACCAGAAATAAACTCATTCCATGTTATTGTGAGTGAGAGAGAGAGAGTAGGAGATTGGAAGCCTGTATAATGTTGTTTTCTAAAAAACGAGAAGCTCCATGAAGTGTCAATGAAAAAGGGTTATTGGATAGTGATCAGATGGGTTGCCATGTTGTAAGTGAGGGTCTATGACAGAGAGGGTTACGATGTTGAAGAGACAGTGTTTGATATGGGTTGCCATTTTGTAAGTCTGTGGTAGTGGGAGGCTGGGCTGCCATGTTGTAGAGACAGTGGGACTGAGAATTTTGAGGGAAACTCCTGCTGCTGTCGGTCTGTTGGCAGCAGCAATCAGTCCTTAGCCCCCTCAGACTGAATTTTAAGCAAATTTGGCCTATAAATCTCTTGGGGCCTGGAGAGGCTTGATGCGTGACAATGAGTACCCCACAGCAGCATGCAGGATCGACTCGCTATGACTGCCAGGCCCACTCAGCCGCACCATGAATCCATCACCTTGTCGCCCCAAACGGCGAAATGCTCCGCTCACACTCTAGCCTCGGTTCGAGCTCATTCTTTACAGACACAAAGCTAAACAGCAGCCATGCAGGCACGAGGTGTCATGGCAACACAAATGGGCGGAGCTTCAAGTAGCAGTCAGTAACATACATGCTTCGGCCAATCGAAAGTTTTTGATGTTCACAATAAAACACAATGATTGGTTAAAAGCAGTGAGTTATTCTCCTATTGGACACATGCTTCTTACTGGGGCTCCAAGCCTCACAGAGAAACGCTGGCTTGGGTTCCTAATGTCATGGAAGAACACTAGTTTGTATTCCAAAAGGGAAAGGTGTAGTCCAATGGGAAGGGGCATGTTTAGGTTGCTGGTCTCATGGAAAACCACCAGTTTGGGTGCAGGGTTTAGCTTTAGTCCTGCAATAAACCCATAATTCTTCTATTTAAGGGTGATAAGACTGAATCTCTCTGATAAGACAGAATCCCCCTGTTGTGAGGCTCCTAAAATCCCAAAATGTGTGACGTTACTCTCATCAGTGACCACAATTTGAACAAATTTAAGCATTTTTCCTGATTAAATGGTCGATTTATTCATAGTCTGATAAGGTCATGGTGTTAAAGGTGTTATCCCAACAGAATGAAAAAAATTAGCAGTGACTAATTAGTAATTAATAAAAGCTGATTAGTAAATAATAAAAAATTAAACATGGATGCTGGTAATGCTCCCAATATGGTATTTAATTTAGTATAGGGACTAAATGTGTTCATCAAACTGTACTGTGTAAAAGGCCATTGGAATCTGAAGATGAGGGGGGGAGAAAAATGAGGGAGCGATACAGAGAGAAAAGAGAGAGAGAGATATAGAGAGAGGAGGAGAGGGAAGAGTGGGAGTGAGGAAAAACAAATACAGAAGATGAATGGCCGTGCAGGATGACTGCGAGCCTGACTGCTGATATGGGGCTGGACACACAGAGCTGCTGGCCATCCTTATGTATTTATGCCTCCGGAGCTCATTGCTCTCCCCGCTTATAAAGAGCGTTCATCTGCCCGTTTATCGTCAGTATTCTGCCCCTGTATTTCAGGCAGCCAGGCGGGTAGCTTTGCCTCCCACGGCTAACAATCCCATATGGGCCCCACACCCAGGCTGGAGTGTCACACTCCACCCACACACCAACACACACACACACATACACGCCACTAAGAGCCAGGACGTGTTCAGAGCCAGGGACATGCCGCACTCAACGCGAACCGCAGTGACACCCTCAACCTGCCAAATGAAACCACCTTGATCGGGGATTGGATGAGATACGCGCTGTGTATTTTTCCACAGGGTGGGTGGCTTGTTGGTGACCGCTTCCATTCCTCTGTATCTTTTTAGCTGTGCATTGTTATTATAGGATGGCACCACAAGGACACGACAAAAACAGCCAACACACCAGCGCGAACAAAACATGCTGTTGCGTGAGGCGGGCTTTGCTTCTGACTCATTTTCTCACTCACGTTTTCCTTTTTCTACATCAAAAACAAGGCATGTTTAAGTCATCAGATACACAAATACATATTTATATCACATAAATATATGAGTATGTGTGCTTTTGTGGGTGTTTATGACCTGGATGGATCTTTGTACATTTGCCTGCCTATATGAATGTATGGAAATATTTGTGTACTTGCTAGGCATCAATAAACAGCTCAGTTGTAAAAGGCGGCATAAAACAGTATGTTTTATAGGACTGAAGGACAGGGATGAGGGGCAGGTTTGAGACAGGTTTACGTAGTAGCCGCAAATACGTCCCAAATGGAAGCAGCTTTGATTTTTCTCCTCATTTTCCTCTCAGCTGTCCAATATTCCTCCCCCCCCAAATGACACGTCTCCTAGCACAGTGTGCACGAAAGTGGAACGGCAACGAAATGAGGCGAGAGCCGCCTGCTATCTCCCCCACTCCCCCCACCAGTCCACTCCGCCGCACCCCACGTTGGCCTTCTGTCCTCAGCTAATGACCTCTGACCTCTCAGGGAAACAAGCGGGTTGAACAGCAGTATAAAAACAGCATGCAAATGGAAAACTGGGGTCTGTTCTGAGAGTCTGGACATGCGACTATGAGATAGGGTTCGAGGTGGGGGTGATTTTATTTGTTTTTAATGTCAATGCCGCCTGAATCTGAACGTTGTGCCTCTTTGCACAGCTAATTTAATCAGTGCATTAGGAGTGGAGCACACAGGTGATTAGGGGCGGAGCAACTGAATGATTGGGGTGGAGCAACCAGGCAGTTGGGGGAGGAGCACTGAGGTAATTAGGAGAGGAAAAATCTGGCAATTAGTGGCAGAGAACACTTTTGATTTAGGGTGGACCTTCCAAGCAATTTTGGGTTGGGGTGGGGTGTGGGGGTAGAGCACACTGGCGATCAGGGGTGGAGCACTTATGTAGAATTGATGGCCGCTAACTGAAGGAGGATTTTCTGCTCAAACAGAAAAATTAAGGCCAGCCGTGTACCATCGAACTGTTTGAAGTGCAAGCTTTCGCTCTGCTGTCACATGACTCAAAACCACTCTGACAGGCCTATTCATCAAGATTTAGTCTCAGTGGAACCAGGGGACCCTCTCTGCTTGAAGCATTCTTTAAACATGTTTTTCTCACCCCCTGCCGAGGATTGTTGTATTAGCAGCGTTTGAGCTGCATCCACCTTTTATATGATAAGTTACTGAGACAACCTCTGACTTATAGCTGTTGATGAGAAGTATGTTTGTTTGACTCTAATTTTAAGAGGTGCAAAAACAAAAACACAGGGTTCAAAGTATTTGAAATGATCAGCTGCCTATTCTCCAGGCGAACTGAGTAACTGTTAGACCTGTTTAGACTGCAGACACCTTATTGTGCTGTGGCTGTTTGTAATTACCAAACAGCCATGTCCCCAGCCTCCTTCTCTAGCACAGTATTTCTTACTTGAATGGCTCTGTCTCTGTGTTCTTCAGGCAGGTATTTGACCTGAATTTGTTATGCTAAAATCCTGTTGCATAAATATGGACCATGTCAAATATATTCTGTGCATTTTATAATGACGCAGTGAAATGTGATGAAATATTTCATCAAATAGCGGTCAGAATCCATTCCGAGACGATGTTTAAGATACTAAGATGTTAAAATGACGGCTGGAGCCTGGATGAATGAATATGAAAATCCCACGTCATGATCTCCGAGATTCCAGCTGTATCCCTTTTCATGAGTCTTTTATTATTATTACTGCATGGCAAACCTTTTCGCTCCTGTTTCAAAGCTGCTCGTGGTTCCATCAATTAATCAGGTGTCAGTTTCTGGGGTGAGCCCTCTGGGGAGTTTCATCCCTCCAGATCCTTTGCAGGGGGAGGGGGGTTGGGGTAGGGTCTCTGGAGGTGCAGGGCTGGGGGTGTAGGGGCAGAATGGGGGGGGGGGTTGCATGCTCTGCAGAATGGGGAATGAACTCATTGCCACCCTGCATGGGTGCTGAGATGTGGGGTCTTCTCACTGCTCCCAGAATCCCGAGCATTTTGGCCCAACCCTCAGGCAGAATTCTTGCAAAAGGAGCTCAACAAACGACACAAAACTGCTTAACGAAGGTATCTTCTGAAATCAGCCATCACAGAGGATACACAGAGTGATCAGGCATGCGTGTATGTGTATGACCAGGTGAGGATATACAGCTATGGATAGGAGAGAGAGAGAAAACAAGAGGGAAAGAGTAGAAAAGAGACGTAAAATTGTGCAATAACAGACAGAGAGAATATTTTATGGAATGCTGTCACAAACATGCAAACATTTCTTATTTCCCCCCTTCTACTAAAAGAGTGATAGGCTGTTCTGGATTCAACTTTTTCTTTGTACTTCTCTTCTTTTTTCTTCCCTTCACCGCCTGGCCCAGGGGTCACCTCTGTCACTGTCCCACAGTTTATGTTACCTATTATTCCATCCACAAAATTGTATATTAAAGAAATAAATGAGTACTGCTCATACTGTATCAAGATGAGGTATTACAAATGTGTTTTTGTGAAGAAAGACATGTGTATGGGCTGAGAAACATATTCAATGTGAAATGGCTGCCATGTTCTGGCCCTAATAAAACACTCCCATCGCTGCGGAGCGGCAGTATTGATGATGCGTGTTTTGCTGTGAGCGGACATCACTCAGATGACACCGCCGTGGCAACCGGCCCCTGATGTCTCATTTTCAGCCGGGAGAGGAAACGGATATTTCAGTGTCATTCGGTTCAACTGATCATGCCACCCAAGTCAGCCCTTTCGTCCGTAATGGATCAGTCTTACGCCAGGGCCGAGCCCATCCCTTCTCCCAGACTGACAGCGGTCAGTACGCTGTGCCGTAAAATATGAATACGCTTTTTTAAAAGCTGCTGTGCATCATAACTACAACACAAATGTCCCATTTGGGCTCTGCTGTATATCTGCTTAAAGGGGTATAGGGCTGCTGGATCTGCTGGTTCAAATCCGGCTGTTTTCACATGAGAACTGTGGAAAATGTCCGGAGAACCTGGTCTGAACTTTATCCAGATCTGCCCTTTCACACATGTAGCGCGCAACAGGAAACTGTCCACGTCAGACGCGTTCTCACCTACTGGAAATACTCTGTGGGGTGGTGCCTTGGTAGAACGTGCAGGGGGCAAGACATGATGCAAAAAGTACGATGCGGATATCGCAATGTTTTTTTTATAGCATATCGAAGATGGCGGACGAGGCTACTGACTTACCCATAATGATGATTGTTTTTGCGTGGATATCAACACTACATGTATGTGGACGTGTCTGCAATATGAACGAAAGAGTGGAAAGCAGAAAAGAGTACAAAGCAGCTACTCTCTGATGTGTTTTATTCTTCCGGTTTCAAGCCAGTCTCATGATAGGAACTTCATCAACTCGTCATGAATTCTCCAGACAATGACCTGTCATGTATTCACACATGAACAAAACTGGATATTAAACACTCTGTACTTGGGAGCTGGCAGTATAAAATCCGTTTAATGTCCGGTGCAGCTGATTCAGACATTTGCATTCTCACATACAGTCGCTCCAGGTAATGTCCGGATAGGTTCAGGGTTGCAGTGCATGTGTGAAAGGGCTGTAGAGGACTTCAGGGTTTGCAGGTTTGACTCCAGTAATTTCTGTTGGTGCTGTGCGTCAGGTAAGGAGGGAAACCACCTCTCCTCCTGGGACAGGTACTGTTCCTCTCTGACTGCCATGAACATGAGAACGACAGAACAAGGTAGAGAGGCGCTGGAGGAATGAATGGGTTTCACTTTCTCTCCAGTGAGGAGCAGCTTTTCTTTCTCCCTGGTAAATACGATTCTTATCGGGAATAATTAAGTCAAAAACAAATTAAAAGGACTGAGGCACCGGAGTAAAACGATTTAAACTTTTAATTATTTTTTTATATCACTTTTCCCAAGGCGTTAGACCTTGAAGCTTTTTAATATTATTCTGCCACTGTTCAAGGTTGATTAAAATGTTAATGAGATTCATTCGTTCTGTCTGGTAATTGTTAGTACTGGGTTCTCTTTTATTTTTTTAAATAAAAAGAAAAAAGGGAAAAAGTGAATATGTACTTGGTTAATGGCCTAATCTTTAAAACCTGCCCCCACTCCACTGTTTACACATGAATCAAGAACACAAAAGAAAAAAAGCTAAAGTTTTCTCTATCAGAGTTTTTATGGGGTCTGTATGCTTTTCTTTTGTAAACAAAAGTCAACTAAATTCAATCTGTCTCTCTTTTTGCATGGAAGTTCTGTCAATAATGGCGTAATGCTTGTACACGTTAATAAGGTTAAATAAAACATTCGTTTTAATTTGACTTTCATTACAATGCTGTCATTAGGCCTTTCGGAAATGGGAGGGAGAAGTATTGAAATGATTATGAAAGTTTGTAAAGGAAGATGCAATATGTTTGAAGTGTGTGTTTCCAGAGAGAAGTGATGAAATATTAGAGAAGTATGTGTTATAAATGCAATGTGTTACAACAGAAAGTGATGTGTCTTTACAGAGCAGAGTACATAACAGGATAAGGGGGAAAAGGTAGTTAGAATTTTAACACCAATCACTCATGAAAATATGTAGAGCATTTTCTCATTGACCAATAAGACAATGATTGTTTCTCTGAAGCTCTTCCCTTTAGCTTCCTGGCCAGTGTGTTATCCTGGCTTGATGGTTTGGCAAGGTATAGTTGCATCGCATGTGGATTTGAGACCATTTGAAACCACACTGCTGCATTAAATGGTGTTGGTGGGCCAGTAGGGGGCACTCTTCCTCTGGCCCACATAGAATACCAATATCCCAGCACAGTGACGAGTCTCTGATATGTAACCATCTTACTCCAGATGGGAGCTCAATAACTGACTCAGTTCATTCATTAAAAATCCCACAGCACTTTTCTTAAGCGCAAGGGGGTTCACTGGTGGCCTCTAAGAAGAAGAAAGATTAAAACATTCAGAGTTTGAGTTTAATTTGGCTAATTAAATTCCTCCCTCTCCACCTGGGCTGGATTTTGATGAGAGGAAGTGAAAGGACCCCCCATGGGGGCTGCACCTGGCTGGTGGCTGAGGTGAGGCCCAGGTGTGCTGCCCTAACAGAGGGCAAGAGGAAGGCAACACTTCACAATTACACTAAAAGCACAGAGCAACACCTGATAACACAGACACAAACACACACACACACACACACATACACACACACACACAATCACAAAGGACACACACACACGCATATACACACATGCATCACGCATGTATGCAAACAGTCACATGTGCATAGACTCATGCACTGACACACACACATACATATACATAAAACACACACACACATACACAAACGCATGCGCGCGCACACACACCCACACATACAGAAACGCATGTGTGTTCACACACACACACACACACACACACACACACACACACACACACCCACACAGGCACACACACACATACAGAAACACACACATATAGAAACACACGCACGTGCACACACACACATACACACCCACACAGGCACACACACATACACAAGCACACACACACGCAAACACACACACACACACACACACACACACATGCAAACACACACACACACACACACACACACACGCGCACACACACACACGATAAGCGTGTGGTTATGTGTACTCTTATGCTGTGGTTGTTTGAGGCTGATATATGGTGTTCCTCACAGGCTGTGCGTCCCAGAGGAGGCTGTACCACATGAATAAGAGATGCACCTGTAACTACATCTCTCCCCTATCCCCCTCTCTTCCCCCTCTCTTTCTCTCTCCCCCTCCCACTATGCCACTGGTGGCCCCAGGGAGCCAGAATCATCACCTCTCCAAATATCACCCTGGGGGGGGGGCAGACTGCCCAGTCCCGGGCAGAACCAGCTCACATTGCGGACATGTCACCAGCCCAAGATTTATTACCCCCCTGGGGGCAGTTCAGATCCCCTCGTCTGGGGAGCACACAGAGATCTACCCCACAAAGGACCACTCTTTGTCTCTGTCTCGGTCTCTCAGTTTGAATTTAATTTGCATTCTGGGCAAGAAATACTTGTTTGGATATTACCAAAGCATGCAGAAAGTCATTTAAAAGAAATTATAGCAGAATTATATGAAAATAATAATACATCATCATAATAATTACAGCAGATATGATAACAGAAACAATAATCCTACAATAGTAAATATGTTTTTTGGCCACTTTTTTTATTACAGGCTGAGAAGTATTGGAATTGGGAAAAAGTGTTGGAATGAACTTCTTGGTTTTGAATAAAAACATATATGTGCCCCTCTTGGGATATGCGTCTTGCTCTGCGTAGAAGCAGCAGGACGATGGTGAGCACTGTTACTGTGGAAACTGTCAATCAGCAGAGGCCCAGAAACCAATCAAATAACATTTGGCAGAAAACACGCCCATGGCAGACCCTACTCTGTTAACACATTTACAATGTTACACTTCTTCACTCTTTTCCTTCAGATTGTGACTGTTATTAATATTACATTTGTATTAATAACAGATAAAAACAGAAGGAAAAGAGTTGGATTTGTTTTTGTTTTTCTTCAGACTTGCAAAAAATCTGAAGTTCCCCAGTCTAACGTGGTACCAGTCTGTCAATTCTGAACAGTTGAAATAAAGAAAAAAAATATTAATCAAACATTAATGGAGCAGAACACACAAAGGCACACCTGTAATGGCCAATGTGTGTCTGGGTTTAATTGCAAGGGAAGGAGACAGGAGGTTGATTGCTTTTTTCCCAGCCTGCTGACTGTATTCTCCATTATATTGGCATGATTGGCATAATTTTAAAACAGGTTGTGAAGCCATTGATAAGTAATAGCATGACATTGAGTTACCAGAACTGGAAGCCACTAAGGAGCACTGCTGTAACAGAATCACCGGGGAGATTAGCCATGCTAATGCTAATTACATAGGTCTTGCAGTACTTCATTACAAATAATAATAATAATAATAATAATAATTCTCCCTCCACCCCATCCCCACCCCAATCCCTATTGCCCTTTCTTCTCTTTATCAGGTCCTTCTAACCCATTTCCTTCACCTACCTTTTTCAGTTGTCCAACAAGAGGGTTCTTCCAACCTTCATGAGGTTCCTCCTTTTGATGCCAGTTATCAAAAACCACTTGTGAATGCATTCATGACAAGGTATTCTATAATAATAATAATAATTATAATAAAAAATAATAATAATACAAAAGACAATTTTCTTGAATTTGACAAGTTTCTGTCAATATATTGTTTTTCCCTAACTTTATTTGTCATGGCACATTGTGTATGTAAAGTAAAGATGTGAATTTACTATTCCTTAATTACACTCACAATGTTTTTAATTAATGGGAAAATATACAGTTATATTTACAGATATTGTGAACATTCACTGTAAAACATATTGAAAGTACAAATGAGACTACTGGAAATCTGTCCTGCTATAATACTGACTTACAGTCACAATCACAATTTAGACACACAGGATAGCATGTGACAGATCAGCAGCCTTACAAGATGGCACATGATTGGCTGGAAGCCCCACAGGGTGGACCGCAACACCCCTGGGTGGTGTGTGATTGGCCCCACACCCCACTGAGTAGCATGTGATTGGGCAGCAGCAACCTAGGGTTTCTCCCTAGGGTACGTCCATCAAGCCCCCGCAGACTGCCTGCGCTGGCTGCCTGGTGAAAAAAAAAAAAAACAGCAAAAACAGCAGCAGCTGGTGGCACACATTTTGGAGAACTGCCCCAATTACCCAGAGATGCTGCAGTGATTTCATGGGCCCATAATGCAAAAATGAAGGATGGAAATTGAATTTGAAATTCAATAGATCAAATTCTCAGACAAGAATGCATTTAGGAATGGTATGAGGTTCAGACAAAGTATGAACTTGGATTCAAAAAAGAGGGCATGTGGTACCATTCCTTGTAGGTGAGGAGTAATCCCCCTATAGGTGTCTGGAAGAGACTGGGAGGAACAGAATTGGTTAGGATTGAGTGTCTAAAAGAGAGAGGGAAAGAAGGAAGGTGGAGATGGGGGAGGAGGAGGGATGTCAAAAAGCAGAGTGCAATGGAAAATGAGGTATGTGGTGTTTATATACTTGGGGAGGACCAGAAAGGTTGGTTGTGATAGGTTGAAGGGTTGTCTGAGAATTATCCTTCCAAACTTTTGTTTTATCAAACTCCAATATCTGTAGAAAACACCTACCTGAGAGAGGAGAAAAATCAAAATCATAAACCAATAAATTATTCCAATGAGGACATTTTGATGGCTAAATCAACATCGCTCTTCTCTTATTTTGTCATCGCCATTTTGTTTATTGCCCATAAAGCTAAATGCTAAATGTTACCCAGGAGAAATGAGCATGAGTCACATGATGCAATGTTAAATTAAAAATGTATCTTTTAACGTCAGAGAAAAAGTTCAGAATTCCGGTAGTTACATTCCTCAAGGTTTAGCTGCTGCAGCTTGGTGGCAATGGACCAAAACAAAATGTCTAATTATGAGGCAAGAGACACTGAGAAGCAGAGAAATTACCTGGGGCAAACTGCAGGGGCAAAGCCAGTCCTGCTGGAATTACTGACATAACGAGTCTCAACAAGCCGCCGGTCCACTCTGCGTGCGCTTTCGCCTGGTTCGCATCCACCTCAAATAGACTTAAGCTTGTGTCTGAAATTTATTCATCCTGCAGCCAACTCGTATGACTGTCCCGGATGATTTTCCTAAAATAATGAGTAGGCGCTTCAGCTGTCACCTTTACACGATGCATAATTGTTTCGAATGCATTGCAGAGTAAAACTGAAATTACTGTAATTTGATTGCGGCATGCATGCCAATCAGTACTACCATGAATGTTGCATGAATAAATAAAAATACATGGTGAATAGACAAACTTCCTGGATTACGATATGTTTTTAAATTGCTTTCACACGAGCAAATGCTGTGCGGCCGAATGATTCCATGAACGGTTTTTAAGCACACATTTCACTCATGCCAATGTTGTTTGTGTCTTACGTAACAGTTTTGACTGGTCAGAGTCGCTCTAAGAAGCCATTCTTCATCGCTCTCGTCCTTAGCTTTCACATTCTTTGTGCTACTCGTCAGGCAGGACGAATCGGACTTGTTATTGGTGTTTCTTGCTGAAGAAGAAGAAGAAGAAGAAGAAGAAGGAGGAGGAAGAAAAGGCAAGGACGTTGAAAGATTAATGAATAGCTTTTCAGATTTGTTTCTTTTTTTCCCTTCTTCATCGGCAGCGAACAGATCTGTAAAGCAATACTTTGGTTTAAAAAATCAATGTAAAAAAAGAAAGTGTTTACTGCAGTGAAAAAGAAGCCGTGGAGACGCTGAGAGCTGGGTGACTAATCCCACTCAGAAACAGCACTGCCAGCAGCATCCCTCATACAGAGCGCACCAGCACCATCACACTCCGCTAAACGCAGGGACTACCCTAGCTGACCTCTGCTCAGTATATCTCTATTCCCTAATTACAGCTACAGTTAACACCAAATTCCCCCCCCACCACCCCCCCACACACACACACACGCACACACACATCAAGAAAAAAGCAAACGAACAAAAACAAAAATCTGCCAGATGATCTGGTGCCCCCCTATACCGACTGAACATTGCAGAAGCAAATTGAATTCAATTTTCTGCATTCTGTCTCGAACACCTTGGAGACCAGCCGCGCGTTCATAAATTTCCATGGCAATCGAACACGATGCTGTAATCAGAGCTCATAAACAACAAGGCCAAGAGAGACATGTGTCATTAAGTATATGCTAAAGATAATACATTATTATATTTAATTGTAAAAAAATGCATCACATTCTGTATTTTTTAAAAAAACGCATACACACACAGTGACTGATTTCTAACACGTTGCTGTACCTGTGTTCGGGTCTGCTTCTTTTGGGAGATGAGTCACGCAGATGTTTAAATTTGCAAGAGCAACGAGCATTTATGACAGGTTTAACAGCCTCAACCGAATCAATTCCAAAAGCCCGATTTGACCCCAGAATTCCATTATCATCTGTGTTATTATTTATTGGGTGTTTATATTTTGGAGTGTTTCGTGGCCTTCATAAGCCCTCCTCTGTAACTCTGACTACTTTACATTACATTACATTAAAGGCATTTGATAAACGCTCTTATCCAGAACGGCTTACAAGGCAAAGTGCATAAGAACGGTACGAAAAGTGCAAAGATAACCCTAGAGAGGGGTAAAGTCCCAAGTGCCAAAGGTGACCGAAAAGATCAGTACTCCCCGACAGACTATCTAATGAGAAAACGAACAACAACAACCGAGGTTAAAAACAAATCACACTTAAAAACAGTGCAGATAAGTGCAGAGTACTACTCACACATGCACCTCACTAAATATATTAAACAGACAAAATTCGAATAGAGGGTTTTCTGATACAATTTGTGATCCAGGCGTAGAAAAAAATAAGGCAGCAAGAACAATCACGAAAATGTAAACCCTATCAGCCACATTGTACTTTGAACACTCACACGAAACAACAATTTTTAAATAAAATATTTTAAAATGACCGTTTCCACCCTGTGAATTCTATCATGGCTACTCACGATGCTCTAAAACAGTAATCAGTATTTTATTACTCCGCTTTTAATTAACTTTCCTATTTCATTTCCACAAACAAATTGAAATATGAATTGAAGTCACCATATGTTTAGAGAATAGGTATTTTCTGATTACATAGGGTATAAAATCCTCTTTTTTGTGAGTGAAGCTTTCTGGAGACTTACTGGACACCTGCACTCGAGAGCCTGCAACACTGTGGGTGACATCACTTCCCTTCCATCATAAATTATTTCTAATCACACTGAGTGCAGTTTTTTCCTCTCTACATCTGAATGTAGACACCTCTAACAAGGAAAATGCAGCGGAGTTTGTGCCGTTTGCATATGAATTTCTGACTGAATTTCTTACAAACTATGAGGCAGCTGCAAATTGGAAAGCCACATTCTTATTCTATTATTTTCTTCTCTTTTTTATCAACCATAAAATCATACAACAACAGCCAACTTGAATTCTTTACTAATTTTAATAAGGCAGTTTGTCTTTATCATCTTTACTAATGTGCCCCAAACTTTATTATAAAAATATATACATGAGCAAAGTTTTGTGAAAATCAAAGTATTCTCATAAAACCTTCATATTATTCTTTATATAATCAAAATGAGAAAAAGCTACATGGCGGAAAAACAACTGGACATGGCTAATAAATGCACATAAACACATTTTATTGCTCCCCAAAGCAATGTTGAGTTATTGTGTGTGTGTGTGTGTGTGTGTGTGTGTGTGTATTTGCTGTGACACAGCGGCAGGTGTGGCCACTGTGCCGAGTGGTGAGTGGAGGGAAAACACAACTAAAAGTTCAACAAAAAGGGCCAAAGGCCATTTATTAACTCCTTTTGGGGGGAAAGGAAATACAACAAACGTTCTAAATACAAAATAGGGCACAAGACAAAAACAGCACAGCCATCCAGAACACACCAAAACACCAAACCCACAAAAAAAAAATACCCTTTCAGCCTCTTAGGCTGTGCTGAAATAAATGGCCTAATTGAAGGCAAGTGCTCACAGCTGAGTTGATTAGGAATCACTCTCAGGTGAGCCTGCCTGTTTGTGAGGCCTCTGCCGTTTCAGCTCCAGTTCCTCTTCAGGCTGAGGGAGGGAACCAGGAGACTGACAGCAGTACAGTTGGAGGAGCTGGGAGCTTGCTCCTCCCTCCACCTCTCCCTGCACCACAGTGTGTGTGTGTGTGTGTGTGTGTGTGTGTGTGTGTGTGCGTGGGTATGTATTGACAATGCTGCAGAATCAATGAAGGCAGTACAATGTAAAAGTTCTGAATGTGTGTATGTCTGTGTGTGGGTTGAAGGGGAGGTATGACAATACTGCAGTAACTCAAGGCTGTAAAAAGTATGTTTTATGAAAGTGTGTATGTGTGTGTGTGTGTGTGCGTGCGTGTTGAGCTGTGTCTTTGATAATGCTGCAGAAACTACAGTAAAATGTCAATGTTATGAAAGTGTGTGAGAGTGTGTGCATGTTAGGTGTGTGTGTGTGTGTGTGTGTGTGTGTGTCTTTGACAATGCTGCAGAAACTACAGTAAAATGTCAATGGAGTGTGTGCATGTTATGTCTTTGATAATTCTGCAGGAACTACAGAAAGTAAAAAAATGTGAAAGTGTGTGAGGGTGAGTGCATGTTAGTGTGGGGGTGATGGACAATGCTGCAGGAACTACAGACAGTAAAATGTAAATGTTACGAAAGTGTGTGAGAGTGTGGATGTGTGCATATTGTGTGTGTGTGTGTGTGTGTGTGTGTGTGCGTGCGCGGGGCTGTGTCTTTGACAATGCTGCCGGAACTACAGACAGTAAAATGTAAATGTTATGAAAGTGTGAGTGTGCGTGCGGTAGCTGTAATATATGTGTAAATAAGGGGGAACCTTTGAACTGGTGTGTCATGAATAATGGAAGCGGGGGTGCCCTTGATATTCATCTGAGGGACACAGTCTGCCACTCAAACGCAGGCCAGCGAGAGTTTGTGACCCCGCTTTCTGTTCCTCTCCCTCCCCTCCCTCCTTCTCTCTCCTACCTTCTGTCCCTCTCCAGCTCTCCCTCCGATCTTTCTCACTTCCTTTTCTCCTTCGTTTAGAACCTGAAGACAACAGAAACAAATGAGTATTCGTGAGGAGGGGAACGGGTCAAGGGAACTGAACTCTGAAACTGTAAAAAGCCATTGTATCAGATTTGAGTGATATGACTTTTCAGAAAACAAATAAAGCCACTGGATAGAAGATGGAGGACTAGCTGTGCTACAGTAAATGTTGGAAGCTGCTATAAAATGTGGATTTGTGACCTCAATGGAGGAACCCGCCTTACATAATTACAGACATCATTTGGTAAACCAGAGAATAGGTGTTACTATTTTCAGCGACAAATTATTTGTAATGGTTCTGGGTAGTTTCCCATTTAAGTGCATTGTTTAGTGTTCAGAGGGTTGAGCTTCAGGGCTGAGGTTTTCGATTTTATTAGAGTGTCTATGTTCAGAATAGAATACGCTGAACAGGAAAAAAAAAACCAGTTCTGCACACAGATTCAGTTAATTTTTAGGTGAAGGCAGCCATATTCGACCCAAAAGCAAGGAGTGGAGCATTAAGAGTGTTAGGGCTCTGCTGCAGTGTTTAGATATCTGATCATTTCTTCTCTAAAGCTGGTGTTCGCCGTTTAATGAACTACGATCTGATCACAGCAAGCATCCGATTCATGGAGTGATATATGAAGTGAATCAAGGAGAAATGAACAAACTGAACTAAATTAACTGACAACATGTTTAATATCGCATTTGTTTTGTTTTATTTTCTTGCTGTTTTTGGTTCTGTCTCAGCAGAATATAATGTCATATGCATAATGTATTAGAGTTTTATCTTACAGTTACATCATATGACCCAATGGCGATGGGCTTTTAAAAGTCAAAAAATGTCATTGTCTCTCTCCCCCTCTCTCTTTCCCCATTCTCCCCTCTTCCTCTCTCTCCCCCTCCCTCTGTCTCTCCATAGTGTAAGTGAAAGTGCTTTAAGTGCACTCTTTCTACAGGGCGCACAAGTGTGAGTGTGTAAGAGCACTCACTCCATTCCTTTGGAGTGAGTGCTCTTCCACACTCACACTTGTGTGAAGGGAGTTGTAAGTGTGCCATGGCTCTCATGGACCTGGATTCTTAGAAGGATACACATTAGAGATACTTAAGTTACAAGGTAAAGTTTTTCTTTCTTGTTGAATGTTTTTTACCCATGAGCCTGTGTGAAGGCATATCTTCATATGGTTCTGCTCATGGTGAAGTGGAAAACTGTTGCCTTTCTTTTGCTGCTCCTCATCCAGTTGAGGTCAAGCATCCAATCTTCAATCTTCCTTCTTACGCCCACACAACCTTCTCCCTTTCACATCCATGTTTTACCACCACACATTAATACATGCAAATAAACGCATGCACACACTAACACACACCTGTGCACACACACACACACACACACACACACACACACACACACACACACACACACACACACACACACACACACACACACACACACACACACTTATGTATTTGCAAAGACACACATGCATCCATCTACTAAACACAAATAGACATGCATGCAGGCACAAATGCATACATACATCCACACAGGCACACACAGACAGTCATATTCATGTTATTACATATACACACACACACACACACACACACACACACACAATTAGACAGTCATGTTGATGCTATTATGCTATTACACATCCACACACACACACACACACGGACAGTCATGTTGATGTTATTAAACACACACACGGAAAGTCATGTTGATGTTACTGCACATACACACAAGGAAAGAAACAACCTCTCTTAAAGTAAAAAGATTATCCAAATGATGAAAAAAAGAGAAAACAACACTTCATTTGTAATTAATCCCACAGTCTTATTTCTGACTTGCAGATGAACTGCAAATTAACGTAAACATTTCTCTGCTATTACATTTTTCTCAACTGCTTGAATGCATTTCTCCAAACAATAATCACATTTTCAGAATACTTCACAGGGCTCCCAAACCGTGACACATTTTCCAACATGACGGCCTCGTTTTAGGCCCTTTTTCCTTCCTCGCCGGGAGGTTTCGCACACATACAGGAGAGATTCACAAACTTCACAACTTAATGATATGCATTGTGAAAATATTATTTCGTTGTGAAACAAACTTAATTGAATTCTGTTGTGTGCAGAGACGTACCCTTACTGTTTTTCAAAAAATGTGCTTAGGATTTACATTTTGTGTGAAGGCAACCAGAAATAACTTGTCTTAGATGTCTGTTCTGCTCATATGGGATGAAGTGGTGGCCGCCATGTGAGTAGTGACAGCCACATTCATTTGGCAATTGACAGAGGCCCTGACCCTCTAAGTCCCACCCAGTCTCACATTCCCCCTCCCTATCTTAACTCCACCCCTTTAGTCCCACCCACTCTCACATTCGCCCTCCCTATCTTAACTCCACCCCTTTAGTCCCACCCACTCTCACATTCGCCCTCCCTATCTTAACTCCACCCCTTTAGTCCCACCCACTCTCACATTCGCCCTCCCTATCTTAACTCCACCCCTTTAGTCCCACCCCTTCGCCCTTCCTATCTTAACTCCACCCCTTTAGTCCCTTTAGGAGGGGAGGGGAGGGGTGGATTTTAAATTTAGAATTCTATCTTAACTCCACCCTTTTACAGACTCCTCCAGGCCGCACATGGAAGGCAATTGAAATTGTAAAACCTGTCATTTCTAGAGCAGCTGGTGTGATTTTAGCCCCATAACAATCTCTCCTCTCCGACGACTAAACCTTGATACAGTACACAGGTTGCTGCGTATAACACATTTACGGCATACTGAAACACAGCCTGCAGAGAAGAAACACGGTCCGTGGCGAAGTTAAAATTGAGCGATCGTGTAAGTAACTGCATCGTTGGTTTAAAGGTTATCACACTGGATCTAACAAATAACGTAATAACTGTGGTAATTATCATGGAAAAGTTATTACATTACTGTGAGTTATTATGTCATTGTTTTAGTAATTGCGTTATTGTTCCTTGCAGTCCTGAATAGTTAAACAGAACCCCAACCTGAAACGGGAACATCAATTATAATGGCCCACAATTTGGTTAACGGATGCCTGGCTCCTTATGCAGATATGATAACAGGGTTAGCGGAACGCACATTCATTACTAGCTTGTGTTTGAGGAGGATTTTCCAGACAAATTTATGTATGGATTCCTGTAATAAATCTATCGCTGACATTCTTAACATATGGGCCAAGATTTGTACTGTAATATGAAAATATTCACAGGAAGAAAAATACAGCAAACGACAGAGGTGTCAGAGTTAATGAAGCGAAGCGGAGAGTTCCGGAGAAACAGACCTGGCACCCCAGGAAGCCCGTGACCTCAGCAAAGACACGGGTCCGAGCGGCACATAAATAACTGTGCCACACTCAGAACCATTACTGCAAAGCATAATCTGTTACCTCCTGTAATCTCTGCCGTATTTTACTTTCCGCGCAGAGTCATTAGCACAGGGGCGCCATGTATCACCAGTGTCTCACACTAACAAAGTTTTATGTTCGCAGGAGCAGGGGACAGAGAGAGAGAGAGAGAGAGAGAGACTGGTGCACATCTGAGCCTGGAATCCAGTTTGCTTGTCGTAGAAGAATAAAGGTAAAGGTCATTAAACTGTTTATTTCTCTCTATCCAGTGCATGTGCAAGTGTGTGCGCATGTGAGCTCATGTGCGAGCGTGTGTGCGTTTGTATGCGTATGCGTGTACGTGCATTGTGGTGCCGGGAGAGGTGGAGGGAGGAGCAAACCCCTTGGTTCCTCCCATGAGATTGCTGCCAGTTCCAATTTCCACCCTCAGCCTGGAGAGAATGCAAGAACTTGAAGTGCAAGACTCACCTGTGGAGGATTACTATTCAACTCAGGTGTGAGCACTTGCCTTCATTTAGGCCACCTAGGCACAGCCTTGAAGGCTGAAAGGGGTCTGTTGTGTGTTTTTATGTTGGTGCTGTCATTGGACTTCGAACGTCTACGTTTATTCTTTGTTTTTGCAGTTTGGTGCACATTGGTGGAGAATGCAGGCAACAGGCCCTGGTGTGTGAAGGATTTTTTTCCTCTTGTTATTTTTGGATTTCGTTTCCAATTTAAAACAGTGCCAGCCAGGGGCCTCAAAAAGGCAAGGTGGAAGAGCCAGGCGGAGACCCGGAGACTGCCAGCTCCCATCTCCCGGCCCTGCTGGGGCAGCTTTAGGGTGACCTTGGAGGATGTGGAGGCCTGTCCTCCGGAGCTCCTTGGGAACCTGCTCTGTCTGGCGACTGGGGGAGCCTTGCTCCGGGACTCGGAGGCGTAACCCTGGAGGGAGCCGGGGCGCAACTTCCTGGAGTGTGAATGGAGCGAGATCCCCACCACTGGAGACTGAAATTGAAATTGCTGCTGAATCACGTCCAGTTGGGACAGTCTTCACTCCTCTGAGCTGAGATGGCAGCTGCAGTTGCTAAGTCACATCCGGATAGATCCATCCTTCCTCCTCTCAGCTGAAACAGAGGCGCAGCTGGTGGCGGGGGTGCGGGGTAGGGGGTTTGCTGTATGGGGTGCTCACAGGGACTGTGAGTAATAGCAGGACGGAAAGAGAAGCATGGAGACGGCGGTTCTGAGCGACACACAGGTGCTGCATGTTATTGGGGGCCCCAGGGGGCCGGAAGGTGAGGGAGAGGAGGGGATCGATGTGGTGGAGGCGTGGACCTGCAACTTTGATTGGCTCGGAAACAGCCATTGTGCCAAATGCGCTTTTCTTTTCCTTCCTGAGTGACAAATCAATCGAGAAGGAACGACGTGTCTCCAGCCTTCCTGTTTCCTCAGGCCTCATGGCTATACGTTTCCCCATTCCCATCTTTTAATGAACAAGACGAAGTAAAGGTCAAATAAAAAATAAACATCGAAATCAAACATACAAAGTGGTGAGTTAATCTGCTTGTTGGTTTGAGAATTCTTTTATTTTTAATTATGCATCAGGATAAATTATTTATGTTCCAATTCATATAGGTTTCAATGTAAGGCCATGAAAACACTGAAACGCATCAATACTTAGCTCCTGAGAGAGTAGAACTGGGTAAAAGCTTCCTTGAGAATTAGTAATGGGTACAGCCCATCAATCACAACTTATAGATATTTCAGCGATGCCCAGATGCCCACAACTGCCTCGCATAAAGTATATGAAATCATTGCTATGATTAATGAGTAGCAATTTTCAGTGCCGTGAGAACTGAAAATGGTTCTTAAAAGGGCCTCAGAAACTGGGTAACTTGTGGACGCTTGAGAAGAAGGTAACATGAAGGAGATGTATGTGAATCACCTAGTTTAACTGGAATTCACACTCAACATGTGTTCACAGTGACAGAAAATGGCGAAAAAATACAGACCTGGGAGTAACAATTTCACCAAAAGGAAAAAAATGAATATTAATTAAAAATGCCTCGCATCAAAAACGAGCGTAGACCATATGGACCATGAAATAAAGTGCTTGAAAACAGCTAAAGAAAAGTTATAAAAACAATGAATATGATAAATGCTATGTCACCAGCAAAAACACCGAAAATATAAATGATTAAATTAATGAAAAGACGGCTGATTTAAGGAGGTGACAGAATGAGAAATGAGCATGCGTTCCTGAACTAGGGACCGCGGACGTGTGATGCTGAAGGTGAGCTACACCTGTCTGCTTTCATCTGTCTGCATTACACCTGTCAGCTTTACACGGGCTTGCTTTACATCTGTCTACATTACACCTTTCTATGTAACACCAGTATCCATTAGCGATGGTTGAAAGCTACATAACAGCTGTAGAACCTGTCTGTGTTAGCAATGTACTGGAGCTACAGAACACCTGTACTACCTGTCTGAGTTAGCAATGTACTGGAGCTACAGAACACCTGTACTACCTGTCTGAGTTAGCAATGTACTGGAGCTACAGAACACCTGTACTACCTGTCTGAGTTAGCAATGTACTGGAGCTACAGAACACCTGTACTACCTGTCTGAGTTAGCAATGTACTGGAGCTACAGAACACCTGTACTACCTGTCTGTGTTAGCAATGTACTG
This sequence comes from Albula goreensis, assembly GCA_022829145.1. Classification (NCBI taxonomy): domain Eukaryota; kingdom Metazoa; phylum Chordata; class Actinopteri; order Albuliformes; family Albulidae; genus Albula; species Albula goreensis. The sequence continues at coordinate 1,089,480 of CM040746.1, forward strand.
GAGCTACAAGACACCTGTACTACCTGTCTGAGTTAGCAATGTACTGGAGCTACAGAACACCTGTACTACCTGTCTGAGTTAGCAATGTACTGGAGCTACAGAACACCTGTACTACCTGTCTGAGTTAGCAATGTACTGGAGCTACAGAACACCTGTACTACCTGTCTGAGTTAGCAATGTACTGGAGCTACAGAACACCTGTACTACCTGTCTGTGTTAGCAATGTACTGGAGCTACAAGACACCTGTACTACCTGTCTGTGTTAGAAATGTATTGGAGCTACAGAACACCTGTACTACCTGTCTGTGTTGGCAATGTACTGGAGCTACAAAACACCTGTACTACCTGTCTGTGTTAGCAATGTACTGGAGCCACAGAACACCTGTACTACCTGTCTGAGTTAGCAATGTACTGGAGCTACAAGAACACCTGTACTACCTGTCTGTGTTCGAAATGTACTGGAGCTGCAGAACACCTGTAATACCTGTCTGTGTTAGCAATGTACTGGAGCTACAGAACACCTGTACTACCTGTCTGTGTTAGCGATGTACTGGAGCTACAGAACACCTGTAATACCTGTCTGAGTTAGCAATGTACTGGAGCTACAGAACACCTGTGATACCTGTCTGTGTTAGCGATGTACTGGAGCTACAGAACACCTGTACTACCTGTCTGAGTTAGCAATGTACTGGAGCTACAGAACACCTGTATTACCTGTCCGTGTTAACAATGTACTAGAGCTACAGAACACCTGTCATACCAGATGACACAAGTTAAAGTTTCTTTGTAGCAAATATCATCGAGGGGACAATACATTCATTTATTACGACCCTCATTTTTTTTTTTTTACTTTTATGTCAGATTTGATCTGTTGGCTGATGACTGTCTGCTTCTGTTGACAAACGTGAGCAAATGAAGCATTTGGAAATGAATGTGTATAATGTAGGCCACATTAGGAGAGAGTGCATATGAATGGCCTCTCACCCGTGCCACTGGGCCTCTGTAGGCTCTGTATACCTTAACAGCCCCTGTCCAAAGAACAAAAGAAGGTTCCCCAAAAGAGTTTTTGTCCTCTATGCAGGAATGTTGTTTTAGTCTTTGGATAATAAGTGTAGGGATGGGTGTGTGTTGCCTATCACTGCTCCTTCAACCCCGAGTCCTCACCAAAAAAAGTACCAAAAATCGAACCCATACTTCCATGAAATTACTGGCCATAAAGAGGACAAATTTGACTGGCTTTAAGGAGGACACAGCAAGGCGCTCTGGAGTACTGACGTTGTCTGTGTCCTACAGGGTTTCAGCGAGACATCGACCTGTTTCACTCCCTCCCGTCCCCCCCACACCCCACCCCCCTGTGGTGTAGGCCCAGCCACAGCCAAGCCCAGACGCACAGACAATTGGCTGTCATCTCATAAGTGACTTCCACAAATATCTGACGACCCGGCTGAGACAGTTTATCACGTTTCATTGTTCTTTCTCCCTCTCTCTCTTTCTTTCTCTCTCTCTCTCTCTTAGCTCCAGAGCGACAGGAATAATGGCATCTATTATTTATGGCCGTAGAGCCACCCAATACCATGCCACCTGTGAGCCGAGCCTAAAAATAAACAAATCATTTAGAAGTTAAACACTGATATCGGTTACGGAGGCCACAGAACCGCAGTGCGCTCGTAGCGAACGTGCTCTCCCTGTCCGCCAGGGCGAGAGCGTCTTTCCTCCCCGGCGTGTTCCAGCCGCCTGAACAATAACACCATCTCGCTCCCTCGGAGTCTCAGCGGGCCTTTAGTCAGAACTTCTAAAAGATTTACGATAACGAACCCCATCCCCCCACATTTTTGTCTTTTGCCCCCAGACCTCATCGAACGCTTCTCGCCGCGCCATGAGAAATCTGCTCGAAACGATCGCGCGGAAAAAGAAAAGAAGGACAGAAGAAAAGCGAAAGAAGAAAAGAAACAAAGCCCCTCTTCTCAGATAGAGAACTTACAGTCAATTAAAATTGATTCAGATGCATTTTTCAGAAAGCGGCCGTGTTAGCGCTAACTCGTGTTTCTCTCTTCCTCCTCTCTCCCTCCACCGTGTGACGGTAGCCTAACCGGCCTCTGTTTTATCACTGCCTGCTAGAGCCAACCAGGCTTGCAGTGGTGTGGCATAAATCACACATGGGACAGCCTGTGGCGCTGAGGTATTGTCTTGTCATATAATTATTAGCCCCGGAGTGGTGGGTTGTGATATATACCTTCGGCGTCTTTAATTTAAAGCAATGGTGGAGCTAAGACGGCTGTAACAGTTTGTGGGTAACGGGGCAAGGTAACCTTGTGTGGCTGCTTGTCATGGGGAGAGAGGCCGAGCAGGACAAAGCAATATAAAAGGCATTCAGAATTTTATTATCATTCAAATTAGAACATATAGAGGGGCTTCTGTCCAATTGGTGAAATAATGGGAGTCATTTATCTCGGTCTCAGCGACCTTTCATTTTCCATTCTTCTCTCATTAGCAGCACATACATCATCATCCGGGCATAATTAAAAAAAATCAAATTGATTCTTTTCAAAGGAGGGCGGGGAAGGTTGGGGGGGGGGGCAAGGGAGAGGGGGAGGGCGGCGCAGGTTTCATTTTTAAGAAGCGGGCGGCCTTCTGACGTCTTATCCCATTACCTGGAGTAGAGCCACTGGCGACATGCAACCTTTTCACTCTGGCTGCCTGCTGCTGACCCCGGCTCTGAATAAAACATACACTCATGCAGATCAGAGCATTAAAGTGCCCGGGCTCTGCCGCTCTGCGATTGAAGCCGGTCCACGGGTCCCTGTCCCTCTCAGAAACACGTTTTACGGGATTCTGTGCGAACAAGAATCTCCTCGAACGTTCAGTCTGTCTGTATTTTTCCGCTGCGCAGTTGGAGATCTCCAGGGACACTAAAGCAGGGGCGAGGCAGTTGTGATGTTACCTAATGTGTAGGAAACAGAGATGAGCTCCACTAATCACAGGAGATGTGGGGAATTCACGAGGGGATATCCTCTGGTCATACTTTCTGACTTCCTGCAAGGTCCAATAAAGTTTGGTCGATGATGACACGAATATACAGGAGTAGTGCAACTCAGCCAGATGAAGCTCTTACCATTGTAATGCCATTGTAATTGCTGGACTCGCAGGAAGATTCGCTTATGTCTTTGAACACCCTTTCTAGAGCTAATGTACATTTTCTACATCATGCATCTACACGAAATACATTCCTATCAAATTAAAATATTCATAGGAAAAAGGATGAGTAATACTTTTAAGGATGGATAACACATTTGCGATAACATGATGTGCTATTGGCAGGAATGCTAGCTCTCATGACTGATTTTCCACATACCGTACCTAGTTGATTTCGTGTGTATGGGTTTTGTATGCTTGTTAATCACTTTTCTACCAATACTGTGACATATAAGCAATGTATTTTACATCTGCTCATTGTCCATGATCTGTAAATTAACTATAAATAAACCATTATTTGTTTAAAGAATGCATCGTTGAGAATTTAAAGAATTCTTTAGGAGACTTTGGTTTTATCAGCTACCATTACATTTTTTTTGTTAGCCTATTACAGCCACATGATATGAATAGCCTAAGGATGCTTAGGCTACTCTAAATGAAAAACACCAACTCCATTAAAATCCAGCATTATCAGCTAAACTAACTTTATGCAGAAATCCCTGTGATTCGATCGTTAAAACATACTTTGCAGGCTGCACTTCTGTCTAAAGATTGGGATAACATGCTATTAGCTAGCAGTTATAGTATATGACTTAGTATATCAGTATATCTTATCTAGGATTATGTTTGCTTAAAATAAACATTGTGGGGAGAATATTAAAAAAGAAAAACTATGTCCATATAATCCTCCCTATCAACATCTTGTATTCATTTCAGTGGAAGGTTAGTTTAAAACATAAAAAATTAACTTTGATTGGTCTTGTGTTGCTGTTTTATTCCTCATTATTTGGTAGTCTGTTTGATCCAATGTAAACAACCCTTATGCGTATATGCGATGAATTACAAGTAATTCAAAATTCATGTCCAATCATTCAAAACCTGGTTCAAGGTTCCCTGTGTTTTTGACCAGGAAGATTTGTCCAACAATCTAGTAAATATATTGTGTTTCTTGTTACCAGCTCACCAAGTAATTGGTGCAGCTTTTGTCTGTTCTCCTCAACTGTCTTTCCTATGACTGGGGAATTGAGAGAACGGCAAGGAGTATGAGGGAAATGACTGATGAATTAAAATTAAACTGACATTAATACTGACTAAGCATGGGTAAACTTCTCATTTTAAATGTGCAAGTATTAAGAAATTCAAACTTTTTATATCTTTATTTTTGCTTCTTTTGATATACTGTGAGTTTCACATCAATATCTACAATAGCTATGCCTTAAAGACTTGTGTTGTCACTTTTACAACAGGGTTGGTGTACCAATAATATGAATGAAAAGATCATCATATTTTACAATGCTTCTTGTTACTGGCCTTACTATACTACTCTGTGTATTGGATTGTAGGAACGTATACAAGCAGACTTTTTATTGGAGTTTGATAAAACTTACTCTCCTTAATCAAAAGCATAGATATCCAGCTCCACGCCTCTGATCACAAGCTATCCGTCATTTGGAATCTGGCGCCTCGGCTTCGTCTACCCGTTCGTCAGTTTCTCAATAAGATCCTGAAAACAAGGAAGTGGCTTTGGCTCGCGGTTGCCAGCTGACTTGCCGCCGTGACCTACGCCGGCTGAGAGCATAGGCTATATCCCGGTGGCGCCCACCTCCCCTTTCCTCACCTCCCTTCTGCGACGACTCTGCTCCCACTCCCTCCCAGTCAGACGACCCTCCTAGGCCCAGAAAGTCACTTTCAGACTGGACTGTCCCCCTTAAAAAACGCGGCGTGTCTTTCCCTCGGACCGCGAGGAAGGCAGAGCTGTTTCAGCTTATTTTCGACATAACACGTGTAATGCTAATGTTAGCATCACGCTTAACATTACGTACGTTAGCTATCACTAGTGACTAGCTAATGACTTCAAACGCTAAGCATCTAAGTCATCCAAGTACTTAGCTAGCTAGCATAGCTAGCAAATTAACAACCTGATGTTGGATATTTTTGCACACTCAGTGAAGTAACTAAAACGTTTATTTATGTTGGCTAAGTTAATAAATAAATAAAAAAGATATTAAGGTTATGTATCATATATCGATTGTAAAATATGGTTACTGGTTCATGAAAATATAATAACTTACGGGCGGGCATACTAATTATATGTACGTTGCTTCTAAAACACATTGTGATAGCATCTGATGGAAGCTTGTGATATGTTCCTAGCATTTCTGATTTATGGCACTGATGTAAGAAGTCACAAGTTAAGAGTCATAATCCAATGAATACTGTTTGAGTCAGTAAGATTCATTGCAGTCATGTCTACTCTTCTGTTTACCCATTGCACGCCCGGTGTCGGACAGAAGCGCATGGGCTCCCCCTCTGAGCCAGGTTCTGCTCCAGGTTTCCTCCTGGTTGTCGTTCCTTGGCAATGTTGCCATGGCTTGCTCTGAGTTGGTTTCAGGCTTGGGATCAGTTGTAAAATTGTGCAAAAAAAAGCTAGCAGGCTTGTAACGGTAAGCATGTCCTACATGTATAAACACATATGTACGCACGTGTCAAAGTGCATGAATATATCACATCATATTGCTGATGGAAATGGAAATGGGGGAAGCTGACAGTGCAGTTACACCTCAGCGCCTGGACAACCTTCAACGGACCCCAAGGTAGTCCGCTACACTGCCTGTTTCCAGCGACGATGCTGCTTCGAGTGTCCCTGACCCGCCCCTGCACGCTCCTGGTATCCTGGAAAGAAGAAAGAAGAAGAAGAAAAAAAGGCCTGAAGATCTGAAGATGTAGCTACCACCCTAAAGGGCCACCGTAAAGCTATGTTTTCTTGATTTCACTTGCAGAAATTCCTTGAACTGGCCCCAGATGCAGGCAAGACACCCGTGCACGTACCCCCATACCCACAACCAGCCTTCCTGCGACTCATCCTCTCGACTACCTGCACCTACTATCAATTAATTCAATCTTACAAGCGTTCAACAGTCCTACTACACAGCATGGAACTACTTCAACGCATTCCCCACCCACCCTAACATTCAATTCCCATCTTTCGATGTAATCACGTACCCCACTGTATCACTTACACTCGCTCTCTGTCACAAGTTACAACGTTGACCACTGAAGTCTACCTATGCGGTGTACAATTCTTAACATCCTGTACATTTGTCTGGTAGTCTTTTGGAGGATTCTTCCCAAGATAAAATACTATCTCTATCTTAAATGCCAATCCTCAACAATAAACCCATCTGAACACATTCTTGTTGTCTGAGAGTTATTCGACTGACATAAAGTTATGGATTTCAAAAGGTGGCACTCTTTCTCTATTTGAATCTCTCTCTCTCTCTCTCTCTCTCTCTTACACTCAGTTATGCACATGTAAATGTGTGTATGTTTACTCTACTGGGTATATGTGCATGTGTTTGGGCGTTTGCGAGTGAGTGATTGTGTATTTATGTTATTGTGTGTGTCTGAGTGTGGTAGTATTTAGGTATGTCTCTTTGTGTGTCTGTGCGTGTGTGAGTGTGTGGGTGTGTTTATGAGTGAGCTATTGTATATGTGTGCCATATGTTGGTGTGTGTATGTGTGTATTATTGCATGTGTGCACGAGTGTGTTCTGTGAGAGAGTGAGTGGGGGGCACATGTGTGTGACCGTATGTGTGTGAGCGATAGTGAATGTGTGATTCTGTATGTGTGATTGCAGTGTGTGCACCGGTATCTTAGAGGGTTCAGAGTGTTTACCGCGCACGGCATGGCTTAGAAGCCCATCCCTAATTTGAGGATGGTGATTCACAGGGGCTGCGCCTCGCAGGTGATGAATGTGTGCGCAGCTCACTCAGAGAGCAGGGTAATAACCTATCTGTGGGAAGCATTCATATTTTATCTGCGCAGATAGAGGGAGGCATCTCTCCCCAAAGCCCTTTTAAACCCTAATTGAATAGTAATGCATCGCCCTAGGTGACGTGTTGCCAGCTCATTCAGGCTACGATTTGTCTCAATCCGTCACACTGTCCTCGATTTTTGGCAATCCCCACACCTCCGACGAACTATGCGAAGGTTGCATTAAGGAGACTCGTTCCTGAATCCTTCCTAGAGCGAGGAGCCAGATTTCACTCTTTCTCTCTCTCTCTCTCCCTCCTTCTTTTTTCTACCGCCGTTTTGCTGCCGCGTTCCGGCCCGTTAAAAGGCGGTGTGGCTCAGCGTGGCCTAGGCTGCTGTACCTCATATGGAAAGTTACTCAATTGCCGTTATTCATCAGCAGGAAATGGATTCCCCGAGAGATAACCCAGTCTTCTCTCGCTGCGGCTCTGATAAAAATGATGGATAACACGAACTGGAGACAATTGAAGACAATTCAATTTCCCTCTCTTCATGTAATACGAACGGCACTAGGAGAACAGAAGGAGTTTCAGGTTCCTTGCTCCTCTCCCCTGTCTCTCAGAGTTATTACCAGGATGGAAAACCAATTGTACAGAAAAAAAAACACACACACACACACACCGGCCCATTGGTTAATTCTGTTTTCACCCGAGCCCTCCCCTTGCCCTCCACCTATCAGCTATGATAAAGTAAAATCTGATTTCATGGACAGTGGGGGGCAGAGTTGATTGGCAGATCGCTCTTGTCCAATGACAATAGAATCAATAAGATCATAGTGTGTTGAGTCACTAAACAGATCGGTTTCTGTTTTATACCTTTTCGCACAAGCTCTAGCGCCATGGTAACCACAGGCTGATTTTCATCACATTGCCCTCCCTGTTTTTCTTGTTTTGATGTCAGACGTAGACATTATGATTATGGTCTTCTAGCTCTCGATAGTAAATTCATCCCATTGTCTGGTAGAAACAAACCACATCCCTCGAGTCTACTCAAAGTGCTGTGGAAGACAGTAGCTATTTATTAGGACTGGGAAAAAAGAACTTTCTTTTGAACCAAACATATGAACCTAATGAGTCTGAATGAGAATGAAATGGTTTTGATCTACGATAAGTCTGGAGGCCAAGCAAAGAGAATTTTCTGAGCAAATCAGACCATTAAAGGAATATGCTGCTAGGTTTGGCATTATCATCGATGCTTACAAAAAATAATCACCTATCCATTGTGTTTATGCCTCAAATACGTAAATCTTTTACATTTTACAAACATATATCAAATTCGTTTCTTGGATACTTATTTGTAGTAACAGCTGTCAGGACCAATATGTAAATATCCATGCAAGAAATTAAACTCATGAAATATTAAATGCCTCCAGTCAAACAACAAATACACTTTAAAACAGAAATGAAATCCTTAAATAATTCATACACAGTTTAGGGTGAGATATGTATTTTAATATTACAGTGGCTTCTAATAAATAAAGGTCTCATGCAAACACACACATATATATTCACACACACCTACTCATGCATATGGACACACACACACACACACACACATATCCTGACTAAACAAACTCCTGTGCTCACTCTTTCTCTCACTCACCCATTTAAACATGCACAGCATAACCTGTGCCTGTATATGTGTGTGTCTGAGAGAGAAAGAGAGAGAGACCAAGAAAGAGAGAGTGAGTGTATGTATATAGGTGCGTGTATGTGTGTGCATGTGTGTGTGTGTTTGTGTTTATGTGAGTTTGAGTGTGTGTAAGAAAAAGAGAGAGGGAGAGAAATTGTGAGTGCTTGCAGCTTAAGTTTGTGTGTGTGGTAGAGAAAGTGTGTGTTTGTGTCTGAGAGAGAAAGTATGTGTGTATGTATGTGTGTGTGCATGTGCATGTGTGTGTGTATGTATGTGCGTATGTGCTCGTCTACATGTGCGCGTGCATGCATGTCTGTATGTGTGTGTGTGCGTGGTGTGTGTGTGTGCACAGGGATAAAGTGTCCTTATTTCACATGTCTGAGTGAAATACACAGCTTAATACATGCTGAAACCTCCATTAAGCTGACAGTGGAAGGGAGAGCCAGTGGGCTGCAAGAGGCATAGAAATATAGGCCTGACTCTGCCACATGCATACACCTAAATGTCGTGTATATAATTTCATTCTGGCTATCCTCTAGAATTTTGCTCTGTACCCATAATGCAATGGGGGTTTGCCAAATCCTAGCCGTTAGAAGTTAACAAAATCACAACAGCACGTCTGACTAGGAGATGTAATTGCAATAAATACCTCGTGCAGAGGGTTGCCATGGTGAGGAAGGGCAGTGTACACAGCTGTGATTTGATAACTGTTCTTTCTTTTTTCATCTGAAAAGCAAAAAGATGAAAGACCTCACTCAGTCATAAGAGCCTTTCCACACGACCTCACACCATCACAATCTCCCCTCTGATTCTGCCTCCAAAGGGAAATGGTCGCAGCTTGTTAGCCTCTCTCAGCAATGCCATAGCTCACCATTGAGACTGTCCTATCCACTTTGAAATTTTAAGTCATAAAATAGAGGGGCTTTAGGGCGCACTTTGCTGAAAGCACAACCGTTTCAGCTCCCAAAGACCTGGGTGTCAGCTGACAGCAAGTATCCAATCAGCAGGCATACAAAAAAAGGATGCTTTTGAGGATATCTGAAAATAAGCTGGGAACAATTAGTGCATTCTCTCATTAATTTAAAATATTGTTAGGAGGTTGTGGCTTGTTATATCTGGGAGTTTTTTGCAATACCTTGATGGAATTAACTTTCAGTGAGGTAGAATGAACCACTGCAGGGGGCGCTGTAGCTCCTCGCATCTCTCCGTCCCAACATTGCTGCTATGCTGGGGAGCTTGGCTGCCCCCATTTGAGACAATTAATGAAGAGGAGAGGGTGCCAATAAGGCAGTCGAGCTAAAAGTAATCCGGGTCCAAACTGATCAGCTTATGGAGAATCTGGCCAGCTGCACCGAGCCTGGCTTCCCTGCCTCGGAATCGATTTCCTGCCGGAAACGGTCAGGATGCCGGAGCAGAATGAACAATGCCTCGGACAGCAGGCTAATTGTATTTGTAACACCCTCGTATGATGGCAAACTGAAGGGCCTCGCTGACTTTTCTGTGAGCTTGTGTTTTTTGGCTCGAGTAAAAAAGAGGAGGGAGGTGTTGGCGGGTGCTTGGGGGGGGGGGGGTGGGGAGGTGGGGTGGGGGTGTCATTAAAATTCTCTGTGCCTCTTTCTCGCTCAGAGAATTCCGAGTGCAGAATTCTCAAAGGTTAGAGTTATCATAGCCCTCAGAGGCTCATATCCCAGAGCAGGAGAGACATGAAAATAGACTAAAGCCACTTGACCTCTTCATAAAGCTGGCGAGGTTCATTTGAGGTGTGTGCGGTTACACGCAGGGCTCATCCTCACCAGAGCGCGGAGCCGCCCCAACACGCGGCTCTTTGATGTTGGGCTGCAGATTGAAGTGGACGCATACCTGCAGGCCTGTTCTGTCATAGGCGGTCTCAGGATTAAACGTGTCTGCTGTCAGGGCTGGATTTCCTCCAGCTTTGCAAGATTTCAGGCACCGTGGATCTGGCTGCCGTGATCTCGCGGCAAAAGATTCATACTGAAAAACGGAACCGCAGAGTGATGTATTAAAAATACGTCTCTGACTTCATTCAAGCGTATGCAGATTCTCTTATCCTGAATGACTTGCAAAGTGTATATTTTTACGCACTGTCCATTCATAAAGCTGGATGTTTTACTGAAGCAATTCAAGTGAAGTACCTTGCTTAAGCGTACAACAAGCAGGGCCCCACCTGGGAAGTGAACCACCAACATCCCAGCATGCCTCTTAAGTGAATCGTTTAAATGACCTAATATTACACTAACTATGTAATATCAGGTAAAGGTTCCACAGGTACATTTCCAGGGCCTTCAGCACTATTGGCAGACTGTTTGAGGCAAATGACCAATCTTTGACCGAGAGGGAGGGGTTTTCGGCCTGGGGGAAGGGTTTCGGATTCGTAACGGTTGGTTCCACATATTGAAGAAGGGATGTGATCCTCTGTTGGGCAAAGTCCATTACAAGTTTAATGTCAGGCCATTGGTTTTAGGATACGTCGTAAATAGGGTATCTGGAGCAAATTGAACGTGAAAATGTGATGTGGTGGTAATGGAGCAGATGGACAGGATTGTGAGATGCGGTCCGAAGCCTCTCTGCCTCGGCCCTGTTAATGACAAGCCCCTTCCCAGTCAGGGGGATAATTAAACACACAGCATCTTAATGCCTCATTCACATAGAGAATGTGTGGAGCAAAGGCTCTGATTCACAGAGTGAGAGGAAGAGAATGCTCTGATTCACAGAGTGCATGGAAGAGAATGCTCTGATTCACAGAGTGAGAGGAAGAGAAGGCTCTGATTCACAGAGTGCATGGAAGAGAAGGCTCTGATTCACAGAGTGAGAGGAAGAGAATGCTCTGATTCACAGAGTGCATGGAAGAGAAGGCTCTGATTCACAGAGTGAGAGGAAGAGAATGCTCTGATTCACAGAGTGAGAGGAAGAGAAGGCTCTGATTCACAGAGTGCATGGAAGAGAAGGCTCTGATTCACAGAGTGAGAGGAAGAGAATGCTCTGATTCACAGAGTGCATGGAAGAGAAGGCTCTGATTCACAGAGTGAGAGGAAGAGAATGCTCTGATTCATAGAGTGAGAGGAAGAGAATGCTCTGATTCACAGAGTGAGAGGAAGAGAATGCTCTGATTCACAGAGTGAGAGGAAGAGAAGGCTCTGATTCACAGAGTGAGAGGAAGAGAAGGCTCTGATTCACAGAGTGAGAGGAAGAGAAGGCTCTGATTCACAGAGTGAGAGGAAGAGAAGGCTCTGATTCATAGAGTGAGAGGAAGAGAATGCTCTGATTCACAGAGTGAGAGGAAGAGAATGCTCTGATTCACAGAGTGAGAGGAAGAGAAGGCTCTGATTCACAGAGTGAGAGGAAGAGAATGCTCTGATTCACAGAGTGAGAGGAAGAGAATGCTCTGATTCACAGAGTGAGAGGAAGAGAAGGCTCTGATTCACAGAGTGAGAGGAAGAGAAGGCTCTGATTCACAGAGTGAGAGGAAGAGAAGGCTCTGATTCACAGAGTGAGAGGAAGAGAATGCTCTGATTCACAGAGTGAGAGGAAGAGAATGCTCTGATTCACAGAGTGAGAGGAAGAGAATGCTCTGATTCACAGAGTGAGAGGAAGAGAATGCTCTGATTCACAGAGTGAGAGGAAGAGAAGGCTCTGATTCACAGAGTGAGAGGAAGAGAAGATTGAGTGAGAGGAAGAGAATGCTCTGATTCACAGAGTGAGAGGAAGAGAATGCTCTGATTCACAGAGTGAGAGGAAGAGAAGGCTCTGATTCATAGAGTGAGAGGAAGAGAATGCTCTGATTCACAGAGTGAGAGGAAGAGAAGGCTCTGATTCATAGAGTGAGAGGAAGAGAATGCTCTGATTCACAGAGTGAGAGGAAGATAATGCTCTGATTCACAGAGTGAGAGGAAGAGAATGCTCTGATTCACAGAGTGAGAGGAAGAGAAGGCTCTGATTCACAGAGTGAGAGGAAGAGAATGCTCTGATTCACAGAGTGAGAGGAAGAGAATGCTCTGATTCACAGAGTGCATGGAAGAGAAGGCTCTGATTCGCAGAGTGAGAGGAAGAGAATGCTCTGATTCATAGAGTGAGAGGAAGAGAATGCTCTGATTCACATAGTGAGAGGAAGAGAATGCTCTGATTCACAGAGTGAGAGGAAGAGAAGGCTCTCATTCACAGAGCGCATGGAAGAAAAGGGCCTGATTCACAGGGAGAATGTGAAAGAGAGGGATGTGATTCACTGACACAGAGTGTTTAAAAGAAGGGTCTGAGCTGTGTTCCACTGCAGTTCCACTTTTCCTCATAGTAAAAGCTGTGAGGAAAGACTCGGAACACTTAACTTATTCAGACATTGCACAAGGAGTCTAACAGACGATTTAACTGAGGTTTATAAATTCATAAAAGGGCTTAATAAGGTGAACTACAGAAGAATTTTCAGGTTAAGTTTGGGCAGCAGAACAGGGGCAATAGATAAAAATTTGTAATTATTATAATTCTGAACTGATTTCAGGAAGCAGTATTACAGTGCATTGCATTACATTATTGGCATTTTGCAGATGCTCTTGTCCAGAGAGACTTACAATTCAAAAGTGCATTAAGCTAGGGGCAAGAGGGATAAAGTACCAGAGCAGGGTAAAAGTCCCAAGTGCCAATAGGGATAGCTTGAACTAAACCCTGTGGATGACCTGTTGAAGAAACAACAAAATGAAACCATTAGTAACAACAACAACAACAATCATAAGACAGCAAAATTAGGTTGCTACAAGTAGGACTATGGCTGAGTAAAGGGATAGAGAGAGGGAGGGATGGAGAGAGGTGTGTCCTGAAGTGGTGAGTCTTCAGTCTGTGCTTCAAGGTGGACAGACTATCTGCTGTTCTGACCTTTGTGGGAAGGTTGTTACACCAGCGGGGAGCCAGAACAGACAGCCGATGTGACCGTGAAGTGCAAACATGAAGAGGAGGGCACCAGCCGTGCTGATAACGCAGTCTGGAGCGAATGGGTAGGCGTGTAGTGTCTAATGATCCTTTTTGAAAATAGAATGAAGCGTACCCCTTGACAGCCTGGAAGGCAACCACCAACGTTTTAAATTTGACGCATGCCATAACAGGTAGCCAGTCGAGGTCGGTGAGGAGGAGGACGCATGAGCGTCTCCGAAGGTTGACGACCTGACGCGCTGCAGCGTTCTGAATGAGCTGCAAGGGTCTGATGGTAGATGCTGGAAGGCCAGCAAGGAGGGAGTTGCAGTAGTCCAGGCGAGAGAGTACCGTCGCTTGCTCTAGCAGCTGCATGAAATAGGTGGTGAAAAAACGGGCAGATTCTCCCGATGTTATCACCGCTGCAATGTTCTCGGAGAGGGTCAGTTTGCTTTTCAACTCCACTCCAAGGTGCTTGACGCAGGATGATGGTGACAGGATGGTGTCACCCAGGGAGATGGAGAGGTTACTCAGAGGACATTGTGGGGCCGGAAAGAAGAGGAGCTCTGTCTTGTCTGGGTTGAGCTTAAGATGGTGGGTGTCCATCCAGTTCTGGATGTCCTGCAGACAAGCAGAGATCCGAGTGGAGACCTGTGAGTTAGAGGGAGAGAAAAAAAAGAGTTGGGTGTCATCAGCATAACAATGGTAGGACACGCCATGGGCAGAGAGGACAGGCCCAAGAGAACGGGTATAGAGGCAGAAGAGAAGTAGGCCAAGGACAGAGCCTTGGGGAACTCCTGCAGCAAGCGGATGGGGTGCTGATACTGCACCGTCCCAGGCAACCTGAAGGGAGCAACTGGAGAGATAGGACTCAATCCAGCCAAGGGCGGTGCCACGGATCCCCACAGCAGCAAAGGAGGACAGGAGGATGGAGTGGTCAACAGTGTTGAAGGCAGACGACAGGTCTAGGAGGATCAGGACAGAGGAAGAGAGGCTGTTTGAGCGGTGTGAAGAGATTCACTGACCGAGAGAAGTGCAGCCTCATTCGAGTGACCAGGTCTGAAGCCAGACTGGTGGGTACAGGGGCGTCGATAGACTTCGGGCACATCCGGGGCTTAGCCCGCTACCGGTCATTATAACAAGGGCATCCCTAAAATTATCACACCACTCTCCTTTGTCATGCAGCGTTACGACGAAACTCCCTACATTCAGCGCACCAATATCACCGTTTCCTAACATTCTGGGAAACAGTGCTTGCTATTACGACAAGCTGTTAGGTAATTGAAAGCATTTTACAGCACCTAGCATTGTGTTTCCCCTCATAGCTTTTATCATTCAAGGTAATGTTAACTAGAATATGTAAGAGAAGATTAAGAATACGTACGGCTTTGCGTAGCAATTTCATGTGAAGCAAGAGGCTGTGCTGGTCAGGTAAGCTGTTTCTGTGGGACCTGCTCTTAATGTGGGGTCTTCTCTTTCTCTAGTGGCTGCTCTTACTGTCTTCACTGCTCTTACAGTGAAGACTACTCTATCCTGTAGAGGCTGCTCCTACTGTGAGGACAGATCGTGCATGCATGTGTCTGTTTGTATGTGTGTAAGTGTTTGTGTGTATGTGTGTGTCTTTGTAAATGTGTGTGCATATATACGTGTGTGTGTGTGTTTGTGTGTGTGTGTCTGGGGAGGAAGGTGAAATGACTGTACCTCACCCGTTTTTGCTAGCTTTAAATTGTGGTCCATTGTGGCAGAACGGTTGAGAAAAGTAGCTCCAGTAGTTAAGTTTTCTATCGGGCTTAGGAGTGTGAGCAGTGTATCACACCCTGCCCTCTGCTTTAATGGCTTAGGAGTGAGGCCACGCTCGGCATGTTTCCCTCAAAAACAAGCCCGCTAAAGGCCTGAGAGAGGCGGAGGAATGAGCAGACGGACGGCAGGGAGGTCCCTGAGGGAGCCAGCCCGGTCAGTCTAAAGCTATTTACTGTTCTCTTCCAAAAGCTGCAGCTTTTGGGCTTTCATCGTCCCCAAATCTGCCTCTAACTGCTGCCACTCTCCCCAACGGTCACACCTTGCACCACCCCCATGCCCCCCCGCCCCCCGGCATGGATTCCTAAAGGAGGTGCCACGTGTCCATGGTGACTGCAAAGATCATTACTGGATGCAGGGGCAGAGTGTTATTTCGCTGCCATTTTGCTGCTTCACAGTTATTCCTGAGTTGTAACTCAGGTCTTTGTCCTAAAGTGAGCTTTTGTTTTACTTCTAATGTCTTGATTCTCTTTTGCAATGATGACCACGGGGCACAGTTTTGTACTGGGGAGGGGGGGGGGTAAATAAGTGGCTAGATGTAGACATCCAGTTTTTTGGAAAATATGACCCAAGGCTAAGATCCTAATTCTTCTGAAAAGTACCATGCAACCCTTAACAGCCACAGAAAAAGTGAATAGTATAAGTGAACACTCTTCACTTTGTTCTGGGCCAGGCTGTAGTCTATTGGCTAACGTGCATGACTGGGACCAATGAAGATGGTGGTTCTAGCAAGATGCTGGGCCCTTCAGCAAGATCACCTTAACCCCACAGGGGATTAGCCCCTGGTTAGCCTAATCAACTTTAAAGCGCTTTAGATAATAAAAAAAGCAACTGATAATAAAAGCATCAGCTAAATGACAGTAATGTATTGCTCTACAACAGCTAAACAAATAATAAACACACCCTCTCATAATATAGTGGTAGAATGCAATTTCACTCAAAATAGAGGGAAAATCGATCAGCAATTTCATCAAATGATAACAAAAAAGACAACCATTACTGGATGATCCACAGTTTACAGGTGTCCGCAAAATAAATGCTTGAGCAGTGAGATGTTTTTGTATCGATGAATGGGAGAAAGATGGGCACGTGCTGAAAAGCGGTGCATTGTGGGAAATAACTCTGACCTCCGGGACGTATGTTTCCTGACATTGCAGTGATCGTTGCACTCAGATATAAACCTCACCCTGCAGCCATAATGGCCAATAAAAGGCAGCCCAGGGTTTCACACGTGTATATAAAAACAGTATATTATTTGACAGCGGCAGAGCAGACGAGCTCCTTTCTAACCCTTGGCAATGTTTAATGGTGTGCGTTATTACTATCTTAGCAGGCTGTAACTCACCGGGCGCCAAAGCATGAAGCATTCAGCGCTCAGCAATCCCAAATAACGTCTTCAAGCGTTAAACTGAAGCAGCTGTCTCTCTCCGGCTGAAAAAAAAGATAAAATTCTGAATACGGTTCTGGGGCAGAATCTCTTTTATTTATTGTTCAAACCCATCCTGCACTTTTGTTGAAATTTTCTAGGCATTTTATATGAATGTTCTCATCTTCATGTTGCCTTACACAGACACAGACAGACAGACACACACACACACACGCACACAAACAGTGTATAGGTGTAGGTGGATATGTGTATTGAGAGTATATTTTCACTATGGCGCTTACAATGACAGACATTAACAGTAGTTTGATGTCATATATAAAAATGAATAACTTTCATTGAAAATTTGTGAGAGTATAAGAAAAGTGAGCTGGCCTGACTGCTTCAAGGGTCAGACTATTATCCTCATTAATGTGCTGTGAGATTGCTCCTTAATTGATATTTCATAGTGCTGCCACACGTTAAATTGCCACAGTTTTAAGAGTGACAGCATACTGGTCGCCACTGGCCCATGCCACGGCTCCAAAGCACATTTGCGTTTTATTTGATGCCAGAATGATTGGTTCATTTGCCACGCCTGAGATGATGTCATGTTATTATGTCAAATCAGACCTTTTGACCCACATTCTACTCATAAATTACCTTCCCAGTAAAACTTTAATTGTCACAAGACCACAATCTTCAGATGGTTTCTTTTTTTTTAAGGAAATTCTGTTTTAACAGGCTGGTGAGAGATTGTAAAATATGAACCGAGACGGTAAGAATAAGATAGTATAGATTACATGACTGAAGCTTAAAGTTCAGGGGCTGTTTAATAAAGAAGACATAATTAATACATTACTACATTTACACTGTAAACTGCCACTGTAGGCTAATTTTTAGCTCACATAGTTACTCTGAATGCTAAGATTAATCAGAAAAAGTCTATTATATTTGCATTACAAAAGTGTTGAAAATGCACAAGAAAAACCCCACAGCAGTAACTCACAACACCGTCTCTTCAGTTTGTCTTTTCTAGCGTAACTATCATTTTGCGGTGAAACGAACGGTGACAACAATTACCCAGTCACATGACAGGAGTCTCATGCAAACTTTACAAAAACTACAGTGCTTTATTGACAATCGACACCATGCCTGTTGAAACAATGCTGACCTTAGAGTCTTGAAAGAGCCCCACAAAAATATTATAAAAATTCAATCAATCAAACATAAACTATCGGCAGAGCTGTTTTTCACACCCAGCCAGCACTGACTAATACAGTCATGGCTTGAGTCAGACATTTGGCTCTTCAAGCTGACATACAGAAGGTGAAGGACTCCAGATTTAGCCACTGTCGCTAGGTGGTAAACTACCCAACGTTTAATTTCTAAGTTCCATTGGAGGATGACTCAGTGAGTGAAGGAGGTGAATTCACAGCTACACACACACACACACACACACACACGCACACACACTGCCCAGGTTGAGGACAGCATGCAGCAATTTCAAAGTAATAAATCATTCCTTTTTTGTCTATGAGAACGAGAAGGCCATACAGGTCTGACAACCTCCTTTACATTAACTAATTAGCTATCCGTCAAACGCTATGCATACAGCACAGACAGAAATAGGGAGGGGGTATTTTCTTTCAGCTGTGTCCCTTTGTGCATTGTTTTACATATAACCCCATTGTCACCCAGCTGGTTTCGTTTGGTTGTGTACATATGGTTAAAACGCTATATTATATTATTTGTAAAAGCACTATCTCATACGGTCGTTGTCTATTGCAGAATACCATCGTTCATTTGAATAAGCCCTCACCTGTCTCAAACCTTTGGCCCCTCTGTTTCCACAATAACGTTAATGCGGAGGTAGGGGCCCCTCTCTATCACTGTTCCTCTTTGGCTCTTTGAACACCTCTGTGATAGTCGCAAGCCGTCTCCGTCTGGATACTGCTGTACTGTAGGACGAGACTTCTCCTTAAGCTCAATGGATCAATTTCTTGGAAAAATGCTTTCGGTCTTATTTGCAGTCATGATAAGCTGGCCAGTGCTAGCGCAGATGCCGTTTGTACGTGCTGACAGGAGGAAACGTTGCCGGGGCGATTTTTGAGAGAGGACGAGTTTAAGAAGTGGTGTTTGCTCTTAGACAGATGCCTACAGCCATTAGACCCTGCGTTTGAGCAGAGCCGAGTCATTATCAAACACACATTACGCTGATGTATGTAGGTGTTTGCTGATAAAATGGGGCTGTATTAGCATATGCTAGCTTTTAGTGGATCAGCAGTTTTTCCTTTTGTTTTTATAAAACTTGAACTTTGTGCAGATGGGGTGGGGGAAGAAAGAAACTGTGTGTGTGTGTGTGTGTGTGTTTGTGTGTGTATGCGTGTGTGAGTGAATGAGTGTGAATGGGTATTTAAATGTGTAAATATGAGTGTGTAATTGTGTCAGTACATATGTGTGGAAATGTGAATATGTGTGTTTATGAGTGTGAGTTTGTGTGTATATGTGTAAGTGTGAGTATTTATATATGTTAGATTGTATTTGTGTGTGAATGTGTGCTGGTGTGTAAATGTCATTGAGTGAGTATGTGAGTCTAAACGTACATGCATGTGTGAATGTGAATGTGTGTGTGTATGTAAGTGTGTGTGTGTGTATATGTGTGTGTGTGTGTGTGTGTGTGTGTGTGTGTGTGTGTGTGTGTGTGTGTGTGTGTGTGTGTGTGTGTGTGTGTGACCCATACTGACATTGTAAAGCCCCAGCATGGCCATGCCCTTCTCAGTGCAGAGTGTGAATCTTTTCCAAGGTCACAGCCAAGGTCGCAGAGTCTCCTGGATGAGCTCGCCTTTTCACACGCAGCCTGTTAGTGGCGTGCACCAGCTGGCCCCGGGCTGCCATCCTTCAGCATTGATCTGACAGTTTATATTTGGAAAATGCCGTCGATCGTTTGAGTAAGGAGAGATGCGGCTTGGGCTGGGCAACTTTCTGCAAAACCGCAAATGATGTTTCTACATTAAAAGTATGGCTGCTTTATGCGCCATATCAAAACACAAGGAGATATGACACGCTGCCAAAGCTGAGCTAGGGTCATGTGACACATGATTTATGGATATTAATCTTGAGTGTGCATTGACTTGTACAATAATTATTGAGCAAGTAAGATTATGGCAGAATATCCAGATATCAAATACAGCCTGTCCAACAATATAATTATGTTTCATTGCTAAAAATATATTTTTTAATGCATGACTTATTGAAAAATTATTCTGATGAACACCAGCCACTTGTGTAACTAAAACTCCATTCTCTGATGTAAGTATTTTCTAATTGGATTTTAATTGAGAAATGAGCAAACAAAATCTGTTTTAATTAGTAAAAGGAATCTGCTGTAAAGTAAAAGAACAGCACCTCATACTTTGGGAACGAGGGAGGAAGAGGAAGCCACATCTAAATCAATGAGATGATAGAAAAATATATTAGACTGAATATTAACTGTGAGGTTTTTATCTGATACGACGGGGATTTACATCAATTCACAAATTCACTCTCCGTTTTAGTAGTTGGGTTCATGTTCAATCATAATTAAAACAGCATAAAATAAGAAACGAGAATCACAGAAGCTATTCTGTAAACCTCAACATGCACCAGTTAATCATTAAATTAATACAAATCCCATGACAGAAGTTCACAGTGTAATCACTGTCTAACAGGAAGTTATCATTTAATCTCAACTTTTACTGTAAAAAGTCATTTTGTATTACAAATTTTATCCCTGGGCAAATATGTTTGATATAGAATTTACCCCTGGGCAAATACACACATTGCAGAATTTACCCCTGGGCGAATGTTTAGTTGGACATGTTGGTGCTCGTAATAAGGCTAGCATTAAAATGCTCAGTATAGCCAACCAAGCATTTTCTCTGAATTTCAGTTCAGCAAAGAGCAATGCTTACAGCCTTTAGAAGTAATTATTTTTAGACTAATAACTGCAAAGCACTCTGGGAATAAGGTCAGGCCACAGATTTTGTAGACCTGAACAGATGGTCAGCTTAGGATTCTTTAAAACAGAAAAGTCTGTCTGATGCGTGTTATGAATATGCATACAGAGGCAGGACCAAGGACAATATCAGCGGCTATGGATGTTCTGTCCTTGCTCACGCCGTTCACATTATATACGCCGATCAGCCATAACATTATGACCACTGACAGGTGAAGTGAATAACACTGATTATCTCGTTATCATGGCACCTGTCAGTGAGTGGGATATATTAGGCAGCAAGTGAACATTTTGTCCTCAAAGGTGATGTGTTAGAAGCAGGAAAAATGGGCAAGTGTAAGGATTTGAGTGACATTGACAAGGGCCAAATTGTGATGGCTTGACGACTGGGTAAGAGCATCTCCAAAACTGTAGCTCTTGTGGGGTGTACTCAGTCTGCAGTGGTCAGTACCTGTCAAAAGTGGTCCAAGGAAGGAAAAGCAGTGAACCGCTGACAGGGTCATGGGCGGCCGAGGCTCATTGATGCACGTGGGGAGCGAAGGCTGGCCCGTGTATACCGATCCAACAGATGAGCTACTGTAGCTCTAATTGCTGAAAAATTTAATGCTGGCTCTGATAGAAAAGTGTCAGAACACACAGTTCACAGTTGTGTATGGGGCTGCGTAGCCGCAGACCAGTCAGGGTGCCCATGCTGACCCCTGTCCAATGCTGAAAGCGCCAACAATGGGCACGTGAGCATCAGAACTGGACCACGGGTCAATGGAAGAGGGTGGCCTGGTCAAATGAATCACGTTTTCTTTTACATCACATGGATGGTCAGATGCGTGTGCATCACTTACCTGGGGAACACATGGCACCAGGATGCATTATGGGAAGAAGGCAAGCCCGTGGAGGCAATGTGATGCTTTGGGCAATGTTCTGCTTTGAAATCTTGGGTTCTGCCATTCATGTGGATGTTCTTTTTAACACGTACCACCTACCTAAGCATTGTTGCAGACCATGTACACCCTTTCATAGAAACGGTATTTCCTGATGGCAGTGGCCTCTTTCAGCAGGATAATGCGCCCTGCCACAAACCAAAAATGGTTCAGGAATGGTTTGAGGAAACACCAGCGAGTTCAAGGTGTTGATTTGGCCTCAGAATTCCCCAGATCTCAATCCAATCGAACATCTGTGCGATGTGCTGGACAAACAAATCCGATCCATGGAGGCCCCACCTCGCAACTTACAGGACTTAAAGGATCTGCTGGTAATGACTTGGTGTCAGATACCACAGTACACTTTTTGAGGTCTAGTGGAGTCCATGCCTCGATGGGTCAGGGCTGTTTTGGAGGCAAAAGGGGGACCTACACAATATTAGGCAGGTGGTCATAATGTTACGGCTGATAGGTGTACATATATACTGCTCAATCTGAAAGATATTTGTATGTGTGCCTGTCTGGCTAAGAGGGTTGTCAAATAATTAAAAATGAACTAATTAATTGCATGATTTGCTCAGACTTTGTGAGAATATGTCTTCTCAAATCTAAGATATTTAAATTTGCAGCCTTCAAATGAATGTACAATCAACTCAAAGAAATACATCAAATCAAATACTATTGTTAAACAGCATCTCCCGTGAACTACAATAGGTGTAATCATGTTTCAATGGTTTTGAACCTGCACAGGTTACAGTCCATTTGTCTGCAGAGGAATGAAGAAAATGAGAAATGAAACTTTACAATCTAGAAGTCCATCTTTCTCTATCTGTATCTCAGCAGGTCAGGTGTGGATGTGTGTGTTTCTGCATGGTACCCCACCATCTGGAATATAACTGGGGTTTGTTATGTTGTGTTGTGTGTGTGTTGGGGGGCGGTACTTGATTTTGCTGGGGTGACATGGTAAACATAAACATGCATGACTGCAGCTGGTCTTTAACACTGCTTCATAAATACTATTTACCTATTCTAGTCAAATTAAATACAATTCCAAACCAGCATATTTAATATATAAAATCATTATGGAAGACAAATTCATAATTTCTGTATGTTTGGGAGGTTGGTTTCAACAGCAGGCCTATTACTTTTGATGAAGCATATGCTTATGACTGAACGTAAACACTTTATGAAGTATGCTCGTCTAGAGAGGGGGAGTCCCCCTCCAGTTTTTACACATCGATAAAACATCAGCTAAATGACAATAATTATGTCGACTTTAAACAGGATAAGGAGTTAGCTAAAACAGCCTCTCTGCCATTAACCGCTTGACTGTGGATCCCTCAAGCTGGACCAGATACAAACCACTTCTGAAGAACCTGTTTTCATCAGCTAATGTCAGCTAGCATCAAATGTATCTATCACATAGGCAGTTCGCTAACAGCTGGAAAAACTGCATTACAAGGTAATTGACATGGACCCCTAAGGTTGGTGGTTCAAGTCCCAGTCTAGCCACAGCAGTTGGGCCCCTAAGCAAGGCCCCCAACCCCACATTGCCCCCAGGGGAGATTGGCCTGGGGATGGATTTCTATGGGCTGGGGATCACCTCGGATACGATACTCATCAATGGCAGCTTCTCCACCATTGTGGCAGAGCCGCCTACGAAGAGGAGCAGTTCATCCAGTACCTCATTTCCTCCAGTGTGGGAAAGCATCTTCCTGACAGTGGCACCAGTAATCCCTGAGGTATTGATTCCAGCCCAGGGACTGCGGATGAACTGTGTGGTAAACTTCATGGGAAAGGCTGATCATCTTCTCAACGATGATTTCTAGGGTGGCTTTTCCTCAAACATGCAATCCCAAGGAGTCCATATCCCGTTAGCTCTACTTCAGACTAATGGCAATCGGCTGCTAATGGGCATGGCCATTGTAAGCTTTTACCAAGTAACCATTACGCAACTGACAAATGCGAGATCCGGGCTATAAAGTGGACCCTACTGGTGTTGCGGTATTACCTACTCAAGTGAACATTAACCTTAGTGACCGACCATATGCCTCAACAGTGGATTACCATGCAGTTCGTTCACCATCGTGTGCCACCATTTTTGAGTTCTATGTTATTTTTTTGTTGCCCTGAAGTTATTATTTCATTTGCATTATTCTGTATTCTGTTCCTTTTAATAATTCCACACTTCTGTTCTAAAGAACTTAATTGTGATTGCTGGAATAAAACAGCCTCAAAGACCCTGAAACGTGACACTATCTCTAGTCTGGTATGTCTTGCCACCAAACCCACACTGCAGGTCCCCTACAGGTGTCACACTGGTGGAGATGCTGGCATAAGGCTTGGAGTACAGAAAAGCTATGCAGATACATTCCAGGTTCAATGGTACAATGACTTTGACTCGTCATGTTGTCAGCATTCAGAAGAATACTGTGCTGTTATTTAATTTTCTAACATGTTTTGATTTTCAACTGGGTATTTGTTAAAACAAAGGTTCGGAAGAAGTATTTTCAGACAACCCCTCATTCAAATACCTCTGTCCATCCAATCCGGTTTTCTCCGCAGGCATTACGTTACCGCATACCGTATCTCCCATCACACACCCTGCTTCTGGCATCCCTCCTCCTCCCCATCTCCACCTTCATGTCTACTTCCTTTCTTCCTTTTGTCTCTTTCTCTTCTAGTGGTCCGGTGGGGGGGTTCGCCTCACTCAAAAATCTGTGAGGCACGATACTGCCTCCCTTGGCAAGCCCAAGATCAAATGTCTATACTGTACCTTTACACAATTATAAGTTATTATATAACTTACCACATCACAATAAACTGTTCCGCGCAGTCATATTGTCTGAAAATTCATTCATCTGAAACTAGTTATGTTTCAGGACTGATAAAAAATTAGCAAAGAATTATTTGTGTTTCGTCGAGAGAATAAACATGCCTTCCCATTTAGTGATTCTTTTGAGTAGCGTATGTAGAGAGAGGACACAGAGCTGTGTGTGGTAGAAGTTTTACCGTATGTTCAGCTCGTGGGAATAGTGAAAATCTGGGGCTAATTTCAGTTTGATTCAGTTTGCTTGTCTCCAGGGCTGTTGTCAGTGGGGGACCCAGACTCTTGGGCATAGAGAGCCGACATGGTAAGCCCAAATGTACAACAGTTTTTTCAACTGTTTTATCCTACGCAGGAGGAGGAGACAGTATTTTCTTTTTCATCACTGAAGCACTAATTCCAAACATTAAAAAAAATCTTTCATTCAGTCACATAGCTGTTAAATCATTGTTTTTGTACATTGCAATGTCAGACTGAGCGAACAGTATATCTACACATCCAGTTATGCCATTAGGTAACTAACTAGTTTGGTATGAGGCAAAACCTCTAATTACAGCAAGCTAATATTAGCTTGTTGTCAAAAATAATGTCTACAGTTTACAGAACAATGTAACAACAGTTACACTTTATCATCTAGTTCGTAACTCCTGCACATACCTAGCTCATGCTATCTTGATAAACGTCCTTGGGAGACATTAGCTAGGCTATGTACAATTTGTTTCCTGTTTGATCATGTGACATGCTCTCACCTCTGGCATATTTAATCAAATTTTGGAAATAGCTTTAATTAGCCCTTTTTGTAGTCCACACTATATACAGACATCTGCAGTCAAATTTGCATGCTAGAATTTCAAGGCAACGATAAGTCTTGATCTATTTACCTACCCTAAAATTATCTCCAACGATGTCAGTACTTTTTTGCACTCCACACATTCAGCCATAACATTTCTGTTTTGCTGTATATTGTCTGCGACTTTGCAGTTAGACTTGATTTAAAACGATATTTTTCTCATTTGTTTTTGTCAATTTGGGGGCCTTTTTTATTATTGTTTCAAATGAGATCATTTTTGCAATACATTAAATACTGAAGGGATTGAAAACATGTCGTCATTCTTTTGTAACTGTTTGTCATTTGTTTTACAATGTTACTGCAAATGTCTACAATTAAGATATGTTTTTCCTGTTGCTTCTATTACAACAGGAAAGGAATTATTAGTTATAGCTCATCAAACTAACACAGGGTCAAATATGATTTCTAGGGTGGCTTTTCCCCATATTAATTAAGGGTATTAAGAGGTGCTGACAGGATCATACAACAAGTCCCTACTGTTGGGAGACAGTTTTGGAGAGCGATACTGTGTTTGAGAATGTGTATTAGAATTACAAAGGGATGTTGCCGCATCCGACCAGGGCCAAATGGCGCCTCCTGTTAACGACCTGGTATCTGCCGTCTGCGGAACTTAGGGTTTCTCATTACCATATCTGAGCAATCACATGCTAATGTATTTGCCGTAAACTGTATAAATGTTGACCGCACGTTGTAATCTTTGAACATTTTGCTCCATGCTTGTGTTCCCACGGCCAGCTGTGTAAGTAAAGTACCTGTCTTCAACTGCGAACATGAGATCCATCTCTTCATAAACAACATGGTTGTTCTACTCATTTTGAGAATTTTATTGTTTACTGACACTACAAACAATTAATTAGTTCATGAATTCAACTCCCAAACGATGTCTTTATGAATGAGTTAATTTATTTTACAAACAATTAATTGATATTTCTTTATTTTTCGTATGCAGAAAAGGGGTTCTTGCTCTGGCTGATGCACAACCCAGTATTGCAATCAGCTCAATCCATTTTGTGTGATGGGGTAAAGCCTTCAAGCTAAATTCAGTACCTTTTCCCGCTTTACAGTGAGCTATGAGCAGCATCAGATTTGTGTCAGCAAGTATTGCAGTTTGGTAAAACAGAGATTCAGGAGAAGAACTCTCAGACAACCTCTCTACCTATCGCACCCCTTCCGGTCCCTACAGGTATATAAACACCACGTACCTTTACCCATCGTGCTCAGCATTTCCGGCATCCCACCTCCTCCCCATCTCCACCTTCATCCTCTCTTTTTCTAGGGGGGATTCATAATCCTAACTACTATTCCAATTTCTTTCAGCCAAAGGGAGGGGGGGGTTTCCCTCTCCACGAGTACGGGACGACTCCTCAACCTTTTTACGCCAAGCCCAAGTTCATTCTTTTCTATCCCTTATCAATAAACTCCTCTTAAATACTATATCGTTATCTGTGAGTTCATACCACTGAATGTACGGTTTGTAGTGTCTAACCTTTGCCTGGCTTGTTCTCTCACCAGGCAGTCTCCTTTACTCTTTTATGGCCCATTTGTTTGACCAAGCCAGTCCGCAAAGGACCAGAAATCCTTAAGTCTGTCATTTGGGACTTGCCGTTTGAACAAGATGTGTGCGTTCAAGACAGTAACATCAACAAAGTAACGTTAACCAAGTATTTGTGCCGTCACAGGCTTCGCAGCCCTTTTTCTGGATCATCGTCTAACCCAAACTACGCCCATACGGCTGTCTTGCCAACGCTCCGTCTGCATCGGGATTCAAACCTTCAGCGCCGGGTCGAGGGGTTGGACCCGCTAACCACTGAGCTAAAATTCATTGTGGTGGCGGCATTACCCCCCCCCCCCACGATTATTTAAGTCCACAAGCCACCAATGCCTCTCAGACTAAATATCATATTTTTACATTTTAAACACACACTTCTGCTTTCTCATTTTGCAAACCTGCAGTCTGGCAACACATATTTACATATAGACCTATATGAGAAAAATAGCCTGGCTGTGCTATATTTGTCTCGGTGAAATTATGAAATGTTGAACTTAGGAACTTATGAAACTTACGAATATGAAAATCTCACAATTTATTTCTTTGAACATGGCAGAGGGCAGTCAACAGATTAATTAGTGCAATGTCTAATTATAATGTAACAGCCTACATCATTTTGTACTCGTATTTCTTCATTCAGAAAGGGCAGTTACTTTATTTCCACAACGATCGTAATACTTGTGCGGTTCCTTGTTCGCGCAGGTATCTTGAGACGCATTTTATAACATGTAGGCTCGGCTATGTTTGTTTGGGTCAAGTATGCAAAGAGGCAGCGATCAGTGAGCTACTCACAGCATCGTTCCCCCCACTTTAAGAATGCTTGATACGCCCATGTGCGCCACCACTCTCGTCCTTCCCTGTCAATAGCATATAGAGACTTCAAAATGTCTTCTTTGCAAGCATAACCTATATATTTTGGAGGGAATTTAAGTTTGAGTTCATTATTTCTTTTTTCTCATAACAGTTGTAATCAATGCAGGACTGCTTATGCCTGACATGTAAAATATTGCTTATCTTTCCATATCGCACAAGAAATATTGACCGAGAAGTCTGATTCTCCGCTAGGAAGCCCCTCTCGGTCTTCAGAGTGGGCTGGTGCTTCCTGTTGGACTTTGCTGTCCCACGTTGGTAGTATTTTATTTCCGTAATGGTATGCAATAACTGCATAAACGAAACCGTTGTCAAGTCTATCTGAGAGTGCTTCCCTTCCAATGGAGAGCACAGGTCCGCAAGGCTGTAAGGATGGGGATGAGAAGCGGAAGTTGGCCTAAACACAAACGGTTTTCATCTGCACCCAAAGTGGATGTGTTACTCTATCATTCTTGGAACAAAGAAACAAAGAAAAATTATGCGAAATATATCAAGTTGAATGAAATATATAATATTAAAATGATGGATTTTGCATTCAGAGAAAATGTTGTGAAAGTGTCTCTACCCCAGATCGCAAATGATAGAATCCTTTGCTGTGCATTCAGGAATTTACCTTAAAGCCAGTCCCTGTACTCCCAATCGAGCAGCCACTTCTAGCGAAATGCTATCATACCCCATTTCACAGCCGCAGCGCTTCCGCTCTGGGACAGCTAAACACGGAAATGTGTGCCTTTCCCCAAGCAGTCTGTTATGTGCTCAAACCATCCAAAAGCAAAGCTGTGTTCCTAAGGCGATCCCGCTATGGTAAAGTTTATTCCGAGGCTGTTTGTTTGATTCTGTCAGTGCGTTTCAAAAGATGTTCTTTGGAAATATATGTCGTCTTTGATAATCCCTAAGTCTCCCTCTTGCTACAATGACAGTTGTCATCTTTTTGAATGTATGTCTGGTTTAATACCTGCTCCCTGTTTGCAGCAAAACACACATGCTCTTACCTTTCCCATAACCGCTCTCAGGATTAGTAAAGCATTTTATTATTATTTTGCATATTAATTCTTTCAACTGTAAGACGTGTCATTCTCAGGGCATGCCGTTAGTTTGGACATGCCATCGGCTTGGAAGTTTTGTTCGTGCGGTAACTGTTTTACTCTTTATTTTACAAACGCAAAATCTCTGTGAACCAGGCCCATATTGTACGAGATAGAACTCAGATTTAATTTCTTTACGCGGTTTAATACAGGGGTTTATGAATTCTCAGCACAGAGGAACGAATTTGGTCAGTGGACACACGGTGTGGGCATTGTGCGTTTTTCATATTTAAATACACTCCATTGCTAATCATCGCATTCTTCTCCTTTTTTGTCTAATTGAAACATGGAGAGTTCATAAGCATTCGTCTGCAGTTTTCGCATAATTATAGCTATTAGACAACCAAAATCAGTGAACAGCAAATTGTACATACTTGAGAGAATTGAATGTTTTTTACAAACGGGAACACACAATAATTACCCATTTTCGTCTCTGTTTATCTAGCTCTTTGTCGAAGGAAAAAAAAAATACAAAAGAAACAAAAGACAAACACAGGTACCTTTTTGGCAGATGAAGATTTGAAATAATATTCGTTACTTTTAAAAAGTTAAGCCAGTTGTTATGGGCCTCTAATATTATAAAGAGCTGTATGAACGTGACATGAGCACAGAATGGCATGCCAGGTTTAAGAATGACCTGGATGAACCCTGGATTGCAGTACGGTAATATGTTTAAGGGGTATACATTCGGAATGTACTCACCCTGCTCCCCCCGTTCCACAAAAACAAAGATAGACAGACAAATAGGAAGGGAGATGTTTCTTGCTCCCAGCTGCTCACTTGTAAAGATGTTTACTCTTTTCTTGTCCTTTCTGCTCCTGTCTTTCTCAGGAGATTGGCAGTTGGCAATATCTTGTACTCGCTGCTGACAAGTTAACATCACAAAATCCAATTAACAAGGATACTAGGACTTCCTAGAACTGTAAGCTCACTTACATTGACAATCAATCTGAGAGAGATTGCTAGCAATTTCCCTTAAGGTGTGTGTGTGTGTGTGTGTGTACATGTGTGTGTGTATGTACTTTTGTGTCTGCGTGGTTATGTGTGTGTGAAAGAATGCGCATGTGTCCATGTGCGTCTGTGTGTGAGAGTGTGTCTGTGTGTATGTGAAAGAGTGAGCATGAACGAGCACGTCTCTGTGTGTGTAAGTTTGCGAGGTAACGTATGTGTGTGAGTGTGTTGATGTGTACGTGTGTGAGAGAGTGTGAGTTTGAGTATGTGAAAAAGATTGTGTGCGAGTGTGTGAGTGAGAGTGAGAGAATATGCACATGTAAGTGTGTCTATTTGTGTACGTGTGTGAAAGAATGCATATTATTGTATCTCTACGTGTATGTGAGTGTACGTGTGTCAGAGAGTCTGCGAGTGTTACAGTGTACAGTGCCTTGCTAGGGTGCTGCTAGACTGTGTTGTGATGTTACAAAGGTTTGTGTATTTTATCATTGAGTCCCAGGGGTGTTGTTTAATAGGATAGTATTAATATTAATAGTAATGTAATGGAAGGAAAGGAATGTATTGACTAAGTAACACACAGTACTTTTTTTATTGAGTTACATAATAAGCACACTGTCTTAATAATAATAACCCAGTATTACTGAACTGCCCTTAAACTGAAATATCGTTTGCAAAATTCTTTTCCATAATATGAGAGTACGGATAAGACACGTGTTATGAATAGATAAGTACACTTTAAAATCATTCTCTTATCTGAGGAGCAGCTTTAAGCCAAGCAGTTAATTAATGGAGGAGGACCCACGCTGGCCATGAGCGTCAGTTTTCTATAAAATTACAATGAAAACGAGAAGTTTGTAATTTCGTTGCATTTAGCATTGAAAGGGATGATTAATGCAGATGACAAATGGGACTTTTGAAAAAAGGTGAACAATACATGCGCGCACACATACAAATGCACAAGTGCACGCAGTCAGATGCACAAAAAAAAGCATGTGCGCACACACATGCGGACGCACAAATGCATGCGGTCACATTCACACACACACACTGACATACATACACTTTTAGAAGGGCTTAATAGGCATTAAGGGCAGTTATGTGTGGCTATGCTTTCGCTATGTGAGTATATTACAAAACTCCCTTTATTTTCAAAGTGGGATACAATTTGAATTTATTCGTGGGATTTTGTGGAATTATTGGCATTTATTTGAATAATAAAGTGTTTGAGTATGAGAAAAGAACTGTA
This sequence comes from Albula goreensis, assembly GCA_022829145.1. Lineage (NCBI taxonomy): Eukaryota > Metazoa > Chordata > Actinopteri > Albuliformes > Albulidae > Albula > Albula goreensis. The sequence continues at coordinate 1,120,483 of CM040746.1, forward strand.
TCTTCATGTTGCAGCTTGTGGATTTAACTCTCAGAAATTATGTTTTGAAAAAATCCTCTCTGAATTATTTTAAAGTACTCATTATTATTTAAATTGACATCCACAACATAACCAATTTAAACTTATTTGGATTATTATAGACTTTGTCCTATTGTCCAATGTGTTCAGTTTCTTGTCATTGTGTTGTTCATGTAGGGTAAGCCTTTTCTGGATTCAAAGTCAGCTCCACTCACACCAGTCTTTAGAGAGCTGCAGCTGTACAACAATGCTGCTGAACACAAACGAGGTTGTGAGAAGTTCACAGTCTGTGAGCACCTCAAATGAGAACCAATGAGAACCATACATTGGCAACCAATTAGAGAGAGGCAAGATATAGGTCAATGAGAATCAGGCTAGATATGGACCAATGGAAATCGGTCAAAGTGTGGACCAATGAGAAGCAAGCAAGGTATACACAAACGAGAAGCAAGCTGTGTATGGTCCAATGAGATGCAAGCTAGTTATGGGCTAGTAATAACCGCTAAGATTGGATGAGTGCCACATTTTTCCATCTAGATTGTCATCATCACTTTTCCGTTGAAACAAAGGTTGATAGCACAATGAGAGAGCCTTGTTTCATAGTTGTATATAATGTTGCTCGATATTGAGAAAGATGCGATATGCGATAAATTTATGAATTGTCTTGATGGCGACATGCAATGCGATAAACCAAGGATTAATGTTTTTAACTAGTTTCAATCATTTCAAGTATGAAAAATGGCATGAAATAAAGACATTTCCAATATGCATGTTTACTGTTATGCCTTGGTAAAGAAACATCACTCCCAACTTCTTAGAGACTCATTTCGACGACAAGCTAACTAGCGCGCTAAAAGTCAGATTCACTGCTCCCTGCGCGTCTTGCGCATGGCATCAATCAGTGTGCACGCTTCTGCATCAAAAGCCAGGTGTACAGACAAGACTATTCTCTGCTGTCTATGTTTCCATACAGTCGACGGCTTATTACATCACAATAATTTAATTATCACAACGCATTGTGATACGCTTATCGCGAAAAATTCATTTGCAATGTTTTTAAAAGTGTGATATATCCCTAGTTGTATATGTACATAGAATTACAAATGAAGTGCAGTGCTATTAATAAATCAATGAAGAATTCGAAATGGTTAAATCATTGCAAATTTCATATCAGTCTTACACAAGTTATGTCAAATTTTGTTATGTAACAAATGACTGACACCAGTATATGCATATCCACCAGGGGTGGAGAAAATAATAAACCAACATCCAACTGTTCAAAACATGCATTCATTCCAAGATGGATTTAATTTGTTATGAAGGTAAAGGGAGACTTCACTCTCACTTATTACTTACTTAATATTTATACATTATTTAGTGTTTCCATTATTTTTCCACAACCTGCATAATGTGACTGTTGACAGTCAAGTGCTACAAAATTGTACTCTCATGCCAGACGCTTCCTTGCAGAAAATGTCACGGGTTTCAACTCAATGTCACACTTACCCCTGGATGGATTCGGCATATAATCAAATCAAATAAAATTAATTGGCCAAGGAAGTCCAATTAGTTTTTATTCTGTATTTTTAGAAACATCTTCGATTCCCAGATGAGGCGAGAGTGTGGGGTGTGGATAGGGAGTTTGCAGTAGAAACGTGTACATGTATGGAAGTTGCTTTGACCTTACTGCTCCCTCAAGGTCAACCCGAGGATGGACCACCAATCAGAGTTACTCGGTAAAGATCCTCTCCATAAGTAATGTTGTGATTGTTCACAGGGAAATATTCAATGTGAAATCAGTTCTGTCAGATTTCATTTTATTCTGATACCGTGATTAGTTATATGTGATTCCTGTTGAGATGTAAAGTTAAACGTTAAATTAACACTGAGCATTTTGCTGTAATTAGTGGGCTAGCTGTAACTGCCAGCAACCATGCCACTCTGTTCCCCTCTCATGTCAAACATCCAAAGCCAAGAAGGCATGTATTTGGATGGGTGACCAGCTGGAAAAGGTAAGGGGTGTTGGTGGGCCAGGAAGGGCAGGGTTTCTCTTGCAGCCAAGTAGAACCCAGATGTGCCAGCTAGGGCTGCAGCTAACAACTATTTTCCTCATCGATTAATCTGCTGATTATTTTCTCGATTAATCGATTAATAGGGTGGCGTATAAAATATCAGAAAACAGTTAAAAATGCCCATTACAGGTTCCTAGAGGGCAAAGTGATGTCCTTAAACATCTTATTTTATCTGACCAACAGTCCAAAACCCAAAAATATTCAATTTACTATTACGTAAGACCAAGAAAATCAGCAAATTCTCACATTTGAGAACATAGAACCATCACATTTTTGGCATGTTTGCTTCAAAAATGACTTAAGCAATTAATCGATTATCAAAAGAGCTGGCGATTAATTTTCTGTCTACTGACTAATCGATTAATTGGCTAATTGTTGCAGCTCTAGTGCTAGCATACTGAGGCAAAATAATAAAGGATGGGTGTTCACCCCATCATCCTGGTGACATACCCCCCCCCCACCCACCCAAAAAGCATTTTTACATTTGGCCACCTAAACATACCTTATTTCTGTATGTAAAACCAGCAGTAGTATTTTGCTTAAGGAAACAGCTGTAGCAAGAGGTTAATTTTTTATTTTGATTTAAAAGGCTGTACAATCATAATATAACTTGTCTCTCATATAGTGCATTATCATACTGATGTAAAATCAATATCAATAAATTGCAGACCTGTAATTAAAATTGTCATCTGTCTGTTAGGCAAATGAATTAATCACCAGACTGTACTGAGCAATCAATGTCAACGTGCAAACATAGAATGTTCCGGTGACAGAAATAACCACCATCTGCTGAAAAAAAGTTTGGAATGTCTTATTAAACCATTCCTCCCTTATTAAAATGATTTGGTTTTTGCAAAGGCGAAGCTTTCTTTAATAAGCTGGGCCTATGAAAAGCCGCTGTAATTGAGTGTGTTCTCTGTTTGGGCAGCGGTGAGAGGCCTGGGTGACTGATAGAGGAAGTGGGAGCCCACTCCAGTCATAAAGAACGGCATGCGTCTGCAGGGCTGGGGCCCAGTATCCGCGCGGAGTGTTTTAAGTGGAGTAATGGATAAAGACAAATGGTCCGCTGTGTTGTCGCATTGCAGATAATAGCTTTTTTTTTTAAAATTGCTCTTTAATGGAGATTTAACTATGGTGCTACTCTCAGGAGAAGGAGGTGAGAATCTGATTGTGGGCCCCGGGACCCTGCAGTGTCTGCAGCATATTAGCCTCTCTCTCTCTCTCTCTCTCTCTGTTCCCCTCTCTCTGCCTCTTTCCTTTTGTATTACTCTCTCTTTCCTAATTCGCTGCCTCTCTCCTTTCTCTGACACGGCTCTTCCTGTATTTCTCCTTCTGTTTCTTCCCTGCTTTTTGTCCCATTTTCAGATTCGTTCTTTGTCCAGCTAGCTTAACTGTCTGTCTTTATACTGTAACAGATGCTACCAGTCTCTCTTGCACACACACACACGCACACACACACACACACACACACACACGCACACACATACACACACACACACACACACACACACACACACACACACACACAGTACACATGCACAGACTCCCAACTCTCCTCTCTCTCTGTCTTTCTCTCAGTCTCACACACACACACACACACACGCAGACACTTCTCTCTTTTGCATTTTTGCATACACAATCACACGCACATTCTCACACAAGCACACATGCACAGACCCATGCTCAAACAAAACACACAAGCACACACACATATTAACATTAACACACTCACACACGCGCATGCTCCAGTCATACTCTGGTGGGTTCCCCATCAGCAGTACATGGGGAAAATGTCTTTATTTAGGCTCTGGCCCTGAGTCATTTGTCCTGATTCTGTGGATTTCACTCAGAGATAATCTGCCGTGTCAACAGATACACTACTATTACCAGAGAAAGTGGAGAAAGAGAAAAAACACTGAAAGGAAGGAGAAACAGAGAGAGAGAAAGAGAGAAAGAGACAATGAGACAGGGAATAGAGAGAGGGAGGGACAAGAGAGAGGGGAGAGACAGGTATAGATGGAAAGAAAGAAAGAGGGAAAAGGGAAGAGTGAGAAGGAGAGGGAGAGGAGGGTAAGAGAAAGGAAGAGAGAGCGTGGAATAACAGAGAGAAAATGAAAATAAAAGGAAGAGAGGAAGGTATAGAAAGAAAAATGGGAAGTGAGAGAAGAAGGGAGAAAAGAGAAAGTGAGAGAGGGGGAACAGTAGATAGTTCTCTTTCCAGTTCCTGATCCATAATGAGTTCAGTACTGAATAAAAGGAAGGGAGGGCGTGTTCAGACAGAGCTACATGGACTGCCAGACACCCCACACACTCCGTCAGTGGCCCTTTCACGGTTACACTGGGGGCTGAGAGTTAGAGCAAACACTACACATACAAACACACAGACACACACACAGGTAGGACTGACTGACATGTATGTCGGTGTCTGTGTTTATAGCATTTATGAGCGGCTTGCAATGAGCTTTGTCGGCCAGCCTCCTTAGAATGCTGTGGCTAAAATGGAGGCAACCAGCTGCCACACCACCAGAGCGAGCCACCACTTACATTTGCTTCATATATTAATCATTTTGGAGGCGCTCAAATTCAAATCGATTCACAGGAGGTGCATTCGCTCAGCAGCAGAAGTGCACCTGCATTAGGGTCCACTCTGAAAAGATGAGTTTTCGATATGGGGACGGATCCAGCTGTATGGGGAAGGACAGAGCTAAAGAAGCTCACTCCAGCACTGGGGAACCAGAGCCAGCTGCTCCACCACTGATAAAACCAGTTTACTTCACTATACCTGTAAAGACTCTGGCACTGATGGCTAAAACGCAGCTCACGACCACCCCCCAAATATATCCCCCCTTCCCCACTGTTTAGCCAGCAGCGCCCGTCCAACATCACCCCCAGTTACTCCCCATCAGCCAATAAAAATCAACAACCCTCCCTCACCCCCTTCACAACAACAGTCCTGTCACTCATCAATAAACTCCACATCAGTAATAATCAGAGATGCATTTTAGACTAAGCTCGAACAAACAGCATGCTTTTCAAACTTTTAAATCCAGATAGCGGGGTGGGATTTGAAACTGGGCTTGCAACTCAGTTGCTTCAGGCTCAGCTCCCAGGTGGAGCCCTTCCATGGTACCCTTGAGCAATAGTACATGACCTAAATTGGTTCTGTAAAATATATAGCGGTGCAAATGGATTTCACATCAAGACGGTCTCAGTGGCTTTGTTTAAAAGCATCTTCTAGTGTGATGTTGGTTAGCTGTTTCACTTTGCTTACTGGTTTTAACCAGTTGCCCTGCCCACATACTGGTGTTCTCCTGTTTCGCCATTCTGATGAGCACCTGAAGCAAACCCATCTGCCTGGCACAACTCCAGCTGGGGATTTAGGTATCCCTGTAGGCAGATTAGAGAATAAGTCTTCATGAACCTCACATTAGGTAGCGCCATAATGAGCTGTCAATCACCGACTTCTGATCAATTGAACCAATCAAAAGGTTTTGCTCTCCACAGCTGAACACAACAGTTGGATCACAAAAATGGGGCAGCAGGTTAGTTTAATGGGTAAGGAGCTGGGCCTCAAACTTACAGGTGCTGGGTTTAATTCCGGGTAGAGCGCTGTTGCTGTTCCCTTGAGCAGGGTACTTAACAGAAATTGGTTCAGTACAAAACAGCTGCATAAATTGAGTGTAGAAATGTAGAACTGTGGATGTCGTTCTGAATAAAACTATCTTCTGAATGTCTTAATGAAATTTACATTAGACATTTCGAGGACATATTAGCACAATCATTTGTGGTATCATGAGATCATGTTGTATTCATTCTTCCACTACAAAATTGTGTTCAATTTTTAAAGACCCACTTAATGACACAGGAGCTATAATGTATACACATGATCAGTCTGGACTAACTTAATCCTGATTGGAACATTTCAGCTGCACAGGAAGTGAAGAATCTATACCTGGACAGTGCTGTGACACTATCGCAGTTTTCTCCACATCCTGTTGAAACTTGTCATCTGGCAACACCAGGCCTGGGTCAAAGGTCACAAAAATGCATTTGAAATTCTATAACTCATTGGATGCATGTGCAATATGCGTACTCCCTAAAAGATTAAAAAGAATGTTCTGGAAAACTATGAAGCAAAATCGAAAAGCTTTTGAAAGAATAGTTCTCAAAAAGGTCACAGACTGTCACACATGATATTGAGTGAGCTACTTTTTCACTAACAGTTAAATAGGTTCAAAATACCCTGCAGGTTCCAATGAAACCCTGTTTGAATGGTACAAATTCAGAGAAATGTTGTACTACAAAGCACTCACACAGTGCAACCAACAACAGACGGAGAAATTATTCTTATATTCAACAACAGATTTAGGAAAGTGTTTACTGATGTATTTCAGATGAAAGGCATAGTGGCCAAAATGTTTTTAAACTTTTTGATACATTGTATGGAAGCCCAGGAAGAATACATACAAAAGTCTCCTCAGAGAGGTTCTCTAGATCTTTCTGTTAAAATTACCTGTTATCAATCCTTATCCTTAAACCTGCACTTGATTTTAAAACTGCTCTTTCAATGTGTAAATAGTCTCCTAGAATGTTTTTGCGACCGCAATTGTGAAGCTGTGTTTATTGACTGTGAACACCAAAAACATTGCGAAACAGACTAAATATCGCAGCTTTCTCACGCATGATAAAACGGTGGAAGAAAATATTTTTTTTTCTGATTGAAACACACACTCATCTACACCCACAATTCCCCAAATCATTTTGAATAATTAAAATAATCATAATATTTCTGTTGCAGCACACGTATGTCAATCCATCTCCTAACATGAAATAAGGAAGGTCTTAGAGCAAGCGAATACAGTGGGGTTTATAATGTGAGGCGTATTTCAAAGAACTGGCCTTCATGTCTATTCTTAGACATTTTGTGATTATGCTTTTGACTACAACTGAACCACTTTGTGAACATTGAGCTGTAAGGTGTATTCATGCGGCATTGACTCTTTTTAATAATGATATTGCCTTCTTGGGCAACGTCTTAGTAAGAGGTCACTCTGGTGAAGGTCTCCTCTTATTGCAAGTACCGAAATAAAGACATGGCGGTCAGCATCGTCTCTTTTAAGCTGAGCAGTGAAGTAATTAAAGCTCGCCTTTTGCTGCAGTGGAGTTTTGTCTATAGTGCACGCCCGTGTGGGATACAGTGCTTCTCTGGACCACAGCACTTGACAGACACAAGCTGTCAACAGTGTCTTCTGCTTTTGGAGCGCTGTCAAGTGCCTTTAATCTTGTTTGATGATTTCACAACTGCTGCTGTTAAGAAGTCATCAAAAACAGAGATAAACTCCCTGCAGCTGAAGTTGGAAATAAAGTTTCTCGAGTTGTAGACTTGACTCCTTATGTCCACGCACTTAGAAAAAACATACTTTTGTCACATTCGGTTAAAGGTTTTTCTTTGATATGGATATCGCTCAAGGGTTCTCTGTAGAACCTTGTTCTGAAGGTTACATAAATATATCAGTATCTAAGAAGAACCTTCATGGTCTGACAAATGAAAAACCTGTAAATATGCTAGAAAGAACTTTTTCTTGTGCAGGTATATCCTCCATTTTCCCATCTGAACGTAGCTGTTTTTAAGTGTTTAGCTTCCCACACCTGCCAACTCATGAGGAGGCCACTGTGACATAATTCCTCCAAATCACATGACGACTCGCCTTAGCTTGCTTACACATTGCGGACACACCTCCAATTACGTACCGCCCATGTCACGGAGGTGATGGAGTCAACATATAATTGCTTCGAGCATAAGCAGGTGCCTGGTGACCAGAAGTGGCCATTACAGAGTAATAACGATAACAAACCTACACAGCTTCCCCCTGTCTTTCCCTCGTGAGGCAGAGCCAATTGTTGTCTTACTATGTGGAGATATCTGGCCGCAATGCTGGTAATGGCATGACCGGAACGGATAAATATCTTGCTGCATGAGTTGATGGCACGTCCAGGCTTTTCGTCTCGCTTACCAGACAGTTCAACTCATGACCTGGATCTGCCATTGGCCATGTGGCGAGGGTCTAGGAATACAGTGATTCAGGGCGTTCATGTCCTTGGTAATTATCAGGGTTATGAGCTGGGGGGCGGGTACAATGGTGGCTTTCAATCACACTTACTTATCAAGGTTAATTTTTATTGATTATTTTTTTTATTTTACTTATTAATTTTACTATCAATTTACACAGAAGGATATTTTTCTAAAGCAGTTGGGTTAGTCAATGTGGATTTGAACCTGCAACCTGTAAGTCAGCTGAATCCTGGCAAAACAAATTAAATAAGTACATTAAATAAATTACATGTTTGTGCTATTAAGATAAAAGAAAGTATGTAGAAATAAGATTCTAGCAGATTTGTGTTTACACTCTCTGGCTGGGTGTTTGGGGGGAAGGGAGGGAGGGGGGAGGGAGGCGATACAGACAAGATGTCTGATTATCAGTAATTAAAAATGATAAAGCACCTGCTTGTTTTCATCAATGGTTATCGACCGCTGGGCAATGCTTATGCAGAAAGCGTGCTGGTTTTGGCTTGGGCCCAACATGGCGAGGCTGGAGCCGGGAGGGTACGTGTTTCGGGGTTGGGGGTGCGGGGGTAGGGTGGGCAGTTAATTTAAAACCAAAGTGTGTGCTCATCGATCTGATCTGAGTCGATCATTAAGCTCTTCCGATGCATACAGCAAGTCAGCTGTGTTTGATGATAATTCATTAATAAGAGTTAATCCTAAACACTGATCTGGGGACAGTACCACTGGGCTCCATTTCGGCAGCATCTTCTCTCTGCGAGTATTTTATCGTCGTCCAAGAGACAGCCCATAGCCCTACCGTATTTGCACAAAGATAATACAAATTTATAAAGTAATTTGATTTACAGCGCACCAGGTCCATCCATTTTTCAGAGCGAGCTAATTCTTTTAATGTTCTGTAAATGAGAGAGAATGCAATCACTGTTCTGCAGTTACACACCGAGGCAGCGGAGAGGTAAGTGAATGTCAATCAGTCGGATTCCGATTTTCTTCAAACTTTCTAAGCAATTAATGGATTAAAGTTTTTTTTCCCGCATTGATTGCGGTTCTTTGGCATCTAATCACCAGATATGCTCTGATTAAAATAAAGTGCTTGCAAGTGTTGTTCTGTTTGTAAAACGACATGCAGTGGTGTAGTGTGTGGAGTGACGTCGGTGTCTTTTATTTTCTGGTGTTGATGAGTAATTATGACTAAGGCTTTTACTGGTAAAATACCTCCAAGCTGGATGTTTCTCCTGAGTGGAGGGGATGGGGGAGGGGGGTGTGAAATAAAAAGTAATGCAGTAATGTACAAATACTTGGTTATCGTGGAACTTGTTACACATTCCCATTGGCTCCAGGGTTGGGGGTGGGGGTTAAAAGCCTTAATTGATTCTATTAGTGCACACCCTGTACATTATCACTGGCACGGAGAACATTCTCTTTTCAATTACTCCTAATTATCTGAAAATGGAATTAGATTGATTTATGTTTTATAACAGAGCTGCAGCACAGACATGAATCAGTGCTGGCCCGTCGGCCTGTCGGCCCGCCAGCCCCGCGGCGCCGTGTTACACACACATCAGAAACCTTATCAGCGGCAGGGCCGACGACGGCTCGCCGCGAACATCCCCCTCGCTGCACCACGCCGCACCTCGCCGGGTCTGTGGGCTGAAAATAAACAGCGCGTTTCTGCGAGAGAGCGGAGGGAGAGATCTTTCGCCGCGGGCCGCCGCTGGGTTTCCCCTGATTGCCGACGCACTCTCGCACCTGGTGCAATCAGCCCACAGGCGGCTAACCTGCCTGTCAGTCTCCTGGCAGTGTTCAGAGACAGAAAATTTCTTAAGATTCCGCCTCCAATTCTATCTGATGTTATTTTTTTTTTTGTTTTCGTTTTTGTTTTGTTGTGGAAAAAGCTCAAAATGCAGTTCACTGATTATTTCGTTTTACATGAGTCCAAGAGGGAGTACATGTGCTCATTAAAGCAGTGTCGGTATCAAGTACTAGGTAGCGTAATATGTCGTAGTAAACCAGGGTTGGCTTAACACTCATAACGACTGATATAAATGGATATAAATTGTGTTTATTGCTTTTAACGCGTACATATGACACATTGTGACACATCTGTCATCTTCAGTTTCGTTAATGGTGCATTGATCATATTATTATTATTTTTATTATTACTATCATCATCATTATTATTATTATTATTATTATTATTATTACTTCTGGTGAAGTGGTGCAAACTGGCCCTGCCTTCAGACCTGGGGTTTGCCCGGCCGTTCGCTCTGTGCTGGCACAGGGAAATGGAGAGTCGGGTAACGTAAACTGCAGGGCTCCTGGTGTTACTGTGCTCTGAGTTATCTCTTACTCTCCCCCGCTGTGCCTGCCCAGAATATCACCCAAAATTTTCACATGCACTCCGGGGGAGGTGGGAGGGGGGGAGAGATGCTGCAATTTCCCACAATGCCTCGCGGCCTGAATTAATCCTCCCCATCTCAGCAGGTGGGCTGGCTAAAATGTCTGATGTCTGTTGTCGTGACAACACCAGCTTGCGAGGGGAGTAAGGAAGGACTCTAAGAAGCCGTGCCCTCGCAGTCACCCCCCAGGGGGCA